>VWZO01017495.1:0-36557 GCA_013396975.1 Bucco capensis
GCCTTTGACACAGTCTCCCACAGAATTCTCCCGGAGAAACTGGCAGAGCATGGAATAGACAAATGTACTCTTCACTGGGTTAAAAACTGGCTGAATGGCCGTTCCCAGAGAGTTGTGATTAATGGAGTGAAATCTAGNGCCTCTTCTCCTTAGTTACTAATGACAGAACCAGAGGGAATGGTTTGAAGTTGCGACAGGGTGGGGTTAGATTGGATATTAGGAAGAAATTCTTTACTGAAAGAGTGATGAGGCACTGGAACAGCATTCCCAGGGTGGTGGTTGAGTCACCATCCCTGGAGGTGTTTAAGAAACGTGTAGATGTGGTGCTCCAGGACATGCTCTAGTGAGGGCAGGGATTGTGTGGTTTGTTTTTGTTTAGTTGTTTTGGAGTTTTTTTGTTTGGTTGTTTTGTTGGTTTTTTTGGTGGACTCGGTGATCTGAGAGGTCATTTCCAGCCATGAATATTCTGTGATTCTGTGATTCAAATTTGGTCTGCTGCTGGTTGATGCTAGGGTATGGGTATATGACAGAATGAGATTGTGATAGTAGGGCTTATATTACTTCACAAGCCTGGAGCTTCAGTAACTGTCTCAGGCACGTGACCAGCTATTTCTAACAAAAATACCCTTGCTTAAACTGGCAGAGCCAGTAAGTGGATGAACATCTGGTGAACACCTGGATTGTTCAAATGAGGCTGATAAGGGGCATCCTGAGTAGACATAAACCAGGGCTGAGGTGTCCCTGTTTTCTGCAGCCTCAATGTGGCAGAATCACAGAATGTTAGGGGTTGGAAGGGACCTCTGGAGATCATGTAGTCCACACCCCCCCACACACCCCCCTTGCAGGAGCAGGAGAACCTAGAGCAGGTGGCACAGGATGGTGTCCAGTTGCACTTTAAATATCTCCAGAGATGGAGACTCCAGCACCTCCCTGAGCAGCCTGGGCCAGTGCTCCACCACCCTCAAGTTAAAATAGTTCCTCCTCATGTTAAGATGGCAGATAAGTCCCTAACCTACACTGGTCCATGGGATTATTCCTCCCCAGATGCATTACCCTACACTTGCCCTTGTTGAATTTCATATGGTTATTCTCTGCCCAGCTCTCAGCCTGTCCAGGTCACACTGAATGACAACACAGCCTCCTGGGTTGTCAGCCACTCCTCCCAGTTTTGTATCATCAGCAGACTTGCTGAGGGCACACTCTATTCCTTCATCCAGGTCATTGATGAACATACTGAGCAGGACTGGACCCAGCACTGACCTCTGGAGAACACTACTTGTTACAAACCTCCAATTGGACTCCGTGCCATTCATTACAACCCTCTGGGCTCTGTCCTTCAGCCAGCTTTCAATCCACCCCACTGCTCATTCCTCTAACCCACACTTCATAAGCTTGCTAATGAGAATGCTGTGGGAGACGATATCAAAATGCTGGCACAGTGTGAAACTGCTTTAAAGACAGATGAACAATAGATGGAGAAAGAAAGATATGACTCAAAATATTTATTCTTACAGCTGCTCAAATGCTGCCAGTGTTATTTGTATGATACTACAAATGTTAAACACCAGCTGTAACATTGTGCCCAATTTTAAGCACAGTGCTTTGGCAAAGGTATGGACCATTTGAAGAATATTCAATGTTCAACAAGAATGATGTGACACCTAGGAGCAAGACTTGTAAGAAAGGTCTGAGAGCATAGCTTAGTAATACACTATGATGTTATTAAGATTGCTTGATGAAAGAAAGAGGAGAAAAGAAAAAAAATGAAGAAAGAAAGAAAAGAAAAAGAAAACAAAGGCAGACAGACCATATATGAATACATGATAGTGAGCTTCAAACATATAATAAATTGTTGCAAAAAAAGGAGTGAATAAACTTCCCTTCATGTCCACTGTGGATAGTACAAAAAGTAATGGCATTTTTAATAGTGGCAAGGGAAATTTAACTTAGTCATTAAAAAAAATCCACTTTCTAACAGTAAGGATAATTAGGTACTGGAATAGATTGCCTGGGGAGGCTGTGGAAACTCTATCATCATTAAAGCCTTTAAAGAGCAAGCTGGACAAACACTCATTTGAAATAACAAAGATCTGGTTGATCTATGGTGGGCAAAAGATGAACAATATGATTGACTGAAGGCCTTTATAGATGTATTTTCTGCTCTTCCGTGATAATTGCTTAGCTGTATGAGGAATAATATATACTTGTCAAACACAGATCTCATGGAAGCAAAAAATATCACATATCATTTTTGGATAGAAAAACATGAAAGTAAATCGCATGTTGTGGAAGAGCAGTCACATTTGGAAACAAAATATCTAAACTTAAAGTTAAAAGTTCTTATTCTTTGATAACAGATACATCAGAAGTTTATATTCAAAAATACAAAAAAAAATATATAAAATATAGGAAAAAGCATGTCGATCCTTTCGGTAATTCTTAACATGAGGAGCTAAGTAGAACAGAGGATATGTTTATGTTCAGGATGGTAGATGTAGCAAGTGAAAGGCTGTTCCTTTCCATATCACTTAATTTGCTTTCCAGAGCTATAACTGAGATCATACTTTATTTCCTGATCCTTTATCCACACTATACCTGAGTTCAATCAAATCTTTTTCAAGAGGTTCCTGAATACATCAACCCAATGGTAGGAAATATCCTTCAGAATCAGTGACTCACATGGAAGAGGAGATAAAGAGGTACAATTATTTCTTTGATCTCACCTGGGTAACTATCTCACGACTCCTGAAGTACAAAATCCTACTGTAATCATCAGGGCATGCTTAATGAAAACAGCTCATTATTGTCTTGGAGATACTGTCCTCTAACGGTGCCCTTTAGATTGAAATATATGCATATGAAGAGTTTTTAATTTAGAATTTTTACTATGTGGACCTTGTAAATAGAAAAATTTAATTACTAAGTGTTTTATTTATTATGAGAAGTTCTAACACTTCTCTTTGCCCTACCAAGAAAGCAAGAAAGTATTCCTTTTGAAGTAGATGCTTATTTAACAGATGCTTCTGTCCAGTGTTTTCATAAACCTGTACAGCTATGCACCACACCATATATACACAGATTTATCCTCTTATCCTGGAAAGCATTATATTAATATATTTCACACTTTGGTAAGGGTCCAGCATTTCTTGCCTTCTGTAAGAGAATTTTTCACATCAATCCAGATGGAAATAAATTGCTGGGAGAAAAAGTGTGGTGTAACAAAAGTGCTGTCTGACAGCATGCGAGCAATGAAGTGCTTTCATAAGTTAATGGTGCATATCTCATGATATGTTCTTGGGAGGGGATCAGCTGAGGCAGGCCTACACAGGGAAGAAATTCTTCAGACAAGAATATTATCCTGCCCATATGGAGCAGAAGTTGGTTGCTGGAATAATTGGTAATTTATTGCTTCTGCAGTTCTGATAAATAAATGCAGAAATCCAGAAACTGATTTGAGTGGGTCAGACATTTTTTGTGTAGAGAGGAATCATGAACAGAAAAATTGAAAACTCTACAAATAATAAAACATGCTTTTACTTTCAGACACATGGTTTTGTAAAATGGGAATATCTCTTCATACATGAATCTACTTTAATACTGATAAATCTCCAAGTTTGATTCCTGGAGTAATCTGAACCAGATTTTTTTGACATTTCAGATCTCCTGCTTTTGCTTTTTACATTGAAAAATTAATATGAATTAATAAGAAATTTTGGTATCACCAGTTTATCAGCTGCCTCATCATTGTGGTGGTGTCTTTCACTCCTGATCCTGAGCACAGAATATAAATAGATAGGAAAGGGCAGGAAAGGTTTATATTATTGGAGCCAGATTTGTTGGCAAAGGTAATGTATTTTATTAGATCAATTGTTGTAATCAAACAGAAAATATTTCTAGTATATAAGCCCTTCTTCAGATTTGAAACAAAATTGGTCAATATAAAAAGAGTAATATTTCTGGGATTATTATCCATCAAAATTTCCCTTGCTTATATACTTGGATTATTGCAGCTGCAGTGTGATTGCTACTACAGACTATGTTTTCAGTTGGAAAACACAGGATTTCTCTGGATCCTCTCTTTCAAAAGGATTCTGAAATTCCTGGAAAGACTCATGCTGACTTTAATGCCATTTAAACTCCTATTAAAAATCAGGGAGTTTCATTCAACCTCCTCTTCCTGACCTCTACCCAGAAAACAGCCAAATGGCCCAAGTATCTTTCACCTTGAGCCACTTTACAAAGTGCCAATAGGCACATTTCATCATCATGCCACCTTTGAGTGGCACTTAAGGGAAGTGTACAAAATCCTATTTGCAGGACAAGCAGTAGCCAAGATGAATGCTGTGTCTGTGAGGTACATCCCCTACCAATGTGGTTCTTCTCTGAGATCTCTGCCTACACTTCACTCTAAGCCTGATAATGGGACTGCTTACTTGGGGGAGCGAGTTCATATCACTGCTTTGTAAGCAAATGCAAATAATAACTGTGGCCTTTAGTAACAAAGCAGAAATCTGTATGTTCAAAGCCTTTCTTGATGAGCATTTTGGTTGGATGCTGTCTTGGAAAGAGTCATCTTTCAGTGCTTATATTGTGCTTAAACAAAAGCTAACACAATATCAAGTATGACTGAGCTTCTAGAAACTAAAAAATGTGACAAAGATTGTAACCTCCCCTCTGTCTCTCCCTTGGACACCTTTGTGTGTGTGCCTTTCACCAAGAGCAAAGAGTATCTGCAGTCAGGATATTCCTGAGTTTAGGGGTGTAATTGTTCATTTGCTAGTGTTCATAAGAGGTGAGTAAGACTCGTGCTATGAGTGTGTACATTAACAAGCTTATCACCCCTAGGTTTGGGTTGCTTATCAATCAAACAACATCTTCTGATTCTTAACTTCCTTCTTTTATTTTTTTTTTCCTTTAGAATTTCAGCTTTCCTCTTGAATATTTGAGCTACTAATTATCACCATTTGAACCATGACAATTTTGTCTGTGTTTCTGCTTTTCTTATGTTGCATGACTTCAGCTCATGGACTTTCTCTCACCATAGCAACAATTTTTCTCTCAGTGAAACTTGGCCAAGGTCACACAGCTATGCTGAACTGAACTAAATCTTGGGTTAAAGACAGATGTTCCCCAGGGCTGAACATTGCAAACTGACAGTATGCCCAGGTTGCACACAAACAGAGGAATATATTCCACAGCTGTGTACACTGTTCTGTACTCAAAAGACAAGAATATTTTTCTTTGTCTCTTCAGATGCTCTTTGCTTAGATGCTGAAGCAGACAGAAAAAAAGACACCACCAAAACAACTTTTCATAAAAGCTCCCAAACACCATCTCTTTCCTTGATTTCTCAAGTCACTGCAAAAAGAATCTTAAAAGGGGAAAATGCAAAGATAAGAGTGTAATGACTCATACTTATCTAGTGATTTTGGTCTCTGGAGGCACTTTAAGAAATGTCATAACCACACATATCCATGTTGTGAGTTGTCCTTCAGTTTATATTAGAAATGTCAGATATGATCCTGGTATTAATCAATATAATTACCACAGAATTTAATTATTCTTCCTTACTCAGCCTCATAATTCATTTATATATGGAAAATACTAGCGATATATATGGTACTTTTCAAGGGTATTTTTCTTTTTCTTTGTTCTAACTGAAGATAACCTTTGCTAGGAGAGGAGAAATGCCATCATAATAGCTGGGCTATAGAGGAGGTCAGAGAGTATTTCCCCTGTAATTTTTGTGCTTTATTACCAACAGTAGAAAGAGGATAAACCTTGCACAGACTGATTTGAGTTCATATACTACTGGTTATTCTGCTAAAGTCAGCCAGTCAATATTCTGCCATTTTGGGCAGACAGAGACACCTGTAGGAACTCTACTCCCTTATCATCCAGAGAGTGCTGTCTTCAGAAGCAAACATCAGTGTAGCCTCAGGGTTATGAACCAGTATCTCTGTGAACGATTCACAGACTGGAAAAGATTATGCTGTCCTGATTTTTCATAGCTGGATCCTTCAGGAGCTACTTTCAGCTCTCAGCAGCTTCTCTTAGCATCCTCCCATTGTAGCTGTTGCCTTGAAATTTGGCGTGAAAGGATATATCTTATCTCCACAGACTGCCCTGTAAAGATGGTAAATGACAGCAATGCTAAACTGGTTTGGAGTGAAGTGAAACCATTATACAGTCGATATTGACACTTCAGCTCTATAACAGATCTTTTACACACAATTGTCATCCTCCTGAAGTCCATCTGTATCATTCCTATCCCACAACCAATCTTTTTCAGGAATTCTTGGTTGTTATTTCTAAGTCTAAGTGGATGTAGCATAATCTGGTGCCACAACCCCCCCCAAATTCAGATGCATGTGCATCTTCATTTCTCTGATTCTGTGTCAATTTTGATATAAAGATATTATCTATAATATATATATATCAAGTTTATAATTGATATAAAGATCTAGGATAATTCATAAGGCCATTTTCACTACCTTGTCAGGACAGTAATAGCAAATTGAGTCACTAAGCTTTTTTGTACCCATGCTGATCCCAGCAGCTCCAATCACACTGCTGTGCACCCTTACTAGAGCTCACAGACTCACTACACAAGGATGAAACACTTTTCTTGGACCTCTGCTGAACCCATCAGCTGTGTTTATGGATAAATACTTTCTGACACAGATTACACATGAGCAATTTGTTGCTACATGTCTAAAGAGACTGGGAAATAGAATCATAGAATGGTTAGGGTTGGAAGGGACCTCTGGAGGTCATCTAGTCCAGTCCCCCTGCAGTGGGCAGGGACATCCCCAACTAGATCAGGTTGCCCAGAGCCCTGTCAAGCCTCGCCTTGAATGCCTCCAGGGATGGGGCCTCAACCACCTCCCTGGGCAACCTGTTCCAGTGTTCCACCACCCTTGTGGTGAGGAACTTCTTCCTAATGTCCAATTTAAATCTACTCCTCTCCAGTTTAAAACCATTAAAATAATATGTGAATGATGCACCCTCGCTTCAGACAAGTAAATTTTTTTCTTTGTTTGCCTTTCAGGTCTAATGGGATTTTAAAGCTTTAATTTTTTGTTATAATTCTGGCCTTGACATTGTAAAGATGTAGGCTGGTATATGTGTCTGCTTGATGGAATAATGGTTTACAAAACAACAGACATGACAATACATGTGGCAAAGACCAAGCAACCTCCTAGGTGTGAATGTGTTTAAAACAGAGGAATGAATGAAAACTCAATTAAAATTGACAGTGGAATTAGAAGAACTGCATAAAGTGTCTTGCTTGGGAAGAATTATTTCATTTTCAAGAAATGAAAGAATTGAGTTCCCAAGGATATTCTGAGGAAGTGAATGACAACCAATAAAAGACCAAATACTTGAATATCAGCTTGCATGTTTTCCTTTGAAGAAGTTCTGCTCTTTATGATCCATTCATTTCACAGAATGGTGCTTGGTAATTTGTTCAGAGAACATTTTTTAAGGCATGTAGCCAACATTCCAATTACATCTTGAAGGCTTGGCACAAAAAGAAGAAATGAGACAGATCTTAAAAATGGAGAAGTTGATAAATACTTCAGACTGTGCTTCCCCTCCCCACACACATATTTGACTTCTGAATAATCTGATCTGCTGTAGGTATTAAGAAGTCTTCTTTAGTAGCTATGATCATCAGATAGCAGGTTCTGAAAAAAAAGAAAAAAAAAAGGAAGAAAAACAATCAAATCCAGGAATGAGAATCCACTATTTGGTACCTAGTATCTAAATGAGCTCTCAGATGCACGTATATCTCAGCTGAACAGAACAATTGTAAGCAAGTGATAAGAGTGAGGAGGAAAGGCATTCACTGCTATCGTACTCAAACACTTCATCAAGTGATTAATTAGATAAAGTCATAATGCACCCTTGGCAAATACTGATATTAAATAAGTATTCCTATGCTGGGTGTTGTATCCTGTAATTCAGTCTCTTGTAATCTATGTAATTGATTCCTGGATTTCACTAGCCAATGCAATATACTGTGGAAAGGCAAATGTTTTTGTGCGTTATCTAACCAAGGAGAGGAGAAGAAAAGGGAAGGCATGAGAGAAGTCTTCAAACATATAAGAAACAGCTGCCAGAGAAGAAGGAACAATTTATTCTCTACAGCTCCTGTAGAAAAAGGCATACTGAGTTTAAATTTCAGCAAGGGAGATCTGGTTTAGATATCTGGGAAACAATTTTGTAAGAGAAAGAAGACTGTCTTATGGGAGTTGTTTAGTTTATGATACTCTGGAGCTTCCACCTCCTTGCTAGGAATGGTTTAAGATTAACTCATTCTGCCATGGCACATGAGGTAGGACTGGACAACTCCTAAAGGACTCTGTCAACATAATTTTTCTCCTCTAAATTTTCTCTGCTGCAACATTTTACAACTCACCTCTAGCCTCTGTCTCCTCATTCCAGCAGATTATTATTGAAATGAGAGAAAATGTACAATGAAAGCAGAAGAATGTGTTTTCTCCCCTCAGCTCACCTCTGGGTGAACATCTTCTGGCACTGCATATATGAATTTGAGGTGTTCCTTAGTCCCCATCTGTGATATGAGGTTATAGTGAACACATGGAGACTGTGGTAGAGCATAACAGTCTCTCAGTCTCGGTTATCCATAAGAACTGAACCTCACACTTATTTTTCAGTGGCACGTTGCTCAAATTATAAGCTTTAAAAAGTTCTAAAAGAATCCTATTTTTAAGGACTGCATTGAAAGCTCCTTTTTGAAGCACGCATTAAACAAAGTTCTCAGCAAGAAGGTGTATCTGAATGGGTACTGTGAAACCTGCAATCTAAAGAAGTCTCAATAACAAATCAAATCCTTCCTGGTATGTGGGGTTTTTTTTGTGGTGGCATGTGTTTATTCTCTCTGGGAGGTCTTTTCTATTGCTCCATGTCTGGAATGTAAAAGTAGAGAGAATTTTTTTTTCTAATGTGTTGTTTTTTCTGAAGGTTTGCGGCAATGTTTTCACTGGAATATATATATATATATTTTAAGTCTTTGAAGGCTGGGACTTTTTTGTTTGTTTTCACAGAATCACAGCATCAACTGGATTGGAAGAGACCTCCAAGATCATCAAGTCTAACCCTTGATCAACCACTATGATCACTAGATCATGGCACTAAATGCCACATCCAATCTCATCTTAAAAACCTCCACAAATGGTTTTGTTTTTTTCTATTTCTTCCCCCATTAGAAGTCTGTTTTCCTGAAAACCTCAGTCTTACAGAATTGCAACATAACTTTATGGAAGCTTGAGTATCCTGCATTTTCCTTTTGTTGTTATTGCCAGTGTTTCCCACCTGGACCATTCCTTCTGTGTTGTTTGTTATACGAGGATTCCCATATTACAGTTTTGGGTGCCAAAATACAAGAGGGTATGAATTTGTTGGAGGGCATCCAGAGGAGGGCCACAAAGATGGTGAAAGACTTGGAGGGGAAGTCATATGAGGAAAGGGTGAAATCACTTGGTCTGTTCAGCCTGGAGAAGAGGAGACCTCATTGAGGTTTATAGCTTCCTCACCAGAGAGGGAGGGGTGGGTGCTGACCTCTTCTCTCTGGTGACCAGCAACAGGAGTTGGGGCAATGGCATGAAGTTGTGCCAGGGGAAGTTCAGGTTGGATGTTAGGAAGAGATTCTTTATCCAGAGAGTGGTGGAGCATTGGAACAGGCTCCCCAGGGAGGCAGTCACGGCACCAACTCTCATGGAGTTTAAGAAGCACTTGGACAATGCTCTGAGACACATAGTGTGACTTCAGGGCTGTCCTGTGCCTAAATAGGAGTTGGACTCGATGATCCTTGTGGGTCCCTTCCAACTTGGGATATTCTGTAATTCTGGTAAACAAGCAACAGAGAAGATAGTGGTGAATCATGGGAAATACAAACCCCCAGAGACTAGGAGGAGGAGAGCTGAGAACAATGAAATATTACCACACATTGACTGCTCTAGGGTGAAGGAGATGTCATGAGAGCTGTGTACAGATAACATTGGATCTATATTGATGCAACACTCCACCTGAACAATTTAAGACCTGGCTAATATATCTTCCTGGTGTATGATGACCAAGGGAGCTGATTCTCAAGGATTTTTTCTGTGCAGTTTAAACAGCAAATTGGATTGGTATTTGTCTAGGGGTGCTGTTCAACCTACAGGGTAGACCTTGCCTATATTCTCTCAAGGTCATGGCAGATAATGGACAAAACTCTCAAGTTTTGAAATATTGTTTTGGAAATGAAATTTTGCAGGTTAATAATATTTATATTTTTTAATGGAAAGTTGATAAAAATTGCTCAAAAATGTTTTCTCATGAGCACAGGTACAGTTTTACCAAACTCTCCTAATGACTCCCATCAAATCCTAACAAGAGCTGCAAAGAAACCACTGCTGCAATACCGTGCCAGAACTGGCTGCGCTCAGAGCTATTTAATACAGGTCTCACCAACAGTGTAATAATGTTGTAAACAGAAAGGATTTGCAGTTGACTATGTATTTCCTGAAGGCAGCTTTTCAGGCCCTGGCAATTGGGTCATCCATGCAGATCCCAGGCAACTGCAAGAAAGTCACTAGTTACTCAGAGCTATTTCCAAAAATAACAATAATGAACACATCTACAACAGTTTTCACCAGGGACTCTCTGTCAATTTGGGTTTTGCATGCTCCTGAAAGGTGAATATTAAATAGCAATAAACATGTCCCTGTCAAGAACTTGTGTCTTCTGTATAAATATTGCTGTATAAACCTCAGGTCAGCAATTTCCTTTTTATTCTCTCTTCAATTAAAAGTGCTATAAAATCACCAGGCTGGATAGTCTCCTGTGGAAAGTCAATGCTGGTTACTGACTTTGTGGAACAGTGTGGTTTTTCAGGGGCTAATAAGGCTGAACCTCCCTGTGTATCACTTATATACATCCACACTCTTGGCAGCAGGCTTTTGTTCTGCCACATTTCATTTACTCCAGCGTTGGTCCAGATGACACTAATGATGTTGAAAGTCAGGAGAATGCTGTTAATAAATGTGGTCCAGAGGCCTGGTATGTATCTGACCTTTATCTTTCAAATGACCTGTGTAAATTCAGTCCAGTCAATACACCTAGATAGATTGCTGTGCTTCCAGAGCTATAAAATTAGGTTAGAAAATTCCAAGACAAGAGAAATTAATGGGATTGCATGTCTGAAACTGCTTATTGCTGCAATCTGTCTGTAGGGACTCACTGGTGTGATACCTGGATCCATCACACCTAAGCAGGAATGGATGAGGATATAGCTGTTTGCTGAAGGTTATTAAAAACCTTAGGTGGCTGTCATTCCCTGGGTGTCCTAGCTGTTATCTTACTGTGGTTACCCAGAGTTTCATTAAAGCAGAATATATAAACCTAGGAAGATCTCTGTCCTATTAGATTTGCATATGGATGCCATGCATGATGTCTGAAGGCATCTAAAATTGTACTATGAGACTACCCAGAGTTTCAGCTGAATCCCATTTGAAAAAGCTTCTGACACCTCAATCACTACAGAGGAACATTCATGGTCTTGAAAAAGCTTGGAAAAGAACATATACATCTACCTTGCCAAAACATGCTGAAGAGAAAGCCATAAAACCCATTCACTTCATGATCATACTTATCCAAAAGGTATCAGTGCATATACCTTTTCAGTGGTTCTGTTTCAGAAGAAATATTGGTTCCTTGAATACCTATAAGAAAAGAGGAAGAGAAGAATGGTTGTTCTCAGACCAAGAGTACTGCTAGCCTAAGAAGTGTCCCCAAAACAGCCAATTTTGGATATTTAGGGAAAAACTAGTATGAGCTGAGCAGTGTAACATGATTCTTTCCCTGGTTATGCAGCCTCTGTGTTCTACCCTGCTCCCCTTCTTCTGGTGAACACTGATTTAGAGATTTTCTGGGATAACAATTTCAGTCAAAGCTTGATAGCTGCTCACAGACCTGACTTTATGGCTAATAAAGTGTTTACGATATCTAAATGTTTGAATTTTGGATATTATATTTTGATAAAATAGGCTGATGATGTCATTTTTCATGTTGTTCATGTGTTTAAATGGTGCCATGTTTACTTTCTGGGAACAGCTGGGTACATCATAGCTGGAGAAAAATACTCATGAATCATAGAATCATAGAATCATAGAATGGTTTGGGTTGGAAGGGACCTCTGGATCTCATCTAGTCCAACCCCCCTGCAGTGGGCAGGGACATCCCCAACTAGATCAGGTTGCCCAGAGCCCTGTCAAGCCTCACCTTGAACGCCTCCAGGGATGGGGCCCCAACCACCTCCCTGGGCAACCTGTTCCAGTGTTCCACCACCCTTGTGGTGAGGAACTTCTTTATAATGTCCAGTTTAAAACTACTCTTGTCCAATTTAAAACCATTGCCCTTGTCCTTTCACTCCAGGCCTTTGCAAACAGGCCCTCTCCAGCCTTCTTGTAAGTTCCCTTTAAGTACTGGAAAGTCACTATTAGGTCCCCCCGAAGTCTTCTCTTCTCCAGGCTGAACAATCCCAGCTCCCTCAGCCTGTCTTCATAGGAGAGGTGTTTCAGCCCCCTGATCATTTTTGTGGCCCTCAATAGCAAGTATTAAGCTTAAACACTTAAATATTCTATTCCTTTTGTCTATTGTCCATTCCATTTTGTCATTTACAGCTCCTTCTCTATGAACTTTTGGAGAGAGCAAAATGAAATACTAGTACTACATGAACTTCAAGAGTTGGCTTATCAAAATCACCTTGCCTCTCCAAAGGGCATTAAGTCTGACAGTTCAGCAGGTACATTCTCACCTGAGCTGTGAGTCTGTATATGCTAAGTTGACTGTTCAAACTCCTATGTACACAACATGACTATTATTGCAAATCCATCTTTTGTGTTCTGCTTGGCAAAGGGTTTTTTCAGATCTCCTGAGACAGTGGACTGATACACATGATAACTCTAACACTGACCACAGAACACATCACACAGTTGGATGAAGGTAACTCAATAAGTATCTTACAGTTGGGAAATTGATGGAAATGATTGACCCACAGACAGAGATCAATGCAGAGACAGTTAAGAAGTCTGATTTACCTTTTCAAGCTTCAATCTCATCTGAAACCTGAGATTTGCCCTTTCAAGACAGTCTCTGAAAAGTCTGCCATGTGACATTAGTCTCACAACAGTTTTAAGTTGTCCTCTGCATGCTAATAAACTTCAGTTGTCAAAAAAAGTTATATGTATTACATAATATATAATATGTTATGTATTTTAAAAAACAATGTTTAGTTAGCTACCAGGATGGTAAGCATTAACAATACATGAAAATTTAAGTAGTATTCAGATAAAAAGTGCCTACCTCATTTATCATTTTTACATTTTAATGTTACACTCTCATTGCAGAAAATATATATTCTTTGAGAGCATAAACTCACTTCTTCCCATCTAAATTCCTTTGATTCACACAAGCCCTCATTTGTCAATTATGTTAGTGTCTTTTATTCAGATCGAGATTTATAGGTGAAGAGCGAAATCAAGGACCTGAAATAACTGGTATTTTCTTTTCTCTCCTCTAGTAGTAAGCTGATTCTGCCAGTTAAATGGAAAGAAACAGAAAAACAATGACTGAGATTACACTACATTAGGTTAAACAAAACAAGTTCTAAAATGCAACCAGTTACATGGAGATGTTAAACACACAATATTTTCCCCATGAGTTTAAAGAGTAAATTGTGTTTTCCTTTAGTAAAACAGCAGAAAATGCTAAGTTAATAGCACTGATCATTTAAAATATGGCTTAGAATATAAGGATATAACAAAATGTTTTCAAGAACAAATGCTTACTGTACCAAATTATTAAGGTCATGCCAGTGAAAATAATTAAAGACAATTACAAAGAAAAGATCAGGAGAAACATTTATTTATTTAAAAATGAATTATATAAACAAATGTTTTTTCAGTTCCAGAAATGTTATGCATTTTATGATATTGTATTCATCCAAGCTACTACATCCTGCCACTGGAATGAAATATTCAAAATAGAATTGACATTCTAGTTAGTCTCCATTCAGCCCCAAACTTTAATAGAAATAACCTGTCTTATTTGACTGAGTGTGATATCACTAGAGAAGACCTGAATTTAAACTGACTAGATAAGGAAAATTGCATAGTTTGTGAAGGTAGTTTTGAATAAAATAGAAATTTTGTTTCTATCCCATTTAGCTGTCAAAGGGCCACTTTTAATACTTTCGTAAAGCTATTTGCCTACAGAGAAAAGCTAAAGAACTGGAAAAAAAATAACAAGATCATCCCAAATCAAATAACCAAAAGAAAAAAAAAGCAAACAACAATAAAAAATTATTCTGATTTTCTAATTTCCCTTGTTTTGAGTTAAATTTGTGTGTGTGTGTTACTTCTTCGTGGAATTTCAAAATGTTAAAAACTAATGAAGATTTATTCCAATTGATTATTCGATTGCAGCAAACTTATTAAAAGCATTCATTTTAATTTGGATTTTTAAACAGAGAAAAAACAGAGAAATGCAAAAGCCAGTGACACTTGAATTAATGATAAGAAAATTAAAACTCCTACTTTTGAAGTTTCGGGGAAACTGACATCAAAATAGATACAAAAATTATTATCAGAAGCTCTATCCAAAGCTGAAATAGGCTTTGGAATTTTTACACATGAGGGAAAAGCTAAAGCCTCCTTCCTAGCAAAAATGTTGCTTCTTGTATTGATGCTTGCAGAACATAATCCCTGGCAGTGTTCAAGGCCAGGCTGGATATGGCCCTGGGCAACCTGGTCTAGCGGGAGGTGTCCCTGCCCATGGCAGGGGGGTTGAAACTAGATGATGTTTAAGGTCCCTTCCAACCTGGGCCATTCTATGATACTATGATAATGATCATATGTACTGCCCCACTCTGCACTGCCTGATCACTCACAATTTGTTGATCCTGAAAATAAATGCCATGCTTGTGACAAGATGAAAAGGTGATCAGTAGTTACATTATTAGGGATAATTTCACATTAAAGACATAGGTAACATTATCTTAATGACTGGAAGAACTGAAGAGACCTTTTTTCCCCCTCTCTGCACTCCTACAGAGGGTACAAAATGTTATCTATCTGCACTTCGTTTCGTTGGACTACAGAAAAAATGAGCATCTTATAGATGCTTCTGACAGTTTTAATCCCAGAGTACACTATACTCTTCATCTAACCTGACAATATGTTCACACAGAAGTTTTTGAATGAGAAGTTATTTTTCCTCCTTATAATACTGCCTTTTTTTTGCCCATCATGATCCTATATTATGCACTACAGAGATTGTAACACAGAGACATACACAGATAGAGAGGAATGTTTGAAAAGGAAGGCAATACTGATTCTTGTGAGAAGTGAAAATGTTTCTCACTTAGCTCATTGCCCCATTAAACATGCTCCCTGGAGCGATTTCCTATTTCTTATATCCTGCTGGAAAGTGGGTGTCGGAGTAGATGGCAGTGCCATCTTCTTTCTGTCCGTACTCTGTTAGCTCAGGATCACAGAACACTTGGGTCAGAATGTTCTGTCCCCGCGCACAAACCGCTCTTTGGAACGGGACTTGTGCCCTTTCTTCAAGCAGTTGCTCTACCAGATGGCTGAGCAACGATCAAGAGTGGCAGATACACTTGGCTTCCCACTGTAACTCAATGTATGCGTATTTTTAGCCTTTTGGCATGTTCCTATTTTGCTCTGGGTTTCAAGAAGAGATTTATTGAAGATACGAAAGCAAAAGAGAGAACCACAGTGAAGGAAAAGAAAGAGTTTCTTTACGTGTGAGAAGGGTAGTATCTTCAGAAAGTTGAGAGCTGCATGACATGTAATAGACTGGGGTAGGCATAGTTCACGAGGGGAACTTACTGAAGCTGTTGGGGAAGTGCTGGGGTGGGCCGTTGTGGAAATGGAGCACAGGACCCCTCTGTGCCTTTGGACTCAGTCTCTGATGTCTAATTTTGTCTAGTGGAGAGGGATTTTTGATTTATCAGATACTGCTGGTGACAAAACAGGGCATCAGAGCTGTATTTGAACTGTATAGGAGCTACAAGCACGGAGGGAGCTACACAGTGGCCATGCCTGCTGTATGCCAGGGGCTTTGAAGGAAGTGCCATGTTTTTGAGGCATTGCTTCTGGTTAGTGCCTTCCTTTCACAGGCAGCTACATTTAGTCAGAGCTCTTTTGGTATATGTGTGCTGCCAGGAGTAAATTCTCACCGGGAAATCTTAGGATGTGAGTTCACCTTTGGAGCCTGTTCCTGACCTATCCTTTGCCAGGGACATGTTTCAGCTTCCCTTTCTTGCAGTGTTTGGAGAAAGTACCTACCTAACTGCCTGTTAGTGTGGCTGGGGCACACTGCTTGCATGTTCTTGGAAATGGTAGGTTTATAGTAGGTTTGCTATTATTATAGTGAATATTTTAGACAGTGAATATAACAAGAGAAGGTGTGAATGCAGTGGGATTTAAACTGCCAGCCTAGTATCGATATGGCTTGTGTACAAATTGTGTAAAAAATACACTAAACTGAAACACAATATTTCACTGAGAGAGGAAGCCTGATTTATTTGCATGGATTATTGCCTCTTTGATCACGTAAAGACAAGAATGTCCAAGTGAATTAATTCATTACTTCTGCTTCACCGCAGTGGGCACATTAGCATCTCAGAGATGAAGAACTATTATCATCAGAAAAGAGAGAAGAAACAGCAGGAAATAGTGGGACATATTATTATAAACAACATTAAAGAAAAAGTAGTTTAACTGTTTTTTTTCCAGCAAAATTCTTCATTGTGTGCATCACTGTAAGTGTGTGAATAGTCCTATTGATATCAGTGAAGTCAATCCTGCTATCTGTTTCACTGTTGTGCTGACTGGAATCCCAAAAGGACAGCATACAGCAAATCATGGCTCATGATATTTTGGAAGGAAGATAACAATGCCTCTAAACCTTACAATAATTAATATTAACAATAGATTTCTCTTTCCATAGGAAAGATTGCTCCTAATCCAGCAAGCGATTAGAAACATCACTATTTTGCTGTCACCTTTCTGCTAGATGCTTTTCCTTCTGGTTGACAACTGAGATAACAGACAAGGAGACTATCCACCTGATATAGAGTTTTCCTTTCCTTTAGAATGATCTCTGACAACTTCCATTCATGTCAGGCAGGTTGGGTTAAAGCAGCCTTTGCTTCTCAAATTCAGCTATAGTAGGCATGCTTCTATTTCCTTGACCTGCATTATTTTAGAGACACTTGTGGGACTTGGGAGAAAACAAAAACTCAGATCACCTCCCAGACTATAAAGGACATACAAGAAGAATTCATACAGGAGAGAAACTGCTGGGAAGCAGCAGGCTGAGAAGAAAACAAACAAACAAAAACCTTAAGTCAAAGAAGTGGGAGCCTCAGCAGGGCTCTAAGAGGGAGGTTTTGCTTGCTTGCCTGAAGTAGTCAAAACTTAGAGCAGTTCTCTCTCTCCCAATTAAATTGCAGTTTTCTTTGATGGAAAGAGAGAGGAAACAATTGCTGTGAAAGAAGGAGAGAAGCGGATTTTGAAGCATGAAAAGTGGCAAGCTGCTCATTCAGGGGTCACATACACAGTGGGAAGCAGACATAGGAAAACTTCCATAGGGAATTTACTCTTATTTGACAAGTGTGATTCAATACTGATTCTTCTGAAAACTTACCATGTATGGGAGAAAATATCACTGGATGGGTTGTGAAAGGGAGTTGCAGTCCTGTGGGATACTAATTATAATTTGTCAAAATTTACACTGTTAGAGCGAGTCAAGGTCAGCACATTCCTCCTCTGTGTCTGGAAGGACTCCTGGCCTCCACAAGGTAGAATAACACTTGCTAGAGCCAAGGGACCACAGACATAAACTATTCTTTTTCTTCAGTGTGTTCTCTGCTGGGCCCTGGCCTCTGCTGTTTTGAGTCCTAGGATGAGTTAATTTCTCATGGGAAGCTGCTAACAACAAATATCTAGTATAAATGGTCCCAGAGTTTCACAATGTTCCTTACATTTTAATCTGTCTCAGACTTAAGGATCAAGAGTGAGGTTTGATTTCATTCTTCTGCACGGAGCTTTGATTAAAGGCTCAAATTCACTCTGATTGGGAGTCCCTGTAGTGGAAGACTATATACCCTAACATCTGTAGAGACAGTGGAAAGAAATCAAGGCCATTTTTCCATCTAAAAATCTGTATTTTTTTCTAGAGAGTACTGTCTTCTCCTAATAAGTTATAGACCTAAACAGATTTTGTTTTCATTCAGTACATGCTCTACTGAGTATATTATTATTTTATTACTGACAGAGCAGATGACGGAAGTTGTCACTAATACACATTAATGCACTAATGAGTGCATGCCAGGTATACTATGAAAAAGATTCTTGTGGAAGGTATACCAATTTTATTATAGGCCTAAAAAAGTCAGAATTCTAACTCTAAAAGCTCATCTATAGAGCCTGGAATTAAATATAGTGGATGATCACCTAAAGGGCTACATGGGGGCATCTGAAGTGTGGAAGGTGATGGTGAAAGTGAAAATTATTAGCTTAGAACCTCAAGTAAGTTTCTAATCTTGTGAAGTTTGAGTTCAGAAGATTTGAAGCACATACTTAAACCTATCATGTCCACCTGCTCATCAGATTGCCTGAATAACTAGGCTATCATATATGCAGTGGGCAAGCTCTCCTCATCTCCACTCTTACGTATGTTTCACTTTACCTTGGTAATTAAACATTCATTGAACAAGAAAGAGGTTAGGGAAGTCAAGCATGAGGGAGGAAAGCCAGGTTATTGCTCCAGTGGTTATTTAATTAGTTAAACAAAATTGGACACTTTCAAAGGACATAGCTAAGGAGATCTAATAAGCTTGTTGACTCAGATACGCTGCTGGAGAGACAGAAAACTTGTGTTTGAGTTTCTTGTCCATATTAAGCAGCCTAAGGACAGCAAGTGAGTCCTTTGCAAATGAATATCCTAACCACTGTTATTTATGGAAGAATAATTTGTGAGAAAAGGACTTCACTGGGTCTGTGAAATCAAATCTGCTTGGAGAGTTGGTTGGGAAGTTAAAGATGTGTCAAATGCAGTTGCCAATATCTACACTCTGCATTCTCTTGGTAGGCTGAGATCCTCATATGGATGAAAATGAAGCCTATCAGTAGTGTTTTGTTTCAAATACAAATTTGTACATCATATTGAAATTCAAAGCAGATATTTTTTGTTTGATAAAATGCCTTGGGAAGACTGTATTTGAGTATTCTGATGAAGATTGTATTAGAAAGGGAAGAAAAGGATATCATGTTGCTCTTTATAGCATAAAATACTGGTTTTTATGGATTTAAAACCTCCCAATGCCTTTTTCCTCTAAGGGATTCATCACCTGTTCAATCATTTACACTCTGGTTAACAGTGCTGCAGTATCATCTAAATGCTATAAAAATGGCTCTAGTTTAGTAAAGTCTCTCACACTTTGATTTATCCTTGCAAGTCTCTTCTCATAGGTATTTTTCCAGCCTACTGAGAAGGCATGCAGAGAGGTTCCCAGAGTTGTTTCCAAGCACTGAATCTCAAGCACTGGATATTCTGAGGGAACAGGCAAAAAAAATCTGTCACATTTTGACTGTGGGATCTGTGTGTTCATGAAAGTGAATGACAGAGAGAAGTGAGAGATGAGACTTTTCTGATGTAAAGACAAGGCATGGGACCATAGGAGGAAATAGGACTCATTACTGTAGAGGTAGTAACCTCATGAAAGTTAGTCATATTTTACCTGCTGCAAGAGACAAAGTAGTTTAAAGTAAGTGACTTGGTGCTGCAGAAATGTCCTAGACTCCCATCAACCAGAACATTGTATTTCTTTATCAATCAGCAGTTTTACTATGAGAATTTTTCTGATTTCTCTGCTCTTAAATATCTACCAGACTCAATAGGATAGTGAAAAGTGAAGAGAGAATAAAGCAGTGACTAAGCAATAGCAATGGTTTGTAAGCTTTAAGATTCTAGATTATTGATTCTGTTTTAATTTGGAAGAGAAAAAAAATGTTACTGAACATTTAGTTGGAGAGATGGCTTGAGCATTTCTGATCTATTTCCTATCTATTAGAAAAGAGATGCCTCTTTGTCAAAACCAACATTGCACCTTACACCATCTGCAGAAAATCTGATCCATTGGAATTGTATTCCCAGATTTGGAGATGAGAAAGTTAGGAGACTGGCAAACCAGTATTCGAAAAGTCTGGTGGCATTTATTCCTTTAAAAAGAGCAGTCTAAATCTGTGCTTTATTTAGGACCTGCTGCAAGAAAAATAAAACTCAAATACATCTTTAAAAGCAGTGTAAACCAAATAATGGCTATATGCATTAAAATGATGTTGAAGATGCCAGGAGCTGTTTGAATTAATCAGCTATTTTCTTCACACACTTTCATTTCTTAATATATTTGCTTAAGGATAATATTTCTTTCCTTTTTTTTTTTTTTTTCCAGTGAGACCTCTGGGGATGAAAGGTGGTTGACACAGAGGAGTACATTCTGTAACAGTGTAAATTCCTCACATATAATGCAGAGGTAAGGACCAGACTGTGTAGTGTTGATTATGAACACTTCTGCTCTGTGGCTGAAATGGAACCATTTCAGTGATACTTCTACCTGCTATCTCAGAGAATTAAGCAAGTAGAAAAGCACTTTTTGACCAAAATATCTCTGGATAAGGAATTTTCATTACAGCAGCTGTGCATCTCTACTTCCACCAACACACACTATTGAATAAATATGAATAGCCTGTGAGAAAGGTGCTGGATATGTCTGATCCCATTGCATCCTGCTGTTTGACAGCACAAACCTATGCCCTCTGCCCTCGGCTGCATCCAGCCACTGTGAGCTGCTGACAGCTCCTCAGGTGCTGTGTGGGCTCTGCAGGGGGGCTGGGGAAACAACCAAGACAGTGAGAGCTGAAGTGAATCACTGGAGTGAAGCAGTGCCCAGGCACTGAGAAAACAGTACCACAAATTGCTGAGCTTTTCGTATTTCCAGAAAGGTTGCTAATGATTTTAATGGTAATCTCCCCACTGCAGCTGCTTCTGTCTGCTGATTCATTCAGGCCTCTCTGCCCTTGGCTTGGAAACTCAGCTGCTTTTTCAATTCATCATTTTTCCCTTCTTCACTGGTCATCCAGATGACTAAGCTCCTCTGTTTGTTGTTCTTTGTGAAATGCCCATTTTGTTTCCTTTTTGCTCATATTTCACATTTGTCAGGTTCAGGTATATATTTTATTCTCAGTCTTTCTTAATATAATGCATGTAATTCTTGATTCATCCTCATCATCAAGATCATTATCATTGCTATTATTATTGTTGTAGGTCAGCCAATTTTGTTCATTTTTGATAAAAGAGCAAGACTCACGATTTTTCAGTCCCCTTTGTTTTGTTTGAAGGAAGAAATCGATAGCTGGTATTTATTATTTCTCTATATAGCAGACAGAACTGTTAGATATTATATTTTTCTTCTCTCTTTTTTTCCTCGAGATGAAAACTTAGCAAAGTCAGCATCTGTGAACTGTGTTTCAGTCTTTGAAGGGCCTTCAGGACTAGGCACTCTAAGGAAGAATGAGAAGAAATCCTGCGGTTTAGGCCTATTATAAAATTTCTTTATCTCCACACCATGCTCCCTTCCTGACTCTAGAGAAAGGAATCTGTTTATTATTGCTTCTGGCTAAAATGACTTCAAGGCCCATATTTATCCTTCATAATTTCAGGAAGCTGACTGCAACAACTGTGTTGGAGGTGAAGTACAACTGAACTCCTTTTGCAGGCTTCAGGAAGAAAGGAATCATCTCGGGAGGGATCGTAGCTGGCATTGGACTGAGCATCTTGTCCAGCCCTCCCTAGACCTACCTGCACACTGATAAAATCAGAGGTACCACATAGTTAGTTTGAGATGGTGTTTTTAAGACAAATCATGGTATATTGCAGAGCTAAGGAGGCCTGCTACACTGCGGAGGTCTCATGTTTAAGAATGGTCTTAATTTGATTTTGAGTTGACTGTAGAGGTATTTTCTAGAACACAGCAAGACTTCTTTTACAGAATCTCGCTTGTTAAGACTGTGCCACCAACCACTTAAATAAAAGGGGCCAAATTTTTAGCCAGATACCCAATAGAACTCACTATAGACCTGCCCAAAGGTATTCCTCTGAACGTGATACGATGCAAGTCTAGTACTCCCCACTCCTGGAAATGCTTCAGTGGGTTAGCCTACCTGAAGTTCGCAGGTAGAGGAAAGCCAGATTTTTCTGCCAGAACAAAGCACAAAAAAGCCTCCCAAAATTCTTGTTCCAAACCTTAACTTAATTTTTATTTTTCCTTTTTGTTTTATATTGTTAAACCAAACAATATAAAAGAAAGGATATTTTCTAGCCAGCATCATGATTTCTTTGTGAGGTTTCTCTCCTGATGCTTTTTGTTCAGGTACTCAGCCTTCAGCTGTATTATGAAAACTAGAGCTTCATAAGAAAGACAGGGAAAGGATGAACTTGCTACTGGGAAGAAGAGAAGACCTGGGGGATTTAGCTTCAGGCACAATGAGAACTAGATACTGAAAGAGCAGAGAAATGTACCCAATTAACTAGTCCTCTTGCCTTTTAAAGGAGAAGTAATTGCATCTGTGGCAAAACATCCATTTCTTCTTAATGGAGGTGTGGCTTTTAAATGCTCTTCCCATGATTCATAACCCTTCACCTGGGCTTCTATGCGGCATTACTGGAGAAGACTTTATATACCCTATGAGCTTAACAAAGCTTTTTCCTTCTTCTAAATGTCATTTACAGAAGGAGATAGATAGTAGAGACAGATCGTTAAGGTAGATTGTTTTCTCAGCTGTTTTAGGTTTATTTTTTCCTAGTTGTTGAAGGAGAAAATAAAGAGTATTAGAGTGAAATAACAATAAGAAAGACTATTGTTCCATATAAGGTAATAACATAGAGATTTGGAGAAGTTGGAGTGGAAGTATAGGGTGGAAAAGTAAAGAAGCTCAGTAGTGGATGGTAAGGTTGTAAACAGCCCCTATGAAACATTAAGAAGCCTTGAAGTTTAAGGAGAAGGAACAGATTCTAGAAGCACTAAAAATCATTTTTTTGAGAACTCTAAGGGTATAAAAATAAATTATATCTTTTCAAAGAGAATAATTCTGGAATGTCATCCTGAGAGCAAAGAGATTTGAAAATGCAATCTACATTCGTATACTTGTAGCTGTTATCCTGTAAGTGTGAAGATGAGTCTTAACCTAGCTTCAATTGCATCTTTAACTCCCCAAAGCTTTTGTTCCTTGTTAATTGCTTTGGCATCTTTGTATGCGTTTGGAATGCAGCACTTAATGAGCAGATCATATGAGCAGCTGCCTTTTATTTAAGGCATGTGGTGGCAGTTCAGATCTTAATTATGCTCCTGTACGGAAGAACAAACCACAAACAAGGTTATACTTAACTAGCTTCTAGGAGGGAAGAAAAGCTGGTGGGGGAAAGAATTCTGTAACCTTTTTTAGTGGAATTTCAGGTGATGTTGCTAACTTTTTTTTTTTTTTACTGTTTTCAGTAAAACTGGGGTTTTTTTACTGTTTGGTTTTTTTTTTTTTACTTGTTTTCTTAATGCCCAAGCTCCTGGAGTCGGGTGAGAATATACACTGTTTAATTTCTAAGTATAGAATGTAGGTCTTTCTAGGCTTAAATTGGCAGATGCTGTTCCTGTTTGCTGTGAAAGAGCTCTGTCCTCTTTTTGACATGTTTCTTAAATTCAATCTTAATTGCTTTATAAGAGTTTGGTAAAATATATAGGAGTGCTTTGGCTATAAGCAGCACATGTTGGATGGTTATAATCTGGCTGTTTATCAGCAATAGTTTAGACTCTACTAGCTACTGAAATACATACTAATTATTCAGCACCCTCACTCATCAATGACTTAATCACAAGTGTGATTGTTCTAAGGGTTATTTGTTTTTTAAATAAATTAAGATGTGTGTTTTATCAGTAACTTTTAAAAGCTGACATTTAGAAATAATAACTATGAGAGGATTGAACCAACAAAGGAGAGAAAAATAGCTGAGTGACAATCAGTTGGCAGATGATTATTCCCCATTCGCAGGGAATTTGTGATCTGTAGGTAAGTCTTTGACTCTCAAATGCAGAATAACAAATACATTTAACTAAATAAAATCAAACTAACTAAAAATTATTGCAACACTTCCTCACAAACACTATCATTCCCCAGGTGCTTTCCAGTTGTCACTCAAGTCAACTTGCAGACAAAATGGCTTTAACAGATCAATATAACTTTCAGTCTTGCATAACTGCAGATAGATTTTAGTTTTTTTTCCACATGTCCTATTTTGGTTTTGTGCATTCTTTTGAGATCTTATGGTTTTAGGCCAAGAGCTCCCTATGGTAGCCTTGGGGAGCACCCACATGCAGGGAATACAGTGAGGCTGGAATGTGAATGTGCAGTATGTCTAGTGGCAACTTCTCTTGCTGGTTTAGAAAGGTGTTTCCTTCTCCAGCATGCAAATGCATCTTTCCTTATTCACTATATTTTTAGGAGGCAGGCTGCAGCTATTCTCTTTAAACTGGGAAACCTTTGTGCCACATTGCATCAGTTGATGCTCTGTCTGCTTTTCTATCAGTGTCTTTCTCCAGAGAAGACACCTTTATGCTCTCTGTGACGTGGGAAGTGTTTCTAGAACCAACTCTCAGTGGTGCAATGCCAGATTTATTTGTGCATGTGATGGTGTAATTTGGCTTCCTGCTGTGTGAATGAGGGGATTAATTTCCATAATATAGAAATTAACAGTGCAGTTGATATTTTTCCATCTTTTAGCACAAATTAGCAGCTGTGGGTGACAGCAGACAGTTTAGCCTGCTTTTTGTCCTCCATCCAAATAGCCAGTGATGAAGACACTTACACCAGTTAAATAATATTCTATCCCCAAATTGGTATTATCTCCTCCTGTGCCATATCCCCCTTGTTAGTCTGGCATCAAGTATTTTCTACAAGTCATGTCTCCCCAAGCAAAAATCATGGAGGGGGCAGGTTTTCTCCACCCCAGCCTGTGAATTCTGTGTGTGATACACACAGAGGAGAGTGAACCTCTGAAGCAGAGGTACATGGTCCCCTCTGCAAACTCTGCTGTGGAGGCTGGAGTTCCTCTCTGAGGAAAAATGCAAACAAATGGGGTCAGTTACATTTTAAGTCACGTGGGAAAAGTATTGCAAATCTGTCTGTCAAAGCCCTTGCAATTCTTCTGGTGGGTTGACTTGTAATTCAACAGTCTGATGGATGTAGCTGAAGACATAACAAACACATCAAGCCTAGAATCACAGTCAGAAACTCTTGAGCCAGTCAACTGATGGATCTTTTAGAAAAGCCTGAAATCTTGGCTGTAAGCTGTTAGAAGTGGAGAGATTTGTACCTAGGGTTGGACAAAAGCGTATATAGCTCAGTTTGGAACTTCAAGCACATCAAGAGGGCTGTGGGGAAAAAAAAAAAAAAAGGGGAGACTTGCATTCTCTCATTTTTGTTCTTTCAGCCAGACCAACTGTGGAATTTCAGTCAGATGGGAAACTCTGAATATTTCTCTAGTGACTGGCATATGTGTTTCCTCACACAGAACAAACCACAGGAAAAAGGGCATGTTTTCACACTGACAAAGGTATGCAAAAGGATCACAGAAGCTTATAGGTGATGGTAATTCTTCAAGGGCATGGATAAACAATAACATGTTTTTGGTACATAAGGGTGTGTTTAGGGATTATTTTAGGTTTCTCCACTGAACTAGAGAGAGAGAGATTTTTTTTTCCCAATAATTTCATAAAGTGCAAACTATGTCTGAATTTGGCTTTTTGTCTTAATTGTTCAATAAAGCATTGTTGGTTCTGCATTATGTCTATCTATAAACAATCATACCCGAAAGAGGGGTAAAAATTAAAATGCTAATAAGAATTAGTGTCACCTGTACTGATAGTGAAGCTGCACAGGATTCAGTCCTGTTTGATGAAACCATAACTGAATGCATGATATTAAAGAGAATGCCCTTGTGAATCTTATTCATTGGCTAAACATATCTATGATAATGTATAAATAAAAGGACAGCTCAATTTCAGGTTCAAACATGATCTAGAATAACAGTTATGGGCAAGCTCTTATGCTGATCTGTCAGACTGTTTTTTCTTTTCCAAGTAAGAAGTAAATGTGATATTATGATCTTGGTAGCAGAAGGAGGATACTGGCTTTCAGGGAAGACAAAGATTCCCAGCTCCTTATGACATTTTAACTTAGTGGAGGCAGGGACATGGACCCTTATGCAAAAGTGCAGCTGTATGCAGCTGTGCCATAAGCTTCTCTTTCTTGTAATTTAAAATAAATAAACATATTTGTTGTTGAAAATCTGAGACAAATGTACTCTCCCAGTCTGCAAAGTTTCCTAGTGGAACTCCCAGCTTTGGTGATGCTACTTAATGCCAAGGACAACAACAGGTGGTTGGTTTTTTAGATAGTACTGAAAAATCTATGTAGCATAAAACTACCCCACAGTGGATGGTATGTTTCTAGAGTTTCCTTTCTTTTGTGAGCAGAGAGCTATTTACCACTAGGAGTTGAGACATTAAGCTCTCCTTTAACACTATTTTCAAAGGCTTCTTGCAATTGTAAAGCCTCCAGTGCTGTTCACTGTAAAAAGCTACAGAACTGTGTGGACCATAGGTTAGGCTCAAGTGGGAGATGGCAGTTTTTCTGAAATCACAGTCATTTGCAGAGTTATTAGTAACTAATACCAGGTTCAATACAATTTCTAGAACTGAGGAGTGACACTGCCTGCTTGAGACTGCGAGTTCCCTCTTTCATCCTGCTGGCTCACTGAAGTGTGGGAACAAAGAAGGGCAGGACAAGCACAAGTGTAAAAGTAATGATACTAGATGCTCCATATGTGTAGGTTTTTCAGTTTCTGACAATATACATGTCACTATCCCCATTCTGGAATATCATGGAATTGTAAAGGTTGGAAGGGAACTTAGAGTTTGTCTAGTCCCAACCCCCCTGCCATGGGCAGGGACACCTTCCACTACAGCAGCTTGCTCACAGCCCCAGCCAGCCTGGCCTGCAAAACTGCCAGGGATGTGGCTGCCACCACCTCTCTGGGCAACCTGGGCCAGTAGCTCACCACCATCATGGGGAAGAACTTCTTCCTAGCATCCAACCTAAATCTCCCCTCCTCAAGCTTGTGTCCATTCCCCCTAGTCCTATCGCTGCCTGACATCCTAAAAAGTCCTTCACCACATTGCCATGAAATACATTCCATGGGGTTGTTATACCTGATATTACTGAAGGACATTGTGAGTTGGATTCTTCTAGCTGACTTTTGAAAACAGGCAAGCATTTGGTGTAATTTAACTACAGAAAATGTCAGATTGTCATGCTTTATATAATGACACCACATGCAGTTTCCATCTCTTTATGAACTTACTCTGGACTTCTTACAAGGAATGAAAACAAATATACTTAGAGCTACCTTAATTTATATGTATGATATTTCTACAGTAATACCTCTAGGAGATACTTGAAAAGGGTCAGTATGCTCAAGATTACTGTTACTGGATTCTTTACCATATGGTGATTCCTGAGGGATATAACTTGTGGAATGATTCAAAAATACTTCTGTGAACGAAAAGAACGTGTTTATTTTTATTGAGTGGTGTCACACCATTCATTGGACAGTATCTGGGCTACTGCCAATTTCTTGGTGAAGGAACTTACCTTTGCTTTGAAGAGATAAGTGCTCCAACCAGTCATGCTGAATGTATTAGTAATGCTATGGATATGTTAGTTGTGATATGTGAGTAATGATTTTTTTAAATCATAATATTTGTTTTAAGTGCATGCATCATCTGCAGAAGAACTATCTTAAACCAACAGATAGCTATGTAATCTAAACTGTCAGATCAGTCTACCTCTTGGGCATAAATGGGTCTCTAGTGGCTCCTATCTCTTTTCATTGTGAAGCATTAAACTGTCACACTTTCTCTAGACAGGTAAACTTTGACAAATCTGCTAGTGAAAGACCAGAAGTACTAACAAGTGGCTTTGACTGGGGGGGAGCATGTGTGGAGAGCATGGCTGTTCACAAGTAAAGTGAATTGGTTATAAAGGACTAGTTGCAGGAAAATAGTACATCAGACTTAGGTGGGTTGCACTTCTGAATGAGGAGTAACTGAAAACAGAATGCCCTGTAGCTACCCCAAAGTCAATTCATAAACAATTTACTGAGTCACTATAGGTGTGCATACCTACAGCTGTGCCCATTCAGAGGCCTGCAGAGTGATTACTGTGTGTATTGTCACTCTGTGTTAGTGTCTGATCATGATTTTGTTCAGTAAAAGGGAAATGTTACACGTGGCTTGGAAACAGTATAACTATATTAGCAAATGAGCCAGTGCAGGGCTGCCCTATAAATACTAATGTTTCAGTGTCTCTGCACTGCAAGGTGCTCTTCTGGATGCTCCTCTGACTTCTGGGTGATTTGAGAGAAAGCATGCTCTAGCTTTTCTTTTCTGAACAAGTATGGTATTAAGGAAAAGTAATCATTTTCTGAAAGATTTCTTTCAAGTAGCTTTGGTTTCCTGTGGTTTCTTCACAGCAGTGTATACATGGCTCTAAGAGGCACACATCTCCTGCATCTACTGCTCTCCTGCTCCAGAGGCAGTAGTGACTTATGGCACCATTAATAACAGTGGAAGAAAAAACATGAGGCTCATCCAATCCAGACATTTGTGCTTTGCATCCCCTATAAATACAGTGAAAAAAAAAAAAAAGAGGGAGACACCTTACCTACTTGGCTTAAGCTAGCTGTTCAGCTTTGCAACTAGATTTTGCTCATTTTTTAACATTTTGGTGTAGACACTTTACAAGGTGAAAGTGTCTTCTACATCTCTTTGCATGGCTATTCCTAGACAATCCATGCCATAGGAAAAAAGGATACACATTTAGACAAATACAGAAATTTGCTTTGCCATCTAAAGAACAGGGCTGGCACCTATAACATGAGATTACCATGGACTTATTCAGTGCTTCAGTAAGAAACTTAACCAGCCCTTGCCCAGCACTTCCACCTTCCCCAACAAATATTTCAGGGGATCCTACAGCACATCAGGTGACTTTTTGTTTTGTTGCTGGATTTTGTTATTTGTTTGCTTATTTTTTTATTAAAAGAGGATTTTTTCTACAGAACTTCATGGTCTTGTGGTTCAGCTCACCTACCTTTGCATGACAAAGAACAGAAACGTGTTTCAGCTGAAGTAGAAGATCTCCTCCTCATATAGATATTTGTTTCTTTGACCTCATTGAGCTAGCTTTGTTCTTTCTTAGCCAGTTAGTGTTCAAGCTCCCTGTATTTATGCTATACTCCTGCCTGTGCCCATATAATATTCAGACGCACCAAAGTATACCTCTGCTGCTCTGTCATAGTTAAGCAGTGACCTGGCAGAGCTCTTCAAGATTCTTTTGCACTGTTGCTCTGTTTTTCAGAGGGCAGGGTGGACTTCCAAACTGAGTCTGTTATATGACTTGTCCCTATATTTCACACAATATGAAAAAACAGTCTGCGGAGGCAGCAGACCTTATTCCAGGGTGAAGTCTTTCACTTCATGAAGGTAAATCTAGACCAAAGCAACTAGATTTTTCTGCCACAGAGTTGAGCAGAACCTCCTTCTGTAACTTCATCAATTTAACAAGTTAAATCATCAGAAGTCCTGCCCCTTTCTTTCCTAATGCTGAATTCTGTAATACTTGCACTAAATGACACTGTACCTCACAAATCCAGCACAGAAAGAGTGAGACCTCAGTTTGCAGGTGAACCCAGGGGTTCTTTAGCTTGCATCTCAGTAGGAATTAAGCATTCATCTAGTGATCTTTTACTGTGATGATTTACATTTTCAGTTCTGTGCCAGTGCTCTCTGAAGTATCTAATTAGTAAAAGGTGTTTGAGATTCTTTTTTTTCCAATATCAGATGACTTCCATGGTCAAAAAAGCCTTCGATGTTTTCTGCAAATCAATAAGGGTTTTGATAACATTTTAAGTTGGTTTTTTTTCTTCCCCATAAACACAAGGGAAAAAATACTATCTAAACTAAAGGAAATACTTCAAAACGCTTATTTTCATTTAAGTGGTTTTTACCTTTATTTTATTCATCTTGTGACATACTCATTATTGAGATTTTTCATATTATATAAAAGCTTGTCATAATTGCTGATAAAAGTATAACAGCTAACCAATAGGCTGAGGAATCTCAGTAGCAATAACTATAGGAAAAAAGTATCAAAAACTTCTGTGTCAATGTGCACACACAATTTTTTTCTGGTTCTGATTAATGCTCGAAACTGACAATATACTGTAGAGAATTAGATTTTTTTTGTCAAATAGGTTGCCTTGAAAACATCTGTGCTGGTTTTGGAAAACTTTAAGGATACGACATGAGAGGCAAGAAAACCTAGCTCAGTACCTCTCATTTTAGTTTGAAAGGCATGAGAAATATTACTGTTACAGCTGTAAGGATAACAATACTCTCCTTTTCATTCTGCAACAGAATGTGGTTCTAGTACTAAAAATCAATTTCCTCTGGAGAACCAGCTTGGACAGTCCTTGGAATCAATGCTTTGAACATGGGGGGTTTTGGTCTACCTGCTCCTTGGTTTTGCATTCTGAATGTCAACTGCACTCTTATTCTTCATTTCTGGAAAATCAAGATTGAGTTATAAAAGAGGTAGCGATGGTTTTTACATTATGCCTCTGAATATGATAATATCAATTTAGAATTTATTTTAATAAGTGTTCAACAGTCTCCTGTGAGATGCTCGTAGTTCCTATCCTACCAAACCCTTTGTATATATTCTGAGGGCAGGATGGGTATTACTTTCAAAATTATTAAATGTTTTAAATCTGAAATGTGACCGACAGGTCAAGCAAGAAAAAAAAAAAAAAAAAGCTTAGGCTCTATTATATGCAGAACTATGCTTTTTATGTTACAAATTAGGCCTTTGTTTTGTATAGCATCTATACTCCACTATTTCATGTAAGAGACAGCTTTGAGTCTGACAAAATCACGTTGAGAATCAGCAGGTGGAGTTATTGCACACATTTTGGAGGTTATTTTTTTGACTACATAAGCACTGTTAAAACATAGTTAAATTAATTTTCACATCATGAAATAATTTCTGACTGTAGGGTGTACCTTAAGTCACAAGGGATGCTATTTTCCATTCTTAAACTCCCTATCTAGACTCTTTTCTGCCAGCCCCTTGGAAGTAAACACTCATGTCTCGTCTTAGCATCTTAAGACAACTGTTTGCATGTTGTTTGACATCTTCTCTCTTTTAGGATTGTGCGTATAATGTAAGTAAACATATGACACAATATATAAACCTGAACTATGCATCAGACAAGGTGAAGAAATATGCAGGAAAAGGATGAGATGTGTTTTACTGATAGGTAAGTTCGGGTCATTGCTGCTGAACCAAAATCAACAGGGATCACAGGAGGAGAGAAGCTGCCTGGTTGGAAGATGCTGCAGGAGGAAAGATAAGGCATGTATCGCAACAGGGTCCTTGAAGGGAAAGAGAATAAGTGTAGTGGAAATGGTGGATGAAGGCAAATCCTGTAGAGAATATCTGGAGGAGAGCGTAGCAGAGGATAAGGAAGTAGGAAAAAAGGCATGGGAAGGATGGGTGATGTAATGCAAATGAGAAACAGACTGAGGGCCTTGGGGCATAAGGCGGGCAGGTCGTCATCATGGCTAGGCTTCACGAATGAAGATCCGGGGAGGGGTCCATCCACGCTCTTCATGAGCGCTTTTCACAAGCATGGTGATGGCTGAAAAGGCCAATGCGGGACAGACAAGAGCAGTTGCAGAAAGGCAGAGCAGAAGGACTCCTTAGGAGATATATTCTGCAAGACACAATTCTTTCTACACTGTCTTTTCTCCTCAAGAGTGATCCTGTGCGCCTTCTCAAAAACATCCGCGGCATTAAAACTAGTGTGTCTCCAGACCTCCAAATTGGAGGCCAGAGTAGACCAGTTAAGGTGATCAATATGGCCAAGGCTGAGACGTGGTTTCAGGGAGTCCTTTTATCTCCTCTTCGGGGCTCCTGTCTTGCGACAGCCAGTGGCAAGTTCATCACAGAGTATGATTTTAGGAAGGCTGTAGTTCTTCATCCTGGAGACGTGACCTGCCCAACACAGCTGCATTCTCAGCAGCATGGCCTCAATGCTTGAAATTGCTGCTTGTTCTAGGACAGATGTATTAGTCACATAATCTGTCCAATGGATGTTTAGGATTGTATGGAGACAGCGCTGATGGAAGCGCTTCAGGAGTCGTAGGTGGTGGCAATAGATGACCCATGCTTCGGAACCATATAAAAGAGTAGATAGCACAATGGCTCTATAAACACTGATCTTTGTACTTTTTTCTTCAAGTGTTTATTTCACCAGACTCTTTTATAGAGTTTTCCAAAAGCACTATATGCCTTTGCCATCCTATTGTCTATCTCTCCATCAATCTTACCATCCGAGGAGATGAGGCTGCCTAGGTAGTTAAACTGTTGGACTGATTTAAGTTCTGAATCGCCAATGGTGATATAAGGATGATGAAAAACTTCCTGAGGTGCAGATTGATATAAAACTTCTGTTTTCTTTAAACTAACTTCCAGCCCAAAAAGCTCAGCAGTGGCTGCAAAGCAGGATGTTAAACGCTGCAGAGCTACTTCTGAATGGGCAACAAGGGCAGTGTCATCAGCATAAAGCAGCTCCCGGACAAGACCTGGCAAATGCTGCAGGGAAAGTTTTGAGCTGTCTTGGGCTCGCTCTGGCCACCAGCAGCAGTGGCACAGGATAGGTAAGAACATGACAGGTGTCTGTAACCATCAGTCTCCCTGCTGAGGGGATGTAGGAGCTTTATCTATGCCAATCTAACAAAGGCATATTGATTAATTGGGAATCTGCCTACACAGTTATAACTATTCTGTCTGAATGTCAGTGAGATGATGTGAATGCCTACTTTAAAGGTTAAAATATTCTTTGGATTGAAGTCACTTGTGTTTCTTTTGCTCTTTGGAGTCAATCCACTGAGATCTCTGACTCATAGAGTGATCTGTCAAAGTCAAGTTGGTATTTGAACAACGCTTATTATCTGCCCCCAAAAAATCTAGACTAAATGCCCATTAAATGAAGACACTCAACATCATACTCTAAACCGGGGGAAAATCTACAAATACTTAAAATAGTAATATAAGAATTAAGGGATATTTAATAAGAATTAACTGATTGCTTACTGTGGTTTTGTGGTGAAATTAGGATGCTTGTTCACCTTGCAAATAAAAGCACAAGTTAACAAAGAAGTCAAATCAAGGAAAGGTTCAGACTGTGAGTAAATTTCACTGATGAATTTAGCACTGGATATGCTTTCTCCATCACTTCAAATCATGATGGAGGTTAGAGTGCTTAGGGATTAGTATAGATTTGCTGAGAGACACTATGCTATATGCTATTCAAGATCTCAGTCTTTAGGATCACATTGATCTTGTCTTTCACTTTAAAAAGCTCTTAAGTGCCCTATGGGACAAACAATGTCTCTTTTTCTATAAAAGAAAACCTCTCTGCTTGGAAAGGTTGGTTCAAGTGTGAGTACTGTCCTGTATTAAGATACTGAAAACTATTACAGACTGAATCAAAGTCCTGCACACAGACTTCACAGAGATACATTGAAGTGCAATATCCTGTATGATGTGCAGTCATTGACAGACAGTTGACTTTTACACAGTGAGCAGCAGGGACAGAGATCAAATAGTGGGCCAACCATCCCAGATATTTATGCTGTCACTTGCTAATAGACAGGCAATTTGGGAAATGCTGCTTCTAATACGCATACGTGCTTTACTCTGCACCAGACTAAACACCCCATATCTCACTGAAATAACATAAGAAATGCTTATATTCCCTTTAGGCTATTGAATTAGAGACATCCTGGATGCTCCCATTTTTGATAAATAAATTCATTGCTTAACTTTAAACTGCAAGACCTAAGAGAGGAAAGCAATTCTGTTTGGCACTGTTACACTGCTGGGTTGATGGACACAGAAAAGAGTTTTATTTATTTATTTATTTTATTTATTTATTTTATCTCTGATGCAGAATAAATTCTATTTGTGCATCTTTCTCTCCTTCTTTTTGTGCTTTCTGTCATATGATGTTTTACTGTCCGTCTGTTCCTAAACTGATATTGCAAGAGATTACCTATTGTGAAGCTGGAGAAAGAAATATTGCCACTGGCTTCTGTCATCCAGCTTTCTATGAGTTAAGGTTACTGAAATGAAGACTAAGGGCAGGGAGACAAGGAGGGAAACAGGACAGAGGAAATGGATAAGTAGACAAAATGACAGCTTTCTGTCTAGGAGGATTTTCTGTGAATCCAAGGAAGGAGTTGATCAAATAAATGCTTATTGTCCCTTTTGCAACATAAGTACCTGTACATAATTAGGTGTACAAGCTGGCAAATCTCTTCTACGAAGGCATGCTGTGGTGCATGAATCGTCACTAATGATCTTTCACATTACTGATCTGAATGCAAAGAAAGTTAATATCCCTGCCTATTAGAAATTTTCTAACAGCAACTTGTCATAGGAGGATGTGGAAAAGAGAACAAATATCTGTTAACTCCACTGAATGTTTCACTGTAATGACATAGTTTTGCTAAGAAATTCTTTGATTCCTCACTGGAATGGAATCTTCATCCTATATCATAGAATCATAGAATGGTTTGGATTGGAAGGGACCTCTGGAGGTCGTCTAGTCCAACCCCCCTGCAGTGGGCAGGGACATCCCCAACTAGATCAGGTTGCTCAGAGCCCTGTCAAGCCTCACCTTGAATGCCTCCAGGGATGGGGCCTCAACCACCTCCCTGGGTAACCTGTTCAAGTGTTCCACCACCCTTGTAGTGAGGAACTTCTTTATAATGTCCAGTTTAAATCTACTCTTCTCAAATTTAAAACCATTGCCCCTTGTCCTTTCACTACAGCCCTTTGCAAACAGGCCCTCTCCAGCCTTCTTGTAAGTTCCTTTTAGGTACTGGAAAGTCACTAGTAGGTCCCCCCGAAGCCTTCTCTTCTCCAGCCTGAGCAATCCCAGCTCCCTCAGCCTGTCCTTGTAGGAGAGGTGTTCCAGCCTCCTGATCATTCTCGTGGCCCTCCTCTGGACCTGCTCCATCAGCTCCATGTCCTTTCTGTNCAGTTCCTTATCCACTGAACAGTCCACCCATCAAATCCATAGCTCTCTAACTTGGCCAGTAGAGTGTTGTGGGGGACTGTGTCAAAGGCCTTGCAGAAGTCCAGATAGATCACATCCACAGGTTGTCCCTTGCCCACTGAGGTAGTCACAGTATCGTAGAAAGCCACTAGGTTTGTCAGACAGGATCTACCCTTAGTGAAGCCATGCTGATTGTCTCTGATCACCTCCCTCTCCTCCATGTGCCTCATCAGACTTTCTAGGAGAATCTGCTCCATGATTTTCCCAGGCACAGAGGTGAGGCTAACAGGTTGGTAGTTCCCAGGGTCCTCCTTTACACCCCTTTTGAAAATGGGTGTAACATGCCCCTTCTTCCAGTCACTAGGGTCTTCACCTGACTGTCAGGATTTCTCAAATATTATTGAGAGTGGCTTGGTGACTACATCAGCCATCAGATGTGGGAGGAAACATAGCAACCAAAGATGAGGAAAAGGCTGAGATACTGAATGCTCTATTTGCCTCAGTCTTGAATAGTAAGACCAGTTCTCTGAACACCCAGCCCCCTGAGATGGAAGACAGAGATGGTGAGCAGAAACTTTGCTATAAATGACAGTGTCATTGCCCATTTCACCTGAACTCAGGCATCAAGCCTCAGACAGACTGAATGTTGCTATTTTGTTTTATTGGGAACAATATGAGGTAACCTACTTCCCTCCACAACCTCTCAAAACACTGTAATTTTTTTAGCTATATTCAAATCTAATGTTTAGTATTATGAGCAAAATAGTGTTGTTCTGCAGCACTGCTTTCTACCCGGGACACAATGTCTGGTTTTAGGGATCTGTGAGCGTTCAGAAACCAAGCTAAGCCTGTTGCCAGTAAATTTAATTTAACAAGATTGTCTGCATAGGTGTTGTAAATTAAAAACTGTTGAAAACTGCTTTGGTCTAGCCAACAACTACTGGCAAACTCACATCTGGCTTTAAGTGATGTGAAAGCAATCTTCACATAGAAGCTAATTCTGGTTTTCTTTTAACAGTTTGAAGAGGTTTTTCTTTTGTTGACTTGTTATAATTGTAGAGTAAAGCAACCTTGAGAAACTGTAGGGAGAATATTAAATTATAATGAAATGCCTTTATTTCTGTGCTGTGCTCTCATGTGTTAAATAGGCGGGTAGTCTCTGATAG
>VWZO01017495.1:36604-84648 GCA_013396975.1 Bucco capensis
GGGGGGGGGGGACCAGTACATCACTAAACTCAAGGCCAAAATGAGCAATCAGTGAATTTAAGCTGACATTTTTTATCCATTAACATATTAACAGGGAGCATAGAATTTCAGCCTAGAATCCTGAATTGTGTGGAAGGGAGCTTGCTTACTTTTCACAGGGTAGTTGGGGTAGGACAAAAGGCAATAACTATGGCTACTGTTTCTGACATTAGGAGGAAAAATGTCTTGTTCTTCTGAGGAGAAAACATTGGTACCTCAACAAAACATTAATGACTCCAGATTGTCATAATCTTAGACTAAAAATTACATAAGGTAAATGAGTAGTTTGTGACTCAGTGTATCAGTGATGTTAAGGACAATAAGATAGTTTTGGGGATCAGAATACAATAAGACGAAATAAATTCAGTTTGCTCTTTTCTGTTAAGAAGGAAAATTATGCATCTGGTTGATGAAAGCCCATATATGAGGAAATGTTGACATTCCCTATGTAGAATGGAATGGGAAGCACTGTAGGGTGTAGAGCTCCGCTACAGCCCTTTCTCTAATCTATGTCTTCTCTTCACTTGTCCTGCAACAATACAGAATTGACTTTTTTTACAATAAAAGCTCAATCATCTTGGACCAGCAAATGGAAACCAGCAGCTAAAAAACCCATGGATACATAGTGTCCAGACCTATTGTGATCTTAAAAATCTTTTCTCTGAAGAGGAACCACCGCTCAGCAGGAATGTGTTGTCCAGAATGTCAGTGACATTGAGTGACCTCTGCCACAGCCTAGACTATTTATGGCACTTGTGAATATAAGCAGTACGGACTTAGGGCTGGGAAACATATGTCCCATGTCACATAAACAATAATGTAGTGTTTCGTGTTTGAGCCATCCATTTAAGTTCAATGTATCCTACTTTTATCTAAGAATCTGCAGAGTCTGGCCTATGAACTGCGTATTCTCATTTAGGATGTCTTGTACATCACCTTATGTAACCTGATAGACCCCACCCTGGTCTTCGCTAGCTGCCCCTCTGGGCAGAGAAAATTATATACCTACCATTTGTTTGAGCTCTGTTCTTACAACATGGATGCATCTGATTTGGGTCCCTTGGCTCTGTAAACTCAGTCCTGAATGACTGAAATTGATGATAGTGGGGGAGAAAATATACTAGCAGAAACAGTAATGTCAGTGAAAATGTGCTCAAGAGAAAGCCTAAATGGTCTTCTTCTAAATTAATGTCTTGTCACTAAATAAACAACAAATGCCAAACCAGTTGGTCTCATTTAACAACGCATACATACCCAGCTAGAATCACTACAGCTTATGGCTGAGAGACAGCCAAGCTAATTGCCTCTGGTTCTGTTCATATTCTGATTCTGGCAAGTCCTATGCATGTAGTGTTTGTTTCAAGCTATTTATCCCTGGGCCAAATGGCCCTAGGCCCATCTGATCAATCTGCAGATCCTGGACTTTGTAGCAGGCTCAAGGTTCGTGGAGTTGAGGATGTCTGTGTGACATTCCATTGTACAATGTAGATGGCTATCTGAACCACAGTCCAGTACTGATACCCTCTGTTATCCAGTTCCTATCCTGAGCACAGACAACCTCATTGATGAAACCAGTGAGGGTCTGGGGATAGCTATTCGTGGACGCAGTGGCAAAGGCCTCAGCATGCAAACTACGCCACAAATACGTTAGAAAATATGTGGCCTCCAAAAGCCACTGTCCAAAACCCTGATGGGGAGTAAGCAAATGCTCCCTGCAGGTTTATTCCATTATTTACTAGGCAAAGACAAAGCTGTCACCAATGATATCTCCTTCCCAATTAAGCTATTACAGTCCATAAATCACAACATGCCTTCCCTGCGGGGAAAGAAAACCTGTCCAATTTCTGCAAATGCTCATGAACTCAGTGTGTGGGAAATGGCTACATTTTTAACCAAGCACATTCCATCATATTGCCTTAATATCAAATCATGAACAAAGCTATTAAAGAGACCAGACAATATTGTTACACCTGAATGCTGGGTGAATATCTGCTAGAGGTTTTTTCGTCTCACAGGAGACTGCTGATCATTTTGATTACTATTATCTTCTAGCTTTTCCCCACCAAATTATAAAGAATAGGACTACAGGGATTTCTCTTCCCTTGTCCCAGTGCAGGTTCCACTCTACCTATGTCTGTTTTCAAAACAACATCCAGTGACAGAGCTGCCAACACCTTTCCTAGAATATTTATTCTGATGCTTTGCTACTTTAATTTATGAAGTTTCTATTTCTGACCAGCTTGATTCCTCCATGCTACAGAGTAAGCCTGTAGCTTGTTATCTCAGACTTCCACTTTTTTCTTAGATTCCAAATTCATCATAGAAGATTGGGGTTGTTTGAGGTTTTGTTTTACTTAGGCTTTCTGTTAGAAAATTATAGGAGTATTATGGGACTGCTAGTCCTTTACAGATTGGTATAAACCAGGATGAGACTACAAAGGGTATTGATATGATGACAGGCTGAATATCCTATAAGAAAAAAGTCTCAAATTTTTTAAGAAGGTTTCCTTATTCTTAAGATGTGAATAGAAGTCATATTGAAATGTGAGAATCTAGTGTGATAAGGCTCATCAGTATGTTGGCTGCAGAGAGTAAAATGGCTCTGCCTGTACTTTAAGTGACTGTATGAAATATCCCTCTCTGTGGGTAAGGAGGGTAATAAGCCTGAGGAATATGTAGCATGAAGCTTCATAACTTTAAGGAATTTAAATAAACCTTTCCTTTTAAATATGGAGAAAACCCAGGCCTAAGAAAGAGCTAGGGCAAAGAACTCACATTTATCAGGAAGGCTAGAAGTTAGTTACAGCTCTCTATGAGTCTTTCCCATCCAGGCTTTATGTATCTGTAGGTGAATGTACTAGGTGAGATGAAGAGCATACCTCCTCCATGTGAAGGAATATAAGCTGCTCTCTTGGATTAGTGATGGTTTTCTATAGCTGTGATGGTCATAACAGATGATACTAACTTGGCTTAGTCACATGATTTCATGGGCTTGACCTTTTGGCCTGCCTTTGTTTTGCAAACTAAGTATCTGAGGAGTTGTTGGTTTTGGACTATTTCTCTCAATAAGTGTGCAGGACAATTGTCTCTTTATTCATGGTGTACCTGCCTGCCTGACCAGATACGTGAAGAGAGCTGTAATTCCTTTGTCTTGTGGTCCATGGAACAATAAGACTGAGAATGTCATGTCATATAACAATGAAGTGCAGTTTACTTTCCATGGGGATGATGAGGCTGAAATGTGTCTGTACATAGTGTGTTTTAGCTGTTATACATATTCTGGGACATATGCTATAAAAATCATTGCAATAATTAATCCAAAGATCTAATGCTGTATTGTATATATCAAACATACTACAATTACATACTGCATGCAGGCTGCAAAACTCTGTGCACTTTTCCTGGCTGCAAACTGGCTTATTTGACCTAGTAGCTACATAACAAAGCACAAGCACACAGCTCACTGTGTCCTGCTTACCGAGACATGAAGTAGGGTTGAGTAGATGGATACAATGATCAAGGAATATATCAGGAGAGTTTGAAGAAAAAGGACTGGCACTTGATTTGCCAGATTAAGCAACATTGCTGGGTCTATACTGCTGCTGAAGGCAGCCCTGTTGGACTTAGCTGCTATAGGGATGGAGAAGGACAAATTATACAAGACAAGCTCCTACCTCCTTGCTCTCTGACAAGGCCTAGTATAGGTATCCCACTCAACTGGAGGGTTTTATATAGGAGACTCCTGTCATCCTCTTTTCCTCCTTTTTTACTTTTAAGAGGGGTCAAAGTTTCTCCCATACCCAGAACCCTTCTGTGGGGTGGTGTCAAACAGAGTTCAAGAAAACTGATAGCAGAAATGCAAAGTCTAAACTGCTTTATGGGACAACATTCATCTCTCCATAGATACAGGTAACTGAGGCAGCAGTGGTCAAACCAAGTCTTCAAGTTTGCTTCCTAAAGATGGAATATACAAATAAAATAACTATGATGACATTTCAGCTTTTTAGGGGGTCAGGCATATAGTTTCTGTGTCTTAGCTTTAAAGGCAACCAATGAGGAAAATAGAGGAAAAAAGAAGGGCTTTGAAATTCTTGCTCCAGGTAGAATAAAAGTACTGAAAGAGTTGGAAATGTCTAGAAGTAAGCCAGAAGCATGAGATTTTGAAACCTCATGAGGGATTCCACATTCAGTTTAAACTACAAAAAAAAAAACCCATCCTTAATCCCGGAGGAACATATGACTAAAAAATATTTCCTCAGTAACCAAGTCCAATCCCTTCTTCTATACAGTGCTGTTCATAAACTGATCAAACTCAGTTTTAAACATAAAAGTACGATGAGAGGTGCCTTTCCATCACTACTGGGAGGCTTCTCCTGAATTTCAGTGTTGTGAAGGCTGTACATTTTTCTTTGCTTTCTGCTATGAATGTGTTTATGGCCAGTTTTCTGTACCATAGGATGTTTTACTTGTATTCCCTTTACATGCTTACTGCTCCTGATAACATTACAGGTTGCCCTTGCTGAGGTAAGCAGGCACTTTACTGATCATCAGAGTTTGGATACTTTGGATGCTTGGCATGAGAAGTATAGTGCTCGTGCAAAAGAAACCAACACTTGAGATAAGGGTGGCTGCAGCCACTAAAGAGAGACAAGATCATACTCACTAGGCCTAAGAACTGCCATGTATATAAATAAAATTCTTTACATTTATTCCACTATTGTTTTGGGTAGGTTTTTTTGACATATCTTTTGTCCCTGCAGTTCCAAATCACCTAAAGAGCTTACTCAGGGTGTGGTGGTACCAGGTGTAATGGAGGGGTGTCACCAAGTGGGATGGAGTACTGTAGCCTCAGCACTTGCTGAAGCATTTCCATCCAGATGATTGGGTTGAGAGTCTGAGATACCATGGCATTTATGACTTGGTCAACAGATAATGCAGACTTCATTATTTATACTGTTGATGCACTCTTAGCTTTCAAAACTAAACTGGAAACAATATTTATATTAAAAAAAAAAGGGAGGAAAAAAGGCTTTTTCTAAAATAGAAGCTGCTATACTTAGACCTCTTCTGAAGGAAAAGGACATAAAATAGATGTTGTAGGTTTGTAGCAATAGAAAGAACAGAGCAAATCCAGTGACCAGACAGCACAGACTGCTTGAGGTGAGAGATTATCTGCATCATAAACACATACTGTTGTTATTTCTAAAGTGGAAGATGGAAAGATGGGAAAAATCAGTGATCATGCTGTGCAAGGTGCTGTATGGTTGTATGGTTTATTTTATCCATTATCGTGTATCCACTAGTGCTCTCAGAACTGTAATTCCAAATGACATTCTTTCCTTCTATTAAACCCCATGTTACTAGATTTCATTTTAAATAATGAATTTAGCATGCTATAGGCAGATGTTAGAAATCTTCAAAAGAATCAATCTGATGTAGTGGAAGCGGAACTGAAACCCATGGACTGTCCCACAGTCTGAGAGTGATTTTAACATGGTAAACAGTAATACTTATATTTCCTGTAAATGTGTGTATTTTTGCACACAAATTCCAGTAAGAAGTTTTCCCTTTATGCTCTAAAGTAATCTCCCTTTCCCATGAAAAGTTGGACCAGATCATCTTTCAAGGTCCTGGTCTGTAGTGAACACTGGAAATCCACTGTGAGGCCCATAAGTGTAAAGCTCACTGGCATTACTGACAGGGACTTGATATATTAACTGAGTAAAGAGAGACTAAAGACATTCTTCTTGGGAACACAAATAACCCTCAATACTCTTTAGAAGAAATAATCTTTTATGAAGCAGTCATCCTTCAGAGAATCAATGCCCAACTATCAGAGGCTCTAACCTCTAGAAACACCCTCTAAAGAATTAGAGATTGTGAGGGTAGGGTTTTATCTTCTCATCTTTGTGTATGGTGCATTGTTTTACTTAATGGGTAGGATGAGCTCATTAGCCTTCTGGCAGTCATCCTAGGAGAAGGACAACTCTGATTCCAAACCCGGGCAGATGGAGCTCGTTTAGCCCTGTAAGGCCTTCCATCTAAGAGAAAGACACTCTAATAAAACCTATGTCCTAAGGACTTGGCTGCCAGCGTCCAAGCTTGCTAGGCCCTGGCAGATGAACCTTAGGACTAAAGGGTGGGTCCAGCTCTACGCGTGCTGTGTCTCACCTAAAAAAAAAAAACATTGCATGGGCTCGAGGGTGCTATCCGCTATCCTCTTTTTATCAGCGTGCTTGGAAAAGGCGCTGATGAGGAGCGTGGATGGAGCACTCCCTGGATCTTCGTTACATACATTGTTTTACTTAGATACACAGGCTTTGAATATCTAATTAAATGCTACAGTCATCAAGACAGGACAGGGATAGGTTTGGGCCCTTCCTTAAAAGAGATGCTAAAACAGGGATTGTTATTCATTATTGGGGAACAAAGTTCTAAAGAAAATAGGTCATTATCTTTGTTTTAACCTCATGTTCTGGGAGTTTTCATGGAAGCAGGCCTGAAATGTGCTGTGACACACTGCTTTCCAGAAAGTTGTTACACTTTCTGTGTGTAAATACTAACTTTCTGACTAACTCTATTACTCTTTAGAATTTTGAGCACTGGCTATGCAAATAACCTGACACAATTTAAAAGGCTGTGAGGAACAAGGAAATGCTGTTGAAGGCAAGAATGATAAACTGAATTTGTTGCAATGAGGAATTATGCTCTAACTAAAAAATGCATGTCTGCTCAGAGAGCGATGTGGGAATGACCAGTACTGAATTTTTAATGTATTCAGCCTGTGTTGTTGCTGGTCCTGTATCATGTATTGCTTGGCTTGAACAATTTTTCTACTCCTTTCTCTTATTTCTGCTTTTTCTTCCTTTCAATAATAGATAGGCTCATCTGTTGTTTCTTTGCTAGCCCAAAACCATACTGTTTTGAATCTGACTTCCTCTGCTCCAGTGTGTTGAGATGGTGTTTTCCAGCTGGAGCTTGCCTGTTAGCTCCAGGCTTTTCTCTAGCCTGTTCCTGTTGTTATTGCTCATCTTCAAGTATTATGGCAGCACTCACATACTCTTTGGGACACTGCTTTGCTGGCCACTATGCATACAAGCAGAGCAGGGAGTGGAATAGATTGGCAAAGATCTTATACAATAGTACTCAGCATTGTGAAGAACAACATTAGTGATGGTTACTGAAAGTCTCAGTAGAGCCAGGACTATCCTGACTGTTCATGATTTTGTTCTGGTTGCCTAACAAAAATGCTGAAATTCCATGTTTCACTGCTTATCTGCTAGCAACCCTGCTCATTTAGGTATCCATCTGGGTTGCTTCATGGGAAACATGGCTGAGAACTGCTAATTGTCGTGGCTGTCTTGGATCACCTGAGTACTTTAAAGGAGTTGTGTGCTCCTGGAAATGATTTAAAACCAACATAAAAACCAAAACAATTCACCAAATTAAGCACAACAAAGGAAAAATACAATTAAAATGGTGTAGAGAGACGCAGTTCATTAGGGCATCTGGATTTGTGTGTGTTTACTAGTTAGTGCCCTAATAACTTATGTCCTTAATCTTGTCCTTCACTTGAGAAAATTGCAATAGCTACTAGAATATTTTTAACACCAAAGAAAATCCACATTTAAGCTGAAGTCCCCTCTGAATGCTCCATTTAATAGGAAGAGGAGGGGAAGGGATATTCTAGGGAAAAGGATAAGATGACAGCAGTCTCTTCCTCCAGCTGGAAAAGAAAATATATGTGTACAGCTATAATTTGCATCTCCTAACTAAATAGTTCTGAGCAGAACTGTGGCTTATACAGCAAATGCATGATTGTAATATTGCATTTTTGCATTCATCCATTCATTGTGGTTTTATTTTAAATACAAGAAAAAATGGCAGAGAGGGTACAGAAGAAGAGAGCCCTTCAAGTAACCCTTCCAGTGAGGAAATATTTAGTAATCTCCAGCCACATGGCTTCCCTATCAGTAGTCAAAGGATTAATACTTTTCAACTTTAAATGAAACAAACATCGTTTGATGCTTTTCCTTTCCCCATTCTGAAACTGCAGATGAATATGACTGTTGGTAGCGAAAATATCTTGAAATGCTGCAATGAGTTCTATCAAGCATTGTTTTATGCTTAGTAATATTCACCAGAAGCAGATCTGCCTCTGAAATTTGATGATAGATCAGTACAAAGATGGGTTAGAACACACTATGGTAGGTGGAAGGAGACATGTTGAGATTTGCAACTTTTAACCTGATATTTAGACAGTGGCATTCATAAGCAAAGACCTAAGCTTCTGGAAAGCTATTTAGGAAGATTTTAAGCAAATTCTGTGGCCATGAGACAGTTATTTGGGGAGGGGGTGTGAAATTTGTTTGACATATTTGATGTTGAGTGGAATGTTAAATTGAATAGATTTAATATGTGTTCTTCGTGGAATAAAGCTTAAATGTTATAAAGGATAGGAAGAGTTGGTTTTGTTTGCAAAAGAACAGACTTTGTCTGGTTTCCACCACTGAAAGGAAATTTGGTTGATGGGTTCTGATCTCCTGAGACATAAAAAAGAGCCTTAAGAATAGAGACAATAAACAGAGCACTTTGGATGTAGCCTTGAAAACAGCATTTGAAACACAGAACAACATTATTTGCACTCCTCCATCAGCAATGAAGAAAGGTCACAGTCTGTTAAATGCAGTAAGGACTCCTGCATTTTAAAAACAATAATTCTTTTCAGTTTAAAATGATGTTTGTCTTGAAGCATTTTGTACCTAAGAGAACATGAAATACAGCTGACTTTCCAAAGAGGGATGGTAGCTGACAAAAATAAAAGGTGTTCAGCAAGAGAAAGGGGCATGGTGACCAGAATGATGATGTTACACCAACATTCAAGCCAGTTTCTTAGACCATGTTGCATGTAACCTTGTCACATCTACTGAGCATAATTTATATACATTGTCTTAACCCCTAGGGAATAGGAATTGAATGCAAAGGATATGCATCATGTTTCAAATTAGTCTTGGGGCTAAATAAGCAGAAAAGTCAACCAAGGTCCTGGTAGAATGGGGAGAATCTCATAGAAAGCATCGCCAGTTTGGGGCATCTATGTGCCTCTGAGGAGCAGGAATGATCCTGATGCTGAAATGTGTTCATAAAAGCCATTCAGAAAAAAGGCCTTAAAGTAAAAAATGAATTCTTAGCTATCAGTATCATATTGGAAATAAGGTCATATTTTCCATAAATATCGTAGACTACAAATGTTCTGATCAGCTCACTTAGTGGCTAGGAAAATAAAATCCCATTAGATCTCTTTATTAGACACTGAAGATGATGCCATATGTTAGCATCTATGTAATTTCCCCAAGATTTGCAAGGAAGGCATTTGATCAGTGATTTGGAGATGGATTATCTTTGTATATGTCTTCCTCAATTACCCGAAGCTGTATATAACCATCAATGCAATACATGCCTGCTTAATGACTAGTCAGACTGTTAATTGCTATTACTTATTACCAAAGGCTGATAGCTCTGTGTTATGTTAAGATTATAAGTATATGGCACCTGTCTATCACCTTGCTCTTCTTTCATCAGCCCCAAGCAACCATAAAATGGAACCATCTAAGGTAAAGCCATCTTTTCTCCTACTAAGGGACAAAGGATTCAGAATAGAACAGAAAATGATACTGAGGGAAGGAAAGCACAGAACCCAGTTTAGCAGCTAAAAGGATCATGCTGGCTGGACAATCAAACATATCCTAGAATTAAGAAACAGGGGTTTTGTCTGTTCCTAGGCTCTGTAAGACTGTGCTTTGATCTGGTATTAACAGTTGAAAAAAGATGTAGAAAGAAAGTGTACTATATAAACACATCTACCTAGGTGAATGCATCCAATCCTGAGGTTTTCATACTTCATCAATATGGTTTCTCAACCTGCTAGCTTCAGGAATCAGTGCTCTCTGTACCAGTGTTATTACATACTGTTGTTTGGCAAGAGAAGGAATCTTTTCAGATAGAATCAATTTTGCGGATGACTGACTTCTACAAAACATCACAGAGCATAGTTCACAGAAACAAAATAACAATGTGAAGTCAAAATCAAGAAGAGAGTCCTGGCGGCTCTGGTGCGTCATCGATGCAAATGAATAGAAGATCCAAGGCTTCAGGAAATTAAAATGTCATGCTTCAGTTCAGTTGTAGTGCTGAAAGTTATGTTTATATCCTGGTATTTATTAATGCAATCTTTAATATGCTCACAAATGTCAAGGTAAGTGCTATTCTTGTTCATTAGAACATTTTGTGGATCAATGCTTTCATGATATGCAAGGAAGAAACAATCTTCTCCCTTATTTTCTATTTTGACTGACAACTTGCCTACACTTTCAAAGAGATCTGGTAGTAGCAGAAACTTATTTCTCTTACCATCTATTATAAATATTCATTAGAAGACTTGAGCATCCAGTGGTTTCTCATGAGACATACCCTTATTAGAGCAATAATTGCAGTGAGAAAAACCAGTTACCCAATGACTTCATCTGTCTTTTCAACCTGTTCTACCAAGATCTTGATCTGTGGCAGACATTTTTCATTATTTTTCTTTTCCTTTACTAGCTGAGTGAAGACCAGATCCTTCACAGGATAAATCACTGTTCTGGTGTCTTCCTTTCAAGTTACAAAGTCCATATGAAAGTCATTTCTTTTGATTAGGTCTCAGTTTGGCTAGGAAAAACTCTATTTTGGCAAAAGCAACCAAAAAACCCATCACAAACCCACCAAGAATAGAATTTATTTGTGTTAGCTTGCATTAATTTTTTTTGTAATTTGAAGTGCGTTGTACATCTTGAATCTTGTACAATTGCAGTGCATTGTACATCTTGCAGACTTGGTACACTTGGCAGTCCTGATTAAAAATGCTAATATCAAGTTTTGAACACTTCTGCAAAGAGCTTTATTGAAGCAAACTGTTTGCAAGCAATTAATCAGGATTCTTGCATAATTCTCCCAGTAGTCAACTGAGAAACCTATGGACTACATACTTGTATCTCCCTACAGATATATCACTATTACCAGAAGAATTATCACAATTGTTCAGATAAATATTTTTGGTTGTATAATAGCTACCAATCAACATTAATGAATGAATCTTCACAATAACCTTGAGGTAGAGGCTATAGTTTGCCTGACGCCACATAGGTAACTGTTGTACATTGGAATCTGAATTTTTCTCTGTAGTCCACAAACAGCCAATTTATCCAGAAGAGGATCTTTCTTTTAATGCATTTCTAAGAGTGCAATCAAAGAACTGTGACACTTTCTGGTGCTCTGATCAGCTGCTTCTGTGATGCACAGGTGTGGTGTTCAAGGGCCAGGAGAGAATCCAGACATGCTAATCCTGGAAAGATGTGTCTTCAGATGCAATGTCCTCTTAGAACAGTTACGATTTGCCAAAGACAAAGCAGTTACTCTGGTAGAAAGTGAGTGAAGGAATGAGGTCTCTGACTCATCATGTGGTTATTGGCTTATTTCTGGGGAAAAAAAAGAAAAAAACCCAACTCTGTTACTGATAAATACAAGCTGGATAGGTTTACACTTCCTAAATTATGAATTATTCCCATTTTTTTTTCTAAAGAGTATGCTAGAAAATTAGATGACAGGAAAAATAATTAAGCAAGGGGAGCTACTTTTAATTAAATTATAGTTAATGCTTGAGGATTTATCCAAAGGCTACTAAATACTGTCAAATCTAGTGGTTTATCTGAGCTTTAGCTCAGGTTTTTATTGTGCTTAGAAGTAAACTTTTCATGAACACTCTCACAAAAGTTCTTTAAGTGGTCGTTGACTGAGACTCTCCTCATCTGTCAAAGACTTGATCTGAATGCAGTATTTCTTAGTTAAGACAAAAGAGCTTACTTAAGCTCACAGTTCATTATTTCATGTTGGGAAAATGCATGATAAACTGGTAAAACAAAAGAAACTCCCAACACAAGAGACTGTATTGATTTAGACAGGGACCAAATAACACAAGGTCAATATTATGACCATGGTATAATGTTGAAAGGCTGTTAGCGTACAAAACAGTACCTTTTTGTGTCTATACACTTAACCCATTGTGGTACTTGACATTGCTGTAATTTCTCTAATGATCTCATGCCAGAATTTTGCATGAAACGATATAAAAGAGTAAAATAGCAGCATGTGTTTTTAAAGCTCCTGAAAAGAGAACCATTTGGATGAAAGCAAAACCAAGGGCAGCAATTTGAGTTCAACCATAGTCTGTATCAATGACAGCTGTGCTTTGGAAGCTGGAGATTTATTCCAGTACATCACAAAGATTTCAATGGTCAAGTATCATGACCATATCAAATTACTAGTAATCTCTTTAAGATAGACTCATCTTTTGTGTTTTAGTAACTATTTACCCTAGTATTTCCTAGGTCCCAACTCTCTTTACTAACTCATCCCTTTTTCTCACAAGTTATAACTTGAACAAAGCTTTTTTTTAGATACAGTGGATTTATTGAGTATAATTCACTGGAAACCTCAGCTCAGATCTCAAAAGCTAATGAATTATCAAATCAAATATTGCAAGTTATTAGCAAAGGATTAGATAAACATACAGAAGATCATTGCGCCATTGCCTAAGTCGATGACATGTCTTGAATACTGGACATAGTTCTGTCCATCTCATCTCAAAGGATTTAACAGTATGAGGAAAAGTACAGAGAAGGGCAAAAAGGCAGATCAAAAAGTTGAAATTATTTACATATTTAGTCAGACCAAACAAACATTGCGTGAAAGAAGTAAAGAAGAATTACAGAGGATATGGTAGAACTTCATTAAATGTATTGGAAAAGATGTACACAGAATGAGTATTCACTTTCTTACAACACAATAATTAGAAACCAATATAATCATAAAATTACCAGATTAAGCAAACAAAGATAACCTTTCCACCCAAGAGAATAATTCAGTTCTGGAACTCATTGGCATAAAATATCTGGAGGGAAAAAGTAAAAATGCATTTGAAAGGAGATAAAAGTAGCTCATGGAACAAAACTCTTCAGAATGTATTTTCACTTAACTATTGTGACACAGGATAGGGTGACTCTCAAAAGGGATTCTGACTCAAATAGTGAAATGCTTCCTGCACAATTTGGACTTTTTATTCCTGATCTTCACTTTTGGAACAAGCAGAGGTAAATGTGGAATTCAGTTAAGGTCAATGGCAAAGTTAACAGGAGCACAGTGACAACAGGGAACAAAAGTAGAAATGACTTTTCAAAGTTACTTTTATTAAATATTTAATGCAGACCACAAGTTTTTGATTTTTTATTTTTTTTTTTAGTTTCTAAAGCATGATCTCATTTAATCTTCAAAATCAAACCTGACACTGCCTTTTTTAATGTGATTTTTGCTTCTTTCTCAGATCATCAGGCTCTCCAGCATTTTTCAGTACTGTGATCCATATTGATTTCTCTGTGTTTTTAATAAGGTCTCTAAAAGTGAATATCACAGTATCATAACCTTAATGCATAATTCAGCATTTGTTGACACTTAAGGCAGCTAAATAAAGAAAATTCAATTGCTTATAGAAGAAATTCCCAAATAATTTTTTTATAGAGTTGGTGGACATAATTCCCCTTCTTTTTACCTTAGATTGAAAAAAAAAGATTCTTTTAAGCCAATTTATCTACTCAAACCATTATACTTGCACCATATTCTTTTCTGTCTTCTCCCAAAGTCTTGTTTGGAGATGATCATAAATTTCCTAAAGTATTTGATAAGGGAAAAGATCCTTCAATCTAGCACAGAAAACCCAATATGAACCATACTTTTAACGTTTTTTCTTGTTGAAGGTGGAGTTATTGAACTGTTGAAGGATTTCCTTCCTTAATAGCTATTGTGAATGAGAAAACAACCTGAGAACATGTTCATCTTCTAGAAAAATTTCCCCAAGGTATAAATCAAATAATGAAATAGTTTTACTGTTTCTGTGGGTTACCAGTGAGAAGACAAGAGGAAATGGCCTCAAATTGTACCAGAGAAAGTTTAGATTGGATGTTAGGAAAAATTTATTCCAAGAGTTGTTAGGCATTGGCCCAGGCTGCCCAGGGAGGTGGTGGAGTCACCATCCATAGAAGGGTTTAAAAATCATACAGATGTGGTACTTAGGGCCACGGTTTAGCGGTATGGTAGTGATAGGTATGGTGGGACTTGATGATCTTAGAGGTCTCTTCCAAGCTTAATGATTCTGTGATTTTGTAATTTAGTCCTCTGTCAGCTGCATCTCTACTGCTAAATAAAGTGTTTCCTTGGGGCTCTGAAGGCCTCTTTTTACAGAGCATATTGGTGTCTTAATACTAACTGCCTGTTAAGGATCCCAAAATACCTGGGCTACCAGACAGTACCAAGAAATTGTTTACAGCACGTGTTGATTACTCAAACACACATGCGTATTCTCACCCTTTAGTAGCATAAAGAGTCACATTTCAGCAGCCAGGATTTTCCATATTTATGCTTGCATTTACTATTTATTACAGAAGCAGGTTAGGCTTTGACAGAAAAAATTATTGTAATGGAAACATGCTACACTTAACAATGTTTCATTAGAAACTCATTAAGCTTTCTGAATTAATGCCATAACTAGTTTTAAAGGGGCAAAGATTTCAATGATAATCAGTTTTAGGCTAGAGAACCTAATCATAAAACATCTGTGGCCTGCTCCTGGTGTGGTACTGGAAAGAATCCCTGTAAAACTGCCTTAAGTTTGCAAGAGGTGAAGATACACTGGGGAAATGCTAATTTCCAATGCTCCTTCCCACAGAAAACTTCAGAGTCTTGTTTTACTTTGTGTGATACTAAGCCTCTAGTAGAGTAGCACTGTTGTTTTCCTTCAAACTTGTCTTTCCAGCTTTTACTTTGAACTCTGGCTAGAAGAAATGTGAAGAATTCACAGTATCCTGCAGCACAGATGGAAGGAAAGAGCTGCTTTTATTTTCCTGAAGTCTGTGAAATTTTTGGTGCACTTGGAAAGGAAGCTGAGAACTTTGCTCCTCAGTATTTATCTTTTTTCCTTCATATTTCTTTCTATCAAATATTATTAATTAGCTATTGCACAGACCCCTTGGGAATTCTGATTAAGCCAACCACTTATGTGAAAATCAATCTTTCAATGGCAGGCTTTGTTAATCTTCCAAATTCAATTTCCATTTCTCACATTCCAGGTTTATTGATTCTCAGATCATCTGTCAGGTTTATTGAATAAATCTATATCTAATAACTTAATTGTCTTGAAAAACAGATGTGCTGCTTCCACTGAATGCTAAAATGTGGTTACAGACAGCTAAGGAAATGACAGCACACATATGCATAGTTATTTAAAAACATTTAATTACCTAAAATTTCACAGTGAACTGCAGTGAGATTGAGTATGAGGGGACAAAAAGGTAATTGGGCTACTCAATGTAATTGAGCCAAGTAAGATACTGGTGCAGAATACTACTACTTTGCCACAGGGAACTTTCAATTTTGGTCAGATTTTGGAGTGAGCAACAGATACAGAGCAATCAGTTGAAAGCCTTTTCTCTTTTCCCATTTATTTACAAGTCTAAAAAGGCAAACACTTTTTTTGGTTCTTATAAACTGATGCATTATAAGATGTATTTCAGCAGGGTATTAAGAGATTATTGTTATTCTTTAAATCAGTGTTGTTTTTACAATCAAGTTTTCTGACTCATTAAGTCTTCTTTTTCCTCGTAAGACCTTCATAATTATTCTCTGTCTTTAGCCAGTGTTATTGCAAATTCACTTGTATCTTCCAATTGCAAAACTGTACTCTCTAATTTAAGAAGTATTTAAAAGTAATTTCTTATGTCCAGTATTACTTGCCATCATATCATCATTCTGTCCACAGCCCTAAGTGAAGTTAGGATGCTGTTGTACTTGGTGTTGGACAGCCATAGAAAAAGTTCATTTCTTCTCTGAAAAATACTAACATTTAAATGGGCAGAACTACAGAGGAAAAGAGAGGAGAAAATGGCTTGTCTGCAATTGTGTAAGAAAAACTACTGGGATAGAAATCCCTTCCTATTTATTTGGAAGAGATGGAGAGTCTAGAGAGCTGTCCATTGGATGTCAAAACTGTCCATAAATTAATAAAGGACCTAGACTTTTATGCAGACACAAAAGAATGTTTTTACTTAATTAATTTATTTCAAAATTTGAAACTTATTGGGATAATCAAGTCACTGAGGGAGGGGGTGTGTGTCTGTGTGTGTCAAGCAAGTATGTGAATGTACTTACTGTACAGTCAGCTTTCTGGTGCTAGGTAGACATGATGAGAAGATGCACAGAAACCCCATCAGTACTATTAAGGTGGGCCATCAAACCCAGGAGATCAGGTAAAAGACACTTTTGCCAACTGCTGAAAAACAAAGTAGAGTCCAGGAACGGTGCTGACAAGGGTTTTGGACTACCTAGGCATCTGCTGGGAATGGCGTATCTCAGCTCTCAGATAATTTTCAGATTAGAAGGTAGACATCCTCTAATAAGAGGAAGTCCGTGTAGGTTTCATTCTATTCAAGTGGGAATAACTCATTGAGGATGTCAGGGGAGAAGATAATTTGACTGAGAGTAACCATAGAGAAGAATATTTAGGCTTCAGCCAGCTGGGAATAGAGAAAAAGAATAGCAAAGCCAAGTTCCAACTCAGCTACTCAGTAGGTAAGACCTCCCTAGTGGCTGGTACCTGAAGAAAACCACATCTTGTCATTTATTTTGACTGTAGGAAACCTTCTGATATTGCCTCATGTTGCTTTTTCCAAAGTAAGATAAGGAATGATTTTCTGATGAAAGTATTACAAGATGGATGTTAAGGTGATAGAAAAAAGCTTGCTTTCTCTTTGAAAAACTATTGAGCATTCTGTTGTTCTCTTAGAACTATAGGAATTAAATTGCAGGAGAGGAGATGGAAATTGCAGTCTGGAAAAATATGTGGCAGTAAGAATTGTAAAGCACTAGAAGAGCTTTCCATGAGAAGACTTAAAGTGTTTATTATAAGAGGTCCTTAAGAATTATGCACATAACCATGACAGACAGGACTTCTCTAAGAATAGGATCACTGTGGTTTATCAGAACAGACAAAACGAGCCCTTGAGGTTATTTCCAACCCTACAGCTTTATGCTCCTCTGATTTTTCAGGGGCATATAATAGTCTGTTATTAGGTGTTTTTCCCATGGCTCTTCACCATAAAATTTGTGGTTTTGCTCTTGAGAACTTTTTCACACAATCACATTTTACAATAATTGATCTAAATGGTAATGTTACATTCCTGCTTCTGGGTGCCTTTTGAATGATTGTGTGCAAACAAGAGCATGAGACCAAAAACTATATAATAGTAAATAATAAACAGAGTATATAATCAATTCTTCCAGTCAGAAAGGGGGTCGGTATTTGTAACCCTGTTCAATAATTCACAAATCAATTAAACCAACATTATTATTCTCTCTTTCCACTTAGCAGCAACAATACGTAAAGGTCACTCGCTATCTAGTTAGGGAGAAGATGGCAATTAACATCAAAGTAAAGCCAGAATATTCATTTTCTGTTACACAATGTAAGCGTGACTTGATTTCCTACTAAGATTGAGTCTTTGGTGATAGCAGGGTTGAGTTTTCACCTCACAGAGAAATTAAGAAGGAGTTTCCAAAATGTTGCACTGAACTTAGAAGTCTTGTAATTTCGTGTATAAACAATTGGCACTGAAGATGTCAGTGGTGATTGGAAGCCTGATTTCTGTTATATTAAATGTCAGACAAAATACTTCTAGGAATGGTTCTGAAATATGAAAGGAGATGTTTTTTTCTACTTGTTTCACTTAAGAATTTCTAAGTGAGCATTCATGTCGATACTTTGCTAGGATTTTCAAGTGTGACTAATACTTTGCTTGTGCAATGGGGATTTTCTCCCCCTAGTCTTTGTCTTTTCCCTGGTAAGGCTCTGTTAGCAAAACTACTCTTACTCTTTTCTTGCTGGCCTCAAAACCAGAAGGCAATGAGGAAGGAGAAAGCTAAATACACTGTGTACAACCATCTCTTGTTGTGGAGCATTGAGCTGCCTTTAAATTAATAAATCCTAGCAGCAAACTTGACACAGCCTTGGGCTAGCATGACTGCGCTGCATTCAGCTGCCAGCCAGTAATTCAGGAGAGCATTGAGCTGCACCTTTTGTGCTTGCTGCCTTGGATTCTTGACACCTCTATATTATGCTCCCTCTAACTGTGTCACTATGCTCCATTTCCCAGTGTTCATTTTGAGTTTTTCAGCAGTTTCTGACAAGTTTATGCCATATCCTTAATGGCTTTCTGTGGCTCCAGATGAATCTAAAAAAAAAAGACCTGATGAAATGAAGAGCTATTTTGTTTTTCCCTAGTTAAAAAAGTACTTATAAACAAACCATAATATTAATGTGCATGCTTTGAACTTCATCATATCATGAAGTTGTTATTGCTGCATCAGTAGCAAGGGACAAATTTGATCTTTTTTTTCCTAAAAATATGGCTTTTAGGTAGTTGTCAGTTTCAGTCTTCCACCTTTCCTAGTTTACATTTACTACCACAAAATGTTTTGAAAACTGTTAACCAAATTGTATTGATACATTTGGTTTCAAAGATACTAAGTTTCTTTTTTTAAGGCAATAAGGGAGGGGAAATAAAGGGTAATATGTATTAGTCCTACTAGCAGGAAAACAGGGGGTGTGACCTCAGCTTTATTAACTGGTGCCAAGGAATTCTCATGACTAAATCCACATAAAAAGCTGCAGAAATCTTGGCTTTGAGTTCTGCTAGAAAATCTTTAGATTCCAGTCCCTCTGGAACTGAAAAATGTTGGGGCTTTTTCAGTCTTTATTGATTCTGTCTTGGGCATAAACTATAATTGATTTTTTTTTTTTTTTACTTCTTTTTTCCCCTCAGTGTAATAAAGCAGACATGCAAAGAATCAAGTGCCAGACAAGTCCCTTCCTGAATCTTTGACAAGACTTCTTTCAAAAGCAAACCAGCAAGTGCTTTCTATGAGCTTCATTATTTTCCAAATACAACAAAGTACAGAGCATCTTTGTCAAGTTACCATTTCTCTGAAAACAGAGCTTTGAGACACTAAGCTCTTCTGAAAATTGAGTGTCACACTTGTCTTTTTCTTTTCCACTGGCAGATTTAACAAATATTAAGCATTTCTGTCATTTTTACGTTAGTGTAAGAAGTGTGGGAATGAATTTTACTTGCTAATTTAAAGATAATTAGTTTGGTGGTAGGAATTGTCACTCCATCAAGGAGGAGAGGGGGAAAAAAACCAACCAAACAAAAAAGTATACGTCTACAGCAAGCCTTCAGGAAGAGGTAGCATAGATATTGTTTAGAAAAAGCCATCTGTAAATTAGCAGAAAAGGAGGTGTAAGATGAATTTTTATGAAAGAACTAGGTGAAGCCAATGAAAATGAGCAGCATGTATTTTCTTCTAAAGAAAATACCTCTTTCAGAAAGTGATTAATGACTTTATGAAAATTGTTATAGCAGGAAATAACCTTACCAGTTAACTGGTACCCACAGTGTACAGGACATCCACAGAGAGATTATGAACACTGTTCCTAAACTAAAGATCTATCCTTCTCTTACCTACCACTGAAAGAATTGTATGGATAAAGTGCAAGGAAGAGTGTGAGGTATCAAGAATATTATAAAGGTTTCTACAATCTGTCTCTAACATATCCCACTTTGTCAGTTTATTTGATGGTGATTCTTTTGACTGTAGTCTTTGTGTATTTAAAGTGGCTTGGAAGAAAGATGAGGACAGTCTTCTAAGACCTATTACAGTACAAGGTGTAATGGGTTTAAGCTAATGGAGGGTAGATTTAGTTTAGGTATAAGGAAGAAATCTTTTACAATGAGAGTAGTGAAATGCTGGAACCAGTTGCCCAGAGAGGTGGTACATGCCCCATCCTTGGAAATATTCAAAGCCAGGTTGGACTGAGCTCTGAGCAACCTGATCTAGTTAAAGATGTCACTGCTCACTGTAGGGGGGTTGGACTAGATGACTTCTAAAGATCACTTCCAATCCAAAGCATTCTATGATTTCTTCATCAAATTGATGTTAGCTGTGTACTGCTAACTTCCTGAAAAACAACAATAACAAACCCTTGAGCCTTCTGCTATGCTGCTTCACTCACTGAGACAGGGAGAGCTATCTTGCTATTTTTCTCCAGAGGGATCTTCATAGCCCTACTCTGCTCTAGTGCTTGCAAAAACATAATAATTATGGTCATAAGTGGGCCAAAAATGCTTTCTACTGGAATGCCTTGTATTTTTTTACTCTTTGCTTGCTGTGCTTCATCTCCCCCTTTCTTATGTTTACATTGTGAACTATGTGGGGTAAAGACTAACTTTTTATTTTGCATTTTCATACCATTTAGTACAATGGAAGTCTGGACCAAAAGCAGAAGTAACACAAAATATAACAAACTATTTCTTATGTATAGTTGTGTAATTTCTTTGAACATCCATCTCTTATTAGGTTATATGGGAAGAAATGCAAGATAAGACAGGTGAGGCAAAGAGGAGTCTAGGAAATGACTATAACATCTTTTTAGATACTCTTCTCTGAGTTTTAAAGAGACCACCAGTGATTAAAATGCACAGAAAAGAACAAATATAGCCAGATCTTTTAAAGTTACTAGCATATGCTATGATAGGCTCAGGGTGACTTTCACTAAAGGCACAAGAGCATCTTTGTTACCTTTGTTTGGGTCTTACATAGCTACAACAAAGAATAGCTTAGTCATATGTATAAAGCAGGTAAACTGTCACTGAAGGCTGTATTATTTTCCTGAACTGAAATCTCGAGGAGGACAAATTCTCTCCTCACTGCAATTCATGGTGGTTTTATAATTTAGTTCAGTTGGACCCATATTTCACTCCTAGTATCTTTAAAACTCACTGAATCTTCTTTTTGTGGTCCTTCAGGGCTACCAGAACAGTGACCCAAGTTTTCTTTACAAGGAAGGCTCCTCTCCTGTTTTTTGGTTTGGTTTGGGTTTTTTTTTTTGGTTTTTTGGTTTTTTTTAATGGCCTGCTATTTCGCACTGTCTGGAGCTTAGACTGGTTTCAGTGACAATCTGAACTGCTCAGCACTTCTGAAAATCAGCCGGCTGGCTTTTATCCCCTTTTAATATCTATCCAAATAAAAGTGAAGTATTTTGCTGTGACTAACAACATGGTAATAAGAATAAAAGCTTTATTGATCATTGTAAGAGCATTAAAAAGGCTTTGTAGAGTCACTAAGTTCACTTATGATGTCCAAAGCTAAACAACTGTGAAGTTCATTGAACTAAACTTTAAGTGCATTACTGAAATACAGAGCTATTTGGTTAGTTGTCTATATCCAATCATGAAAAAAAAATACAACACTAGGTGGAGGTATCAAAGTGAGCACACAGGCAGGTCCATCTGAACATGAGGAGGAACTATTTTCCTTTGAGGGTGGTGGAGAACTAGCCCAGGCTGCCCAGGGAGGTGCTGGAGTCTCCATATCTGGAAAGATTCAAAACCCAACTAGACACCATCCTGTGCAACCTGCTCTAGGTCTCCTGCTCTTGCAGGGGGGTTGGACTAGATAATCTCCAGAGGTCCCTTCCAACCCCTAACATGCTGTGATTGGAAAAGAAAAGCATACAAAGATATATTCACATATATATGTGTATATTTAATATTACATAGAAGCTGCTGGACCTGGCCATAATGGTGCTGAAAATCAATTTGTTTATAAAAGTATATATTGGGCTGATTATACATCCCTCAGTACAATTAACATTTTAGGTGAGATGCTGATTTGTCTTCTTATAGATTATGTTTTAAGAGGGAAACTTTCTTCTGGAAAAAAAAAAAGCAAATAAAATGTAGCATTACTTACAGATTAAAAAAACATACATCCATCAGTTTCATCAACTCACAGGCTGAAAAATTACTACCAATCTGCTTGTTTTTTTACACAACTGATTAGAAGACTTAATCAGGGGTCAACCAGGTGAAATATCCTTTAAACCTGTTACAATGCCAAAAAATTTGCCAGAAGAATCTACAGCTGAAATAGGTGGAGAAGATAAAAGGTGAGGAGTTCAGGGAGACAGGTAAAATTGCACAAGAGTCAGGTCTCAACTTTTTCATTATTTCAGTTCTGTGTGCAGTACAACAGACACAGCTTTTTTTAAAGTACATGGAGTCAAAATGCAATTAATTTGGGCTTTTTATAGAATAAGAGGTAGTTGTTTAAAAGAAGAAAGTAAAAGTAACTAACAGTTCAGTAACTAACAGGACACATCAGACCCATCCAAAAGACATTTTTGCCAATCTGGTAGAATTTACTCATCTTTTACAACTAGGACAGTTTTTCTACTAATAATGAAGATGTGAGCTTGAGTCTAAGTAGCTTTTCTGAGGTATATTCAAGGTAGGGCACCAGAGTCGAGTAGCAAGGCACTAGTGCATTTGGAAAGCTCAAGATAAATTTCAACATAGAGAGGTTTTTTTGAGGACATTGGGAATCATCTAATCGACTACTTCAAATTTAATTTAGTGTTAAGAAAGGGTTGTTTCACACTTATGGTGTGTCCCTGCCACAGTAGCGTGCTTAGAGTATTGCACAACACATTAGATTAAGGTCAATTAGCAGTGTTGTAAGAGCTTTTTTTCTTTCTCTGTCTCCTACTCTCTCATTTTTAAATGAGGCAGCACTGCAATTGTGATTAAAACCCTGTGTCTTGAAGCATATCATATGAGAGACCTTGGGTGGCCTCCAGCTGTGATTAAGGCTATGATTTTTGGCCTAAAGGGTCATGAGGGATCAGAACATCACTGACCCTTTAATCAGAACTGATTAAGAAGTGGTGGCTTCCTCTCTGTTTTCTACTCCTTACCTACCATGTGCAGCTTATAAGGAAATGTTACTCTGCCACCTGCCCTAGGAAAATGACCTGGAATACTGTAAATTTCTTGAGATGTTTGGTGTGGCTTGCATAACTCTCAAAGTACTACACAGGCAGAAGAGGAGAGGAGGGAGCAATGGTAGCAGAATTCACTGTCCTACAAGTAGTTTCAAGGGACAATGCAAAGAGCGGAAAACATGGACAAGGAAGCGATCACAAAGAAATACACAGTTTGTGTTGTACATGCCTTCATATATCCACTGTGTCTTGGATGAAAGGCTTTTGATACTTCACCTGGAGAGCCCCCTTGTTCAACTGGTGGGCAGATCTATGGAGATACTTGATAGTTCAGCCAAAAAAATGTTAACACGCACCATAGAGCTCACAGGAAGAGTTTCAAATTATCTGGAGTGGTAATGTTTCCAAGGAAATGGGAAAATCACTCTCCATCTCTTTTCAGCTTCACAGCAGAAACTAAATCAAATAGTTATTGAAGACTTCTGAGTCTTAGTCTGGTTCCTAACTAGAACAGGAATAACAGTTTGAACACCTCTGCCTCTGAAAACCATTTCTCTGCCTTTTCTGTAACTTTGGTTTGTGCTCTGGGAGAGCATAATCATGAGCAAGCAACACCTTTTTTCATGTTAGTGTATGTCTACATATATGTATGCATATGCATATCAGAAATTTAAGTCTAACTCGGCTCTGAAATATTACATCCCAGAATACCAGGTGTGAAAGTGATGGGGTTTTCTCTGTTCCTGTGGTCAAATCAGTGATCATTGTTAGCCAAAAGAACTGAGAAGCAAGGTTTTCATTGGCTTTATTTGGGGTAGGCCAATGGTAATTTGATGGTGTGTCAAAAGAAGCGAAGAAATATGTGCTTTTAAATAGGCGTTTTAATCTTCTATTGAGCAGTCATTAGAGGACAGTTTTCATAATCTACATACTCCAGGGTTATCTCATCTTGCTTTAAATGTCATACAGACTTGGATAGTATTATTATGCTTAATAATGTGTATTATAGCCAGTGATGTTAATAGGCTTAACGTACTGCATGTTTTTACAGATTAGTGAGCCTATGACTTAAGAGCTTACAGTTTAAACAGAACGGACAGTAAACCAGAAAAAAAGTAAATATTCTATGAAAACTTTAGGACTAATAAGACCACCAGAGAATGACCTGGCTGGCTATTCTGTGTAGCAGTGCGTTGGCAATCCCAGGAAGGCCTGGAAACTAGGAAATCTAATTATGGTAGCCATGCAGCTGGAATAATATAGAATCATAGAATCATAGAATCATAGAATGGCCAGGTTGGAAGGGACCTCAAAGATCATCTAGTTCCAACCCCCCCGCCACAAGCAGGGATGCCAAAACACTAGACCATGTTGCCCAGTGCCACATCCAGCCTGGCCTTGAACACTGCCAGGGATGGGGCAGCCACAACCTTTCTGGGCAACCTGTTCCAGTGCTTAATCACTCTCCTGGTAAAGAACCACCTCCCAATCTCCAGTCTAAACCTCCCCTCCTTCAACTTAAAACCATTCCCCCTGGTCCTATCACACTCTGATCTCCTAAAGATTCTCTGTCCCTCTGTCCTATAATCTCCCTTTAGGTACTGAAAGACTGCTATCAGATCCCCTCGAAGCCTTCTCTTCTCTAGGCTGAACAACCCCAACTCTCTCAGCCTATCCTCATAGGGGAGGTTTTCCAATCCCGTAATCATTTTTGTGGCCCTCCTCTGGACTCTCTCCAGCAGCTCCACATCCTTTCTATGCTGAGGACCCCAAAACTGGACACAATACTCCAGGTGGGGCCTCACCAGGGCAGAGTAGAGAGGCAGAATTACCTCCCTAGATCTGCTGGCCACACCTCTCCTAATGCAGCCCAGGATGCGATTGGCTCTCTGAGCCGCAAGTACACATTGCCGACTCATATCCATCTTTTCATCCACCATGACCCCCAAGTCCTTCTCTTCCTGGCTATGATCAATGAGTTCCTCACCCAATCTATACTGGTATCTGGGATTTCTCCTGCCCAGATGCAGGACCTTACATTTAGACTTGTTAAACTTCATTTTGTTTTCTTGGGCCCACTTCTCAAGCCTGTCCAGGTCCCTCTGAATGGCATCTCGGCCTCCTGGCGTGTCAACCACACCCATCAGCTTGGTGTCATCTGCAAATTTGCTGAGGATGCACTCCATACCCACGTCCAGGTCATTAATGAAAATATTAAAGAGCACCGGTCCCAAAACCGAGCCTTGAGGGACACCACTAGTCACCGCTCTCCACCCAGACATATAAAGCTGTTGATTGTGACCAAAATGTGGCAAGATGGCAAATTAACAAGCTGGATGTCTGTAGACAATTAAAGGGCAGATCAAAGTCTATACAAAAGGCTTTTGGCCTTTAAGGTGGTGAACATCCAGAGGAGGAAATGATAACATTTGAATAATTCAAAGGGGTCCTGAACACCCAATGCAGATAATGGTTGGGACTTGCATGCATGGTCAGTGTACAGATAAAGTAATTTAAAAGCACACAGTAATCAGGGTAGAAGGTGATAACCACCGGTGGATTGTACACAGCATAAGGAATTTATTCTAGAAATAAAAAGAAAAGCTTAACTTGTATCCTTTTTTATATACTGAAGGACAGCTATGGCCTTTGTCACCCTTGTGTTATCATCTCCTTATAATGTTGGGTTTGCTACTCACTGTGCATTTCTGAATAGAGCAATAGGGGTGGCAAATCCAGCAATGCACAGGGCTGCATGTCAGGACAAGGAAATAATTAAAATTAATTAAAACTAAATAATTAAAACCACCACCACAACAACATCCTCCAAGCTGAAACATATATTTAAACAAACATTTTTTAACCATATAAAACTTAACAAGGAGATAAGTAAAAGTCACCATGGGTGTATCAGGAAAAAAGTGTTGTCAAATAAGTATAATTGTATTCTATGGCAAGCCTTGTGGGTAGAGGAAAGTGGTGAATGTCATATTTTGACTGCAGTAAGACTTCTGAGTGTCTTACATGATAGTCTAATATCCAACCCAGAGAAGCACAAACTAAATAAAATATCTTTTAGATGAGTGAATGTTATACAATTGGAATATCATGTGTAAAGATATCTTCCATAGCTAACTCTCAGTGCCTATATGAGATCTGCAGGGGAGAGCCTTGGCTATAGAATTGTTTGGTATTATATTTCCAGATGATATGTAATGGAAAGGAAATCCAAATATTTTGGGAAATAAAAATTCAAAGCTTTCAAATGTATTTTGAAGTCTGTTTCCTTTTATTTTTTCAAAGTTAAGAAATATTATAGCTCTTTCATACACACACAGCTCATGGGGTTTGCACTATCAGCAGGATCCCTGTTGCTGAATGGCAAAAGCCAAGAGGGAGTTCACAAGGGCTATATATGAAGACAGGGTCAAAGCTAAAATTCAAGCTAACAGCTTTCAAATGCAGATTCCATCTCTTACCTAGAAGTACATGTACCTTTTCTCATATTCAGCAGGATTTTTATTCCTTGGACAACTTTCCGTAGCTTGATAATTCTCTTCATCATGAAATTTCTCTTTGGAGTGCTCTTAGTTTATTCACTTTTTGCTCATTCCTCCTCCTTATTGGGGCTAACTGAGCACAAAGACTTATTTCCCACAAAGGCCCATGATGGTTATGGGATGTTCCCAGGACAGTACAGGACAGTAGGAAGGTAAAACAGTTTCTGTGCTGCTTTTAAATGCCATCCTCTGGAAAATCCTGGGAGGAATATTTATAGGGCTTAGTGCTGACATCAGAATGTTTCCAGCAGATTCAACTTTTCTTCAACATTACTTTTGCTGTAATGTGAAGTACCTTATGCTGAAGGAGAATTAACCAGTAAATCTACTTATGACAGAAGGAAAGCTTAACTAATAAACAAACAAATAACAAAAACGTTTGTGTGTTCAAATGCTGGGAATTAACTCCATGAAATAGTTCCAATCAATGCAGAATTACAGATGATAATAATGGTCTTCATGTTTTTCCTTAACTATTATTAGGAATAAAGGCAAGTACAACAGTGTCTTTTAAAGTTCTTCACAATCATTTAAAGCTAACAGACTTGTATTTCTCCTTATTTACAGCTGGTTTTACCCCAGTGTCATTCCAGTGACTTTGTATGAATTAATGTTGATGGAATGCAATGGATTTTTCCCCTTGGTTGGGGTGGATATTTTCAAAGATATTCTCCTTCTGCAAGCAGAAGACCATTATGATTCATCCTGCTTTGGTAGTGAATGAGCATATTTTAACTGCAAACAAATGTTACTTGACCTTGCTGTTCTGAAGATTAACTTTAATGAACGCATTCCATAAATTCTAGAGGCTGGATAAAATACTTTCTGATACATATTCGTTAAAAAGAAATTGCTCATTGGAAGAGTGTTAGACTTAATGTATGACAATGTTGTTAATGTCATTTGCAATGTCTTGGGTCTTGTCGTTGTTACTCAGGCCTTCTTATGGCCTCAATACATTTGAGTGGAAGGTGCAAATGATTCCTATATGACTGTTAGAGGAGTGATAGCACAAAGCTCACTAAACCTGAGCTAATTAGTCATCTCAGCTTCTCCATGTTTGTTTTCTTTAGTCTCTCATCCCTTTCATATATATATATTTTTTTTTTAAAAGCAAGCCTCAAGGAGCCATGTATCCAACATTACCTTTATTTTCTTTTATGGACAGTTTTATGGTTATTTTGTTTACTAACAGACTCATAGTGTAATGTTTCATGACTCCTTCAACAGGAGCAATTTTCTGGTTTTTATTGTATTATCTTTTATAACATTTTTGAGGATCATTTCAGGTTAACAAAATGTTATTCAACTGACCACCAGGTATTTATCTTCAGTGGTATGTACAGAGTTTTCTGACTCTTGACCACATTTAGGAAGTTATTCTGTGCTATGACATGCAGTGTGTTCTAACTAAGGTATCTTGAATGGATTCTCATAGCTTTATAAACTAACTTTAGTGTCATTGTAGTAGACAATGTTGTGTAAGTGTGACTCAATTGCTTTCTAAATGAAAAACATTAATTTTGGTTCCAGGAATCGGCTAGAGAATGTTCATTTAGAATCACAGAATCTTAGAATCATAGAACAGTTACAGCTGGAAGAGACCTTGGAGATCATCAAGTCCAGCCTTTGTCCTAGCCCTATCAACTTACTAAATGATGCCCCCCCAGCGCAACATCCACCCGTCTCTTAAACACCTCCAGGGATGGTGACTCAACCACCTCCCTGGGCAGCCTGTTCCAATGGCTGACAACTCTTTCAGGAAAGAAATTCCTCCTAATGTCTAGCCTGAACCTTCCCTGGCGCAATTTCCATCCATTTATTTTTTTCTCCAGATATTAATCTTGAAAAGAACATAAACTCTATTGAGTTAAAGCTAAAACTAATACAATATTGATAAAGTTTAAGAACTTCAAGAACTGTGTAATTCTAAAATCCTAGAAATGATGCAAACCCCTTCCTAAACACATAAGAAACAGAATTATTTGCCAGAGTCCAGGGAAATAAGGTCTAAGGAGACCATCTTGTGACCTTCCAGAATCTGCAGGGGGCTACAAGAGGGCTGGGGAAGGACTTGTTAGGATGTCAGGCCGTGATAGGACTAGGGGGAATGGACACAAGCTTGGGGAGGGGAGATTTAGGTTGGATGTTAGGAAGAAGTTCTTCCCCATGAGGGTGGTGAGACACCAGCCCAGGTTGCCCAGAGAGGTGGTGGCAGCCCCATCCCTGGCAGTTTTGCAGGCCAGGCTGGCTGGGGCTATGAGCAAGCTGCTCTAGTGGGAGGTGTCCCTGCCCATGGCAGGGGGGTTGGAACTAGATGATCTTTAAGGTCCCTTCCAACCCTGACAATTCTATGATTCTACAAAATTCAGTAAATTTTCAAAGGTTAAATGAAGTATCAAAAAGTCTGAGGCTACAGCTGAATAGCTGAATGAATTTGTTGCGTTGCTGGTCACATCACAAAATAGCTGGTAAAAGGAGCTAAAGAAAAAACAAAACAAAACATCTTGGAGACTTTTTTAAAACTCATTTTTCATCGCAAGAGGTCTTGCCAGAATTGAACACCAACGATTATTGCAAAGATAAAATTCTTTTCACTTGTGAGATTTTTGAACTTTAACTATGGTTTGTGAGCCTTTGCTAAACTGGCCTAATAGTAATGGGGACTGGAAAGAGGTGGCTAGGTGTTAAAAATGACTCCAGGAGATTACCAACCAATACATGTGTTAAGGGATAGAAACTATGGCAAATAATAAAATTATTAGAGATGTGGATTAGCATGATAGACTGGGAAAGAGAATAGTTTTCATGGAGGAAGCTTCTTCCTTGAAAAGTTCAAAACTTACTGAAGTTTTCAAAGAGAGTAAATGAATGAGTAGTCTATGAAAGGGGTGTAAAGGTTTTTAATAAAACTAGTCTGTTGTGAAATAAAAGGTATGACTAAGGATTAAAAATGAGTAAAATCAACTGTCATGCCTTAATAACTGATTAAAATATAAGCAAGAATGGAGGCACAAAAAATTTTTTACACTGAATATGTGGTCTCATGGATAGCTCTGATGCATACTTAAAGCCTGAATTTGTCATTTTCTTAGAATACATAGTAGAGATGAAAAAAGATAGGGCAAAAGTGGTGCAAATTTAATTTTAATGAAGAGGTGACAAGGAAGATTGCCAATACATGTGGATTTATAGTGACCAGGCAAAAGAAAGTACTGGTGGAGTTCAGTGCAGGTAAATGCAAAAGTCTACATTCACAAGCTTAATTACTCTAGCTACACATACATTAATAGGTTATAAATGTCCTGTCGCAAGTCAGAAAGGAGGTCCTGAATTTTTTATGATTATTTTTTTCTGAAAATATCAGCTTGTTAAATTGGGAACTGAAAGGAGAAAATACATTTACAGTATTGTATAATTCCACCTTGTGGCTAATATTTGAGAACTGAGGCTGTATTTACACAAGCATTTTAATTCCTAGCAGCAGTGAACTTCCAATCTTCCTCCTCATCCTCACTTACTGGACTTTAACTTATCCTACAGGGCAATCTCAGAGTCCAGAAAATTACTTCCTATTGGATGACACTAAGCAATTTGACAGCCAGATGCAAATGGCTGTTAGGCCACCACACAAGAACGGACCTAGTGTGCAGTGATTCCCACCTCTTCCCATATATGTATGCGTATGAACCAGAATATGCATTCTGGTTCCTCAGTTGCCTCTCTGGGGAGCCTGTTCCAATGCTCCACCACTCTCTGGGTAAAGAACCTCTTCCTAACATCCACGCTGAACTTCTGGCACAGCTTCATGTCATTCACCTGGGTCCTGTTGCTGGTCACTATTGAGAAGAGGTAGATTTGATTCAAGTCACTCTGGCTAGCAGGATCCTGTCAGTATCTCTATTTTCAATGAGGAAAACTGAAGCATTAAGAGGAAAGGTGCTTGTTCAAGGTCATACAGGACGAAAACTGCTACAGCATAAAATGTGTTTCCTAAACTTCATCTCTGTGCTTGCCCTGACACAAATCGGAACCAAAGTGTTGCCGGGAAATGGTGGTGGATGAATCAGGCTCTTCATTCTATTCTAGTCAAGGTATCTGAGATGTATGTGATTGAGGGCTTGATAATTGCATGGTTCATACTGAAAGACTTTAGACAAAGTAGAAAACATGAAAAACCTTCATTATTTCAATTAGAAAAGTAAGCCATCTATAATGGACTTAGTTAGGAAAAATCTTCCAGTCAGAGTCAGTTTATGTTCAGAGGAGGGGGAATTGGAAGCCCTCTTTCTGAGGGCTACTCTGGAGAAGAGCTGAAATAAATAACACAGTGTAAGTAAAAGAACTGTGCAGATGGTGAAGGACAGTTATTTATGAGCTCCTTAAATTGCTTTAGCTTCTCACCAATCTCCTATTAAGAAAGGGAAGGTAGGGCTTTTTTTAATAGGGTGAGTAATGCTTTAACAATTATCCAGAGAAAATTAAACTGAGGCAGTAGAACTGACAGGGACTGAGGAGTATGACAGGTCTATGATAGGTGTCTGTCTTCCATCGGCTTTATTCTTAACTGAAAGAGATCTGTTCTGACACTACAGGGTCCTTTGATCTAGCAGATAATGATGAAGTAACTGAAAGCCAGGGACTAAAAAAATTATAAAATCACATAATATCAGATAAAATGGACCAGATTTTTTTCCTCATGACAGTCCACATAAGGTACCAGAAGAGCAGAGGTGAGTCTCAGAGGAGTATCAAAGGATGCAAGTAATCACAAGCCTTTCTAAAAACTGTGACCTATTTCAGTTGCAAATTTGTGAACTTTATGCAGGGTTTCTGACAAAGCAGTATAAGTTTCTACTGTGGCTTGAGTTTATTTTACTGGGGTCATGCAAGAAACGATGACTTTTCACATGTATACCTCCATGAGGCAAGTGCATTTTTCAGGGATGGTAATAGGTTTAGAAGGCAGCATTGATGAAAACTAGCATACTGAAGACCTACTTTCTATGCTTCCCCCCTGCCAAAAAAAGTTCTGTGTAGATCTAGACACTTGTGTGCAATATTTTTCTTCTCACATCTTTTACTGCACGACTGGTCTGTTTGGATTACAAGCAGCTGAGATGTCTTGTCTGAGCATGTTCATACTGAGCGATATTGAATGACTTGAACTCTTCTAACCTCCCTTGGGTGTAGCTAGCCAAAAGTCCTCTCAGGGGCATCTGGCACTAAAATCCAGAGTATCCACACTGGAACTGGATCATGTTTGAGCAGCAGGAGAATGTGTAGAGTGGTTAGATCCGTCTGTCTTGTCAAAGCAGTCTGTCCTCTGATTTTGTATGTGCTGATACCATACTCTGCATAAATATTGTTTCCTTATCTTAAGATAATGCTAAACTGATGACAGTCCATCTGGGCACAGCTGCTTTATTCTAGCACACATCAGCCATCACTGTACTGTATAAGTAGTTCCATTAAAATATGTGGAAATATGCCAGAGAAAGCTTTTCCACGTAATGCCAACTTTATCTTGCCCTATTTTTTTTTTCCAGTTTGGTATTTTTTAAAACATACAAGCATTATATAATAAACATGTTCAACATGAGATTCCAAAAACTGCAAATTAGGTCCACATTTCAAAAGAGAAAACAATGTTTAAGTTGTCCTTTCCTTCTGGAACCTTTCCTCTTTAGTTAAAACTTCCAGCATTTCTTTAACACCCTAATGCCAAGATTGTTACAAAGACATTCGAAGCTGACAAGACTACATGCATTAAAAGTATTTAAAGTATCTTAAAACATGAAAGCAGCAGAGGTTTCCAAGCATCCACCTAGATTCCTCTACAAATGAAAGACCAGAAGTTTACAGACTTGTTGCAGCCTTCCAGGAGGTGAAGTTTTCAGGAAAAGTGAAATTTTGAGAATTATAAAGAAAAACCTGGATTTGTTAATACTGGCTGATTAAACAAGCAAACAGAGCATAATTTCTTCTTTTCAGCCTAATTAAAGGGTAGGTTTGCAGACTGTGTTCAGGGGAATTATTGTAAGTGTTGTCTTCTCTCGTGCTATTCTGAGGGAGACATCTAATTAAATCTTTTTAACAAGTAGGTATTTTCTTCCCTATCTAGGCACCCTGTAGGTTTATTATTGACAGAATGAACAATATGTGAAGTATTGTCTTTTCTACCCACTCTTTTGTTAGTCCAGCAGTCCCCATTTTGGCTATGGGTTATGCGGGAAAACCACTGGCCTCTTGCACTCTCCTCAGCTCTGGAGCTGACGTTTGGATACCCCTTGCTAATCCAACATGGGAACTATCTATTTTCCCTGACTCTACCAAACAAGCAGGCTAAGAGTTTTTCATGCTCCATCTCTCATCAGTAAACAGCTATTTAACTGCCTCAAGTCTTCACACTAATCACCATGGCTGTCCTGAAAAACTTCCTGTAATGCTGTTTCAGTTGGTTGCCTTTCAGCTGGTCACGCTCTTAAGGACAGCTGGCTAGAAATCCATCACGTTGTTTTCCACGCTGCAACACAGTTTGACTGACACAAGCTGACATGATCCCACACTTTGTAGCAAAACATGACATCTTAAAATATGGGGATGGGTCAGACTAGACCTCTTAACCCTCCTTAATCATTCACCTCTTTTCTTCAATAAAATAGCAACACTTCCCACTTCAAAACCAAAACCAAAACACCCCTTGATGCAGCATTACAGCAATTATTTTCCTTCAGCAATGAAGGATTCTGAATCTGGCTATTTACATGAAAATTGGTATTATTAATCCTTTAAAAAAATTATTCAGTATTGGAGCTCTGGGAGGCTGAAAGCTTACAGGGATAAGGCAGGTGGGAAATGCTCTGAAAACAGAACAGGTGACTGAATCCTGGCTTAAATTTCTGTCCTGCTACAGTTGTTGTATGACCCAAGGCTAGCCACTTCAGCTAGATTTTTAGGGGAACTTCAGTGTCAAGCCCTCATTTAAATAAATAAATACTTAATCCTTAATACCTTTAAATAATTTTACCTTCCAAGTAAATTGAGTTTTTCTCTTTGTCTGAATTTTCTTTTGGGAAATTCACTATGTTATTCTCAGAGTATGGAAAAAAATAGGAGGTTTGGAAGCATTACTGGCACAATTGAGGAAGATGGATGGAAAGTATCACTTTTATTTTTTCTCTATTCCAGTAAAGACTTCAGACTTACATTGTACTTGGAACACTCTGGTAAAAAGCCTTTAAAAGCTCCCACAGGTTTCTGAGTGAATCATTTTAGCATTCTGAGACTATTGTTTTGGCATCTAGCATTTACTCTGCTGGTGGTGATGCCTTTACTCAGTATATCATGTAGCTGCAAGACATCTGCTTTTTAACTTCATTCAGGAATGGTCTGTTCATTGAAACTTGAATTGTATGGCAGTCTGCTGTGCAGAGGAAGCTAGTTTTGTGTTTGGTTGGTTTGGGGTTTTTTGGTTTGGTATTTATTTTTAACAAGAGTCAAATCTCATTCTGTTACAAATGTTCATCATAATGCATAATTAAATTATTTTCTTAATTGCATCTAATTAATTGTAAATGTCTTTTTTTAATTCTGAACTCTTTTAAGTTTAAATTTAGACACTTGACTTACAATAAGAAAAGTTTCTCAGAGTTATGAAGGAATGAAACCATTTTTCTTGTATTCCCTATTGAAACTAAAAGGGAAAGTTCAGAAGGGTATAACTGAAACAAAACAAAAGTGAAGCATAAATTGCACCATTTAAAAAATTTATGCATAAGTAGATATCTTGATGGAGAAACTGAGAAGAGGAGCATAAATTATACAGAATAACTGAATGCAGCTTTCATGCATCTAAAATTTGGGGTCACATCTGCTTACCTTGCTACATCTGGCAGCGTGTAATAATTAGGCTCTCTCACAAAAATAAGATTAACAAAACAATGTCTTTGCAGTGGTTATTATCCCTTCAAGAAATATTAGATCCATTTTTAATTAATATCAGTAAAACCAGCTCTGCTGAAGCCAACTGAATCCTGCTGATACATCCCTGCAGGGGTTCTGTCCTCCCATTCTGAGGTTAGGTTTGACAAGGGTTGCATGACCCACTGGGATTTTTTGCCTTGACAATCTCCATAATATTTGTTATAATTATTTTCTTGGTGGGAAGGTTTCCTCAGTCTGTTTTGATTTAAAATAGAATAGTTGAAGCAGAAAGAAAATTTAAACCACATTTTTTACATAGATAATTAAATGTTTTGCCAAAAACATCAGAATTATTTAGTTTTGGTCTAAAGCATTTGTCTACTATTAACACTATTCAAAGGCACAAGACTCCTGTCTACATATAATATAGTTATTTAGAGGGACAGTGTGCCCTTTCAACTCTCAGAGAGGAAGCATAATTTCTTCACTCAGGGTAGGTCTAATATTAAAGAAGCAGCGTTTAATATATCTTAGTATGGCCTTTTGCACATAGTTGCATTTATCTTGAAAACGAAGTTAACTGCAGCATAGCTGCTGTTTGTCCCTTACCTTTCTGCACTGTGTGGGACTTTGTTGGACGACTTGATGATCTGTGCAGAAAGCAGATACAGGAGATTGAATAAGGGATAATTTTTGCCCTTATTCATCTGGTTTTTAAGAATGGTATCCAGGATGGAGGATGAGTGTATGCTAATGTAGAGGAGGAGGTCAAGAAAAGGTTTCTGTTTGCTTTAGTGGAATGAAACTCAGAAATCCTTTTGTACATATCCGTTGTGCCAAACCTAGCTCTGTAATGTTAGGAGTTATCAGGGGAAAGAAAAAATCCTGATGGAAACTGAACTTGCAATGTTATCATATGGGAAGAAATGCCTTCTTGACCTCAAGTTTGTGTCCTGAAGAATAAAACCTGATAGAAGCTGTCAGTTTTATCTTAAGCTGCAGAGCTCTAAGGATTATTTCAGCTGAGGATCTTAATATTGGTCTCTGCCTTTGCACAAGAAATGACACTTATGTAAGGAGACTGCTAGGGCTTTCAGAATTAAAATGAACTGAAACTGCAGACTCTGTAGGGTATTGATATGCTTTCTGTCTGGATTCACACAAGCACTGCTTAGATTTTCCATCATTTCTTTAGCTTTTGCCAAAAAGAAAGTGAAGGGTCAAAGGCCTGGTTTGAATGCAGCAGTTAGGTTGTCTGCTGCAGTCCCTGGTGGGAAAGGGTAGCAGAGAGGGAGGTTCTTGTCCCCCTCTACTCTGCCCTAGTGAGGCCACGTCTGGAGTATTGTGTCCAGTTCTGGGCTCCTCAGTTCAAGAGAGACAGGGAACTACTGGAGAGAGTCCAGCAGAGGGCTACAAAGATGATTAGGGAAGTGGAGCATCTCTCTTATGAGGAGAGACAGAGGGACCTGAAGCTGTTTAGCCTGAATAAAAGATTGAGGATGGGCTTTTATCAATATTTATCAGTATCTCAAGGATGGGTGTCAAGAGGATGGGGCCAGACTGTTTTCAGTGGAGCCCAGTCACAGGAAAAGGAGCATGAGCACAAACTAGTACACAGGAAGTTACACCTAAGCATAAGGAAAAACTTCTTTGTTTTAAGAGTGCCAGAGCACCGGACCAGGCTGCTCAGAGAGGTTGTGGAGTTTCCTTCTCTGAAAGAGTTTCAAAACCACATGTTCCTGTGTAACTTGCCCTAGGTGAGCCTACTTTAGCAGAGGAGTTGGTCTAGCTGTTCCCCAGAGGTCCCTTCCAACTCCTGCCGTTCTGTGATTCTGTAATTGCGGCTTCTAAGTAAAATTTCACATTCCCATTCAGTGGGTTTGTCACTCTGCAATCCAAGTGCCTCCGCTGTCCCTAAGGTGGTTGTGCTTTTCCAAGGCTCTGGAGTACATAAAAGAAGTGACAGGGCTGTGGCAATTTTGATCTTGGAGGTCTTCCGCCAAAGGCTGCAGGAAATCTCCAGGATTTCATAGCACATTCATGCCCTCTCTCAGTTGGTGGTAGGCAACAATGGGACAGACTAGTGTGGGTGTGAGTGGAGCTGTAATTTGGGTCACTTTTCTACACCGCCAAAATATAACTGTCTGCTGGGTTTGTGACTTGGTGAGATAGCTGGACGGGTGTAGTAGGTAGGCAGCGTTTTTTCTGAGGGTGATGGTGAATAAAACTAAACCCAAACCCAATGGAGACAGAAAGCTATGACCTTCCTGCCTGACAGAACTCAAGAAGCATCTGGGCAATGCTCTTAGACATGTGAAGTGATTTTGGGAGTTGTACTGTGTATACACACATAAGTTGGACTCAATGATCCTTGTGGGTCCCTGCCCTCTGGGCATTCTGTAATGCTATGATTCCAACTCCTCTCAGTTCAATAAAATATTTTTGTGCCATTATATGTAAAATATATCTGAATATGGGTATAAGTGTGAGAAGTTAGGTGAAGGAAGCCTCATCTGCCACTAAAGTCAGAGTACAGCAAATGTCACCCACAGACTTTCTCCCCACAGTGAATGAAAAGGATAAGGATGGGGGAAGCAGGAGTGCAATTTACCTAAGAGTTATGTTGCTTAGCAGGCACAGTCTGAAAATCACTTGGGGTCTTCTGTGGCCCCTGGTGCTTATCGCAGCAGAGGGAGCATTCAACTTATTGTCCACGGTAAAGTGTGGGGAGTGATACCCATGTTCCTAGAATCCTTGTATGGGTAGGATGAGCTCATTAGCCTTCTGGCAGTCATCCTAGGAGAAGGACAACTCTGATTCCAAACCTGGGCAGATGGAGCTCATTTAACCCTGTAAGGCCTTCCATCTAAGAGAAGGACACTCTAATAAAACCTACGTCCTAAGGACTTGGCTGCCAGCGTCCAAGCTTGCTAGGCCCTGGCAGATGAACCTTAGGACTAAAGGGTGGGTCCAGCTCTGCGCATGCTGTGTCTCACCTAAAAAAAAAAATCCATAGTGCAGGCTCGAGGGTGCTATCTGCTATCCTCTTTTTATCAGCGCGCTTGGAAAAGGCACTGATGAGGAGTGTGGGTGGAGCCCTCCCTGGATCTTTGTTCGTGAAGCCTAGCCATACATACATACATGTTGCTTAATACTATTAGTCCACTGTGGTTGTTCAAGTTATCTGGGAGAAATTCTGCCACTTTCCTCCTGTATTGATGATTCAGGGAGACTGCACCATTGCTTGCCAGGTACTTGTGTGACTGAGGGTATCTCATTTGTGAGGAAATGTTCTACTATCCTTGGTGCAAAATGATTTAGATGGCTGAATGGAGAGAGAATGTAGTCAGGGCCTTTGAGCCTGCAAATGACATGGGGAGTAGAAGGTCACCATGCAGTCCCAAAGAGTCAAGGGAACTGTTTTGACCAGAATGATGACAGCAGAGTCCTTCTTCATATTTGAAACTTGGTGTTACATCAGGAGATGTGCATAGCATGCAGCTAGAGATGCTGGAAAGCATTCAAAAATGTGGGTGCCAAGGAGGAGCACAGGAATGATGTTGTATGATCAGTTGCATGAAGGATTTTTCATGCATATGCACGAAAAAGCCTAGCCAGGTTTTTTTCTCTTTGACTGATTCCTGACAGGGCCTTTGTGGAAGAGTACTGAAGAGACACCACTTGGAAGAGAATCATGTATTACATTTCTTCTGCTTCAAAATTGAGGAAGGTTGTTTTTTTTCCCCACAGGAAAATCTGCACAGCATGTGATTTGAAAAACTGTTTGTTATTTGCCTGTCTTCACAAGGTCTTTGGAAAAGGAAGGCCACATGCTGCCTTGTTGGGAGAGACTAAATCTAGGAGACAACAAAAAAGACAACCAAGGTCAGGTTGATTGTGTAGCAACAATAAACCCATGTATTGCCCTTTCAGATAAAACAAAAGCAATGTATTGCCCTCTACAACTTGCTGTGTGTGAAAAATAAGGGCTTCAACTACTGGCAGCACAACGTAGATCAGATTTATTGATCCATGAAGTTGTTACCTAGGGAAATGGGGATCAGAGCCTGAAGACTGGCAGAATACCAGCCAGAAGAGGTCAAANTAGGATGAGCTCATTAGCCTTCTGGCAGTCATCCTAGGAGAAGGACAACTCTGATTCCAAACCCAGGCAGATGGAGCTCATTTAACCCTGTAAGGCCTTCCATCTAAGAGAAGGACACTCTAATAAAACCTCTGTCCTAAGGACTTGGCTGCCAGCGTCCAAGCTTGCTAGGCCCTGGCAGATGAACCTTAGGACTAAAGGGTGTGTCCAGCTCTGCGCATGCTGTGTCTCACCTAAAAAAAAAATCCATAGTGCAGGCTTGAGGGTGCTATCCGCTATCCTCTTTTTATCAGCGCACTTGGAAAAGGCACTGATGAGGAGTGTGGGTGGAGCCCTCCCTGGATCTTCATTCGCGAAGCCTAGCCATACATACATACATGTTGCTTAATACTTGAACAACCACAAGGAGGGGCACAGGAATGATGTTGTATGATCAGTTGCATGAAGGATTTTTCATGCATATGCACGAAAAAGCCTAGCCAGGTTTTTTTCTCTTTGACTGATTCCTGACAGGGCCTTTGTGGAAGAGTACTGAAGAGACACCACTTGGAAGAGAATCATGTATTACATTTCTTCTGCTTCAAAATTGAGGAAGGTTGTTTTTTTTTCCCCACAGGAAGATCTGCACAGCATGTGATTTGAAAAACTGCTTGTTATTTGCCTGTCTTCACAAGGTCTTTGGAAAAGGAAGGCCACATGTTGCCTTGTTGGGAGAGACTAAATCTAGGAGACAACAAAAAAGACAACCAAGGTCAGGTTGATTGTGTAGCAACAATAAACCCATGTATTGCCCTTTCAGATAAAACAAAAGCAATGTATTGCCCTCTACAACTTGCTGTGTGTGAAAAATAAGGGCTTCAACTACTGGCAGCACAACGTAGATCAGATTTATTGATCCATGAAGTTGTTACCTAGGGAAATGGGGATCAGAGCCTGAAGACTGGCAGAATACCAGCCAGAAGAGGTCAAAGTGCAACAAACTGCAGGTGTAGATTGAAGCCGCAAAGCAAACTTGGGAGGACATTTCCCTGTAGCTTGCTATTGGAGACCTAGGCAATGGCTCTTAGTTATAGAAAAGATTTTGAGGTTGGCTGAGAATTGTCTTGGATAGGAGATAAATAGGGGGAATTAAGGACTAATGAATGAGCTCTCAGACTTTCACATGTTCTTGTAAGGTTTTCACTGAAAACTAGGGAACAGGAGAGATTTGGGGGGTGGGGGGAATGGCTGAAAGGGCTAAGAGAAGAATAAAACAACAAGAAAGTAAAAGAAAAAGGATGTTGGCAGTTATAGACATCTCTAGGCAATTCTAGGTACCTGTAAGAAAATACTTTCCTAATCACACTCACACTGCTTCCTTGACTAGACAGAACTTATCAACACAAAACACTAGCTTTAACAACTTTTACACTTTCCTGTGACTGTGAAAGTTCCTTCTGAGATATTTTTAGCAGCCTTAGAGATTTCTGTCTTTCCCAAACTAGGTTTTTCAAACAAAATGAGTGATTTTTGTTCAATTTTAAGTAGTCATCCATAAGATACCGAGCACAACACCTCCTACAATGGATTGTTGTTCAGTATTACTTACCATTTAACACCTCCTAACTAAGGGTCTCACCAGGCCCTAGAAAATCTCAGTGATTAGCGTGTGGTCTCCTAATGCTTGCATAGAGTATGTGTGTAGGTCAGACTGAAGTTCTCAGTTCCTTATGTCTATGTATGGCTAGGCTTTGCGAACAAAGATCCAGGGNTTGTGCCTGGTCCTTATGTCTGCTATGAAGGTATTTATACCTCAGTGTAAGAGTCTGTAGGCAGCTAGGAATATTGCCTTTGCAATCAGTACACACTCTGCATTGAATTTTGGCCTAAATGGCTTAACGTTTCCTTTTAATTACAAATTAATGATGTTCCCCCTTACAATATATTGTATCTATTGAGAAATGTATTTTCTGATAATAAAATATCAGCTGAAGAGTAGAATTACATTTAGGGGGGTATGGTAATGCAGAAATCATTTAATAGTAGTTGTAGTATAATTAGTTTAAAATGATGTAAGTAGTTCCTGTGTAATTATTTTTCTTTTAAATGGATTAATTTTCTGTGGAATATTAAAGCACTGAGCTGTCACACTGTAAGAAAATAACATGGCTAGACACAACAAAGCCGAGTTTTTAGTAAACATTCATTAGAATATTTTTAAATGAGCCAATATTTTAAAAGATTAGTTAGAGGAATACTCAGAAGTCATGAATCATAAACAAACATATTTATTATGCTGTTGACACCTTAGATATAAAAATTCCCACTGCCTGCAGTTCTTGCAACTGTAGCAGAATTTTGCATATGTTGTAGTATCTAAATAGAATCTTAGGAATTTGTGAAGAGTGTAAAAACACTCCAGTGTTCTAATAAGAAAATTCACCAGAGAAATACCTATTATAGATTTTTTTTTTTTTTAAATCATCCTTTTTGTACATTTTAAGCAAGCATGTCAATATGTCATTTATGGATCACAGATAAACCAGAAAAAATGGCTTTCATCTTTAAATACTCTCTTACTCCCCTGTTAAAAACTCTCCAGAACAAACTGCACAAAAAGGCACCCAGTAGTAAGAAAGAAAATTATGTATATAAGGGGTTTGTTTCTTTTAGCTGGCCTAAATTTTGCTTCTAGAACCAAGTTAAAATAATAAACTCTTGGGAATTACAAATAAATGAAGAGCATTTTGAAATATGGCTTATCTCTAATTAATCATGTAATACTCAGAACAAAGAGCAAATTTCTTCAAAGTTCCCAGCTTTCCCTTTCATGCACAATAAAATGTGGTTTGGGTTCACTGGTTCAAATGCTATTTGATTTATAATTGGGGTTTTTTTCCTCCCATCCCCCCAATGCCACATTATACCTGGTCCACCTTTGGCTTGTACTTATAGAAGTTTCTTGGGATAATTTGTTTCTGTTTCTTACCAACTGCTTAGTACAATTGTTGTACTAACCAAGGTTTTGTATTTTGGCCTCTGTCATCCAAATTCTGCCATATTTTATTTAAAGGAACTCTGAAACTACAGATGGGTAGCTATATGAAAGCAATTTTGATACCCATGTGTGTCCACACAGACACACAGTAAAAAAGAGTCCTGAGTGCTTCTGGACTTCCAGCTATGAAAAGGACACTATGGCACTAAACAGAAATTGTCCTATCGTCAGAGATGAAGGAATAGTGTTCCTGCTTTATTCCTCTGCTGCCCTCTGTCTAGTTGTGGCATTGTTTTTTTCCCTCTACCTTAATTAACATAGTACACACTCTGTGTGTTTCCAAAAGCAGTGGATGATTGTCAGAGTCTGGATGGCAGCTGAGGAGCAGTATCAGGTTATTGTGGGTAGCCAACCCAGTAACTGAGCTCCAATAGCCAGTGTTGAAAGTGTTGTTGCATATACCAAATAAAATTGAAGAAAATCACTTTCACATTTCAGGTAAATTAAGGTGAATACATTGTTTTTCTAGACGAAGTATGCAGTTGGTCCTTGGTTATCAAATCATCTTCATTGCAATTCTGGCATCAGAGATCTTTGTTAAAAGACAATAGTCTTTCCATCTTTTGCAACATGGGAGTATATTTATCAAATACTTTTCAGGCATAGGAGTAAAAGACTGCAAATGAAGCAAATTATGTTTTATTACTGGAACCACAAGTAAAGAAATAATTTCTTAAGAATGTTCCACCATTGTAGAACAAGGTAGAAATTCGGAGCTGATTAGCAGTCTTAGCTGAACAGGTTATGTCTTATATATTGTATTATGTGCCCATCTTTTATTGGCATGTAATATACCGTCTGGTGTACCATATCAGAAAGCTTCCTCAGCTGATGCAGAAGGTTACTATGAGGTTTTTTCAATGTAAATATCTCCACCGGTGTTCTGTCTGCTATAAAACTGGGAAACAAATGAGGGCTTGATTAATAGCAGATTAAGTTTATTGACACTTATATTTATTTTTCTATCCTTTATATAAAACATGAAGTATCAATATATCAACATTTATTTATGCCACTGTAAGCATATTTTTCCAGCCTGTGCACAGTGCTTGTATTCCAGGCTCATAAGCTGTGTAGGAAAAGGCCCTCTGAGTGTTTGAATAACTCTTAGCACAGTAGAGCCTAAAGGATGATTTGTGCCTTTGGGCACTACACTCATATCAGTATGGAACATCTGAAATATGTTCTGGAATATGGAACTGAAAATTAGATGGAAAATACTTGTTACATTGCATATGTTATGATCAGCCTAATTTGTAAGTAAGTACTAAAGTGGTTTGTCTTCAGAGAGACATTAGGAAATTTCTGGCCCAAATCACAATGGCTTTGGCTCAGATTTACAATGTTATTCAGACTCTTCCCTTCTATTAATTTCCAACGGCAATGGGAACAGGCTAAGAAGACTGAAATGACCACCACCACTTACTGTTTTTATTAAAGGGCTGCTTTGGACTAGAGAGGTCACATAGCAAGTATCTATATACTTGCTATGGTGACCACTCTTAGATGTGATCCACAGCAAGATAATGAGCCTAGGGAAACAGAGATATTTCAGATCATGAACAGATTCCAAACTGGTAGAGGTTTGGTCGGTTGAAATCTGTACCTGGACACTGGTTGCAGACTTGAGGGTTAACTTTTCCCAACTCAACTCAAATCTGAAGATTTATGTCTTAATATATGGGAAATTTTTCTTGAGTGGATGGAACAGGGTGTGGAGATTAAGCTTGAAATGGAAACAGTGAGCATGAACCTAACAGCTAGGAAAGCAACTAGGTAAGGTACAACTGCCCCAAGATCTAGAAACAGGCAGAAGCAGTGCTTTGTGGAGCTTGTTGGAGACATTTTCAACAGCCTAGTTTAAAAATGGAACTGAACTGCTTATATATACCTAAGTATATAACACATTATCTGAATTTTCTGCATATCTGTTGACCGCTAACACTTCTTCGCATGTTGTAAGTAACTATTGATATTTTACATAACACATTAAACATGCTGCAGGACCAGGATATTATTTATTTAGCTGTTACTAGTCACATTTCTTCTTTACCGTTAGAATATCTGCTGATCATGCATTTTATAATTATTGAACTCATGAATTTTAAATACTCCCATAATCACTCCTGCATTTCAGCTAATAAAACAAGAAAGACTAGTGTATTAGATAGGTTCTTTGTTGTTGTTGTCATCATGAAGTGGTTCTTTGCTTCTTTAGGAAACAAGCAAATATGTATTTTCACATGTGCAAATATAACTACATATAGATTTTTCTTCATACACATATATGTGCTTACTGTGGAGATGGAGAAAGAGTGGACATTAGATTGATACTTTTTCATTCTGCTCTTCAGATTCACTCTATTTTCATACCTTAATAACATATTTCCACTCTGACCCCATTTTTATAATTACAAACTAGGAATACTAATATTAACCAGTGTTACACGGAAACAACATAACTATGAGGATATATGGGACATAGGGATGTTGATTTGTGCTCCTTGATTTGTGCTCCTTGATAAGAAATAATTGATCTGGTTAAGGAATTATACCTTGGAGCTAATTTTGAGGACATTTAAAATCAGATTCCTTTGTGTTCTTTTAAGGAATAAAACACTGGTTCAGTTTTGGAGCCATACATTGTCATAAACCTCATGGCTTTTTACCAGTTTGTATTTGTAACTTGAAGGCACTGTCTGAAAATCACTTGGGGTCTTCTACATTTGTAACTTGATAAAATATTGCATCTAGGAGTAGCACAGGACAATAATGTATCTGCATGGGCTAGAAAATAATATATCCACCATGGGTAACAAGGAACAGTTGATAGGCAGATAATAAAATTGCTTCTATGCTTATTTTCTCCTGGTTTTCTCCTTTTTTGTTTGGTTTTGTGTTCAATTTTGAGAAATTTGTGGGTCTTCTGATTTGATGCAAGAAAAAAAAAAAAAGAAATAATTGGAGGGTTTTTTCCCACTAGTCACCAAGAGATTGAGAGGCTTCAAATAAATGTAAAAATATCCATCTCATTTAACAAGGATTGTTCTCCCCTTCTCCCTACCTGCATGGTGGTACACCAGAGGAAGTCAGCTTCTGGCAAGTGCCCATTGCTGGTTTAACTGGGTCACAATATAACCTGTACAACACCAATGTTACTTGTTAAAGGTTTTCTGGACTTCAGGCATTAACTGCCATAGCTGGCTGGGGATGGGAGGAGTTTAGGAAATGTATATGTGGTAATTATCTATCTTATTTTTCTGAATAGTGTATTTTTAAACAAAAGGAAAATTTGGTACCTTATTCTTTAACTAAATATTAAGTTGCAAGCCAAAAAAATCAAGTTTCTTCCAGTTCCCAAACTAAAAAGCTGAGCTTTTTCTACCCAGGATTGTGTCAGAAACTTCAGAAATTCCTGGAAGAGTATGACCACTAATAGATTTTTAACATTAATCTGAAATTCATTTATCAAGGAGATCTAATTATTATTCACAAGTAGGGTGAATTACCATGTCAGCACTGAAATCAGGGGAACTGTGACAGTTGCCAGCAGCTGAAAAGTTGCTGTGGAATATATGGGCAAGAGATATTTAAGCAGGTTAATTGTTCCACTCATTTTGTCCGTTCTCTAATAGACTCTTCTCTGAGTCCATTTATTTAAGCTGGGATCAGCAGATAATTCCTCCTGAGCAGCTAAAGATAACTTTTTCTGTTATACAGCTCATGTTAGTAGCATTATTTGATAACCTCACACTTAATTCATTCCAGTTCTTAATCCATTCCATATGCAGCAAGTTAGTCTGCTTTGGCTTTAAGCAATATAGTTTGAATGCCAGTCTCCAAATTTTAGTTTCTTTTATCTCTAATCAATACCAGTTTTAATTTGGCTGCTCTGAAGAGTATCACAGTCATGTTTTCTATCCAGACTTTATGTCAGTGGTTAAGAGGTACATTTTCTGTGTTTTGTAAGTACATATACAAGTACACTTAGGTTTTGTGCACAATGGACCACAGTAAACTTAAAAAGCATTTGCTGGCCCATTTAATTTGATAATTTCCTACATTTCCAAAATTAAGACATTCAATTACTCTTTTATTTGTAACATGGGCAGCCTGTGGAAGAGCTGAGGCATGAATCTGGATTTTTCAGTTAGACCCTTAACTATGAAAGCATCTTTTTCAAGGGATGTTATAAGAAATATACCTGATAATCTAAATACATCTACATAGAACTATGAGAAAGATTACTTTTTCACCTTCCAGGGAAAACAGGTTATAAGAGCTTTTTTAGTGTCCCCTAACCATCACAAATGTATTTTGCTGTTTTGAGAGCAAGAAGCATGAGATAAGACAAATGTGTAATTACTTCTTGACCCGCTCTTCTGGGTTATACATTTTCATGAGGTGCCACAATTCGTTATTTGCATTGATATGTACAGAAGGATGGGGCTGCTTAGTTGATATTCATTTATTCAACAGTCTGTAATCTATATTTAATGGAGTACCAGACTGTGGCATAATAAACCATTTAAAAAGATAGCTGCTGCTTACACAGGGGTTATTGCTTGCATAACCTGTACTTATTTTTCATTACAAAACTAAAAGAGCAAAGCATAATTCACATGAGAAAATGAAGTTAACATTTAATGGCTTGAAAAATGATAGTGTACCATAATGCTGTGCAGTACTCTGAGCACTTATAAAACAAAACAAGGGAGCAAAAAATTAAATACAAATAAAAAGACATTAACAGTGCACTGTGAAATATGGGCACCAGAGCAAACCAATGCATTCCACTTTGCCACCTGCTTAGGAGGACTTCTTAAAGATTGCTAATTAGTCTGAAACAAGTAGATGTGTGAGTTACTGAGCACGCACAAACATCTGCCCTTAACAGTCTCACAAATGTTGAAATCATTTTTGTTGCTTTTCTCTTCCTTGACTTTGAGTTCATGGAAATAGTAGTTTTCACATTAGGTATAGAAATGCTGTGTGGATATCTCTGCATACAAGCTATTAACAAACAAAATGATTGTCTCTACAAAAACATCTCATTGCAGGTCAGATAACATCTAGGCATTAACTGAATAATTTTATTAAGCTGCAAAGTCTCATTCGCAAGCTGATAGGAGAGTGAGAGTAGTCTGCCATGGTAATCAGGATTGGTGAGGAAATTCCAGGAAAGGTGATGTGATAATGGTGGGAAGCTCTACATTTTGGGGTGTTTACAAGTCAGACAATTTTGGCTATGTCTAAAATAACAGGGTTTTCCAAGTTGTCTCTCATAGAAATAGTGGATTTGTCCACAGCAGCTAAGGTTCTAAAAATAAATGCTGTTTTAGTCAACATTTGCTAGTCCTGCAGCATTTTAAAGTGCCTCAAATTGGGAAATCTGAGCTTTGTTCTTGGTGGAAGCTTGACAGGGATGTGTCCTTGCAGATGCTGGAGGTTATTGAGTGAAGGCAGCAGCACAGGGTGGGTTCAGGCTATTCAGCTATTCATTCCCCAGTACTACCCTCCACTAGGACACCCCTGGAGGGACCTAAAAACCAAACCACCACATTGAAATGTCTGTTGATAACCAGATCTGTGGCCATATTTCCTACTGGCATAAATAGGTGAGTTTACCTACAATGATTTGAAAGGAAAAAATTTCCCTTCAAGGCAGGAGAAAATTGTTTCGTCCAGAGTGTAGTGATCTCTGCTTCAGACAAAAAGAATACATAGGCTTCTTTGACAAATGCCAAGAGAGAAAAAAAATAAAAATAAATAAACCAAAACACTTCTTAGGGCTTTAAAAACATAATATAATTGATGGCTAAAGTGCCAATTAGGGGTCATTGTGGGGTTGAAGAATTTGGAGGATTTTTTTTTTCTTTTAATCCTTATATTTCAGAAGCTTTTTCTGGTTGTCGTGCTATCACGTTGTATAATTCAGTGAGTAAACGTTACATACATAGAAAATTAATGATCACCAAGCCTTGTTGGCTTTTTAAGCTTCCATTTTATGTATAAGTCTGTTGAAGAACTTTTCTATTTTAGTGTCCTTCTTTGCTCTCTTCTGGGAGTAGCATAAACACCGCAGAAAGCTGACACCTGGGAATCCTTGCAGTTGCCTTGAGGGCAATGAGGTATAAAAGACAGGGCTAAAAGCTAATTACTGTGGTTTAGTCCTCAAAGTGCAGGTAAAGCCTGCTGAGAAATGAAAGTCAGGCAGGAGAAAGGCCAGTTAAAAAATTTCTTTCTCTTGTGTTTAACTGGAGCTTCTTAGGACTGAAAACTCTTGCCAGACTGGCGTTAAATCTTACGTTCAGGTGTCTGCTGGGTTCAGGTCCTGAATTTTCACACTGTGGTTTAAATCCTAGAGTCATAGAGTTATAGAATCGTTTGGGTTGGAAG
>VWZO01017495.1:92620-120404 GCA_013396975.1 Bucco capensis
GGACCTGATGGAGTGGGTCCAGAGGAGGGCCACAAGAATATCAGGGGGCTGGAACACTTCTCCTACGAAGACAGGCTAGGGAGCTGGGACTGTTCAGCCTGCAAAAGAGAAGGCTTTGGGGGGACCTAATAGTGACTTTGCAGTACCTAAAGGGAACTTACAAGAAGGCTGGAGAGGGTCTGTTTTCAAAGGCCTGTAGTGAAAGGACAAGGGGCAATGGTTTTAAGTTGGAGAAAAGTAGATTGAGACTGGATATTAGGAAAAAGTTCCTCACCAAGAGGGTGGTGGAATACTGGAACAGGTTGCCCAGGGAGGTGGTTAGGGGCCCATCCCTGGAGGTATTCAAGATGAGGCTTGATGGAGCTCTGGACAACCTGATCTAGTTGGGGATGTCCCTGCCCACTGCAGGGGGGTTGGACTAGATGACCTCCAGAGGTTCCTTCCAACCCAAACCATTCTATGATTCTATGGTTTGCAGAGGTCCCTTCCAACCCCTAACATTCTGTGATTCTGTGTTTGTGAGGTCCCCTGGTACCCAATCCAATGGTATTTCCTTCCTAATCCAGAGGAGAGGAGAGATGGAACGTCAATACAGAGGAGGACAAGGCTTGTAAGAAAACGTATGACAGTGTAAAAACAAATTATAATTCAAAATAAAACTAAGTAAAATTGTGGCTGGGAAGGATGGTGTCCTGTCTCTCATTAACATTTCCTCTAGGTGAGCCTGCCCTGTTTGGGAATTAGATATTGGAATTCTGGGAGGAAAAGAAAAGTGCATAACGAAGTAGAGAAGAAAGTAAAGGACCCAACAAATCAAAAAGGTCTTCAAACACTGTCAAATTTCCTAGAAGATGTCTGTAACACCTTAATGAAATAGTAGAAGCATAGAGTGAAACCCAGTTTCTGCTAAGAGAAGGTGGATTTTTTTACTGAGTTTATTTTTCCAGGTCTGCCTGTAGCAACACAAAACTTCATTATAGCCAAGAGAATTAGATATTCATATATACATATATATATATGTCCAGATTTTTGATAGAGCTTTGACAACATTTAAAGACACTTTAGCCCTTTTCTCCCTCCTTTCTCTCATTCTAGCTCTTTCCCACCTGTTTAGTTTAGCAATTCTGTTTCACTTCTGGCAACTATATATTATGCATGCACACTTCAGTACAACTACCAGGATTTCTGCAGCACACTAGCTTTGTGCATAGGTACTCCTCTTGAAAGCATAAAATCAAATTGCCGTTGTCTAATAACTGCTTTTGTCATAACAAAAGAAATTAGACTCTCTGGAACATATTTTTTATGGGGACATAAACCCTTTAGATACTCTGCTGTTTTTTTATTAATCTGATGATTCCTAGAATATACACAGAAAAATATCTAAAGAAATTATTTGTTTTGCCTGGAACTTTTCCTTTCTTGTGTTTTCAATGAAATACCACTGAGTATAAGTTCCCAGTTTGCTTAATGTTACACTTACATGATTTATAATACCGAGGCTGCTTATATATATGTAGCTATATTTCTTAACAACCTACAAACCAAAGTCTTAAAATACTAGAGCTTTGCTAACATTTTTAATGCAATGAAAATGTCTTGGTTTTAGAGAGGATATTTTTCAGAACTTGCAGTGGGAATTAGACTGTTTGGATTTTGTTTGTAACTCCTGAATCTCTAACTTTGTTATTCTAATTGCACTGGAAATGCAACTTGTTCTCTTAAATCAGATTATCTGGAGATGTGTGACTACTAAATGTGAAATAAGTTTGATATGAAAGTAACAAAAAAATCAAATCTCAATTATTATGAACATTCATGCAGCAATAAAGCATTTACAGGAAAGTGCCAGTGTTAGTGACCGATAGCTCAGAATTTCATTGATAAATAGAAAAGAAGATGTACTTTCTGTCTGAACTTACATCTGCCTTCCAGAAGACATGTCTGACTTACAGGACAATTCCTGGATTTGGTAGGAAACAAAAAAAAAACACAAAACAAAAAAACCCCACCACCCCTCCTTCCAACAATCACTCCCATTTCCTACTGGGATGATGATTTGAACATCAAAGGTGGAAGGGAAGAGGGGCACATTTGGACAGGCAATAACAATAATAAATCAGAAAACTTTGACTACATCCCTGCATGAAATAGAAGAAAACCAGTGGGATGTGAGAAGACTACTTTTTTAGACAAACCATTTGTAGAAAAGGTTTAGCAAGGAGAAACCTAGGAACTACTGTCAGCCTCACCTCTGTGCTTGGGAAGATCATGGAAAAATCCTCCTAGAAGATATGTTAAGGCATTTGGAGGACAGGGGGTGTTTTGAGACAGGCAACATGGCTTTACCAAGGACAAGTCCTGCCTTACTAAAGTGGTAGCCTTCTAGGATGGAGTAACTTCATCAGCGGACAAGGTAAGAGCTGTAGATGTCATCTGTCTGGACTTGTGTAAGGCCTTTGACACAGTTCCCCACAACATTCTTCTCTCTAAATTGGAGAGATATGGATTTGATGGTTGGACTGTTCAGTGGATAATGAATTGGTTGAATGGTCATATCCAGAGGGTAGCGGCTTGATGTTGCGGCTTGATGTTGAGATGGAGAACTGTAACAAGTGATGTTCCTCAAGCATCCATACTGGGACCAGTGCAGTTTAATATCTTCTTCAACAACACAGAGGGCTTGACTCTACCCTTAGCAAGTTTGCAGATTACACCAAGCTGAGTGCTGCAGTTGACATACCTGAGGGACAGAATGCTATCCAGAAAGACCTGGAGAAGCTTGAGCGGTGGGGCTGTGTGAAACACATGAGGTTCAACAAGGCCAAATGTAAGGTACTGTATCTGACTCTGGGCAATCCTTGATATCAACATAGGTTGGAAGATGTGATTGAGGAGAGTGAGCTGGGAGTACTGGTGGGTGAAGATCTTGACATGAGCAGACAATGTGTGCTCACAGCTCAAAAGGCTAACCAAATCCTGGGATGTATCAAAAGAAGTGTGGCCAGCAGTTCAAGGGAGGTGATTCTGCCTATGCTCTGCTCTGGTGAGATCTCACCTGGAGTACTGTGTCCAGTTCTGGAGTCCTTACCATGAGGAGGAAGTGAATCTGTTGGAGCAGGTCTAGAGGAGGACCATAAAAATGGTTAGAGGGTTGGAACATCTCTCCTATGAGGAAGGGCTGAGAGAGTTGGGGTTGTTCAGCCTGGAGAAGAAAAGGCTCTGGGGAGACCTTATTTGTGGCCTATCAGTACTTAAAGGGGGTCTATAAGAAAGATGGAAACAGTCTTTTTAGCAAGGCCTGATACAATTGGACAAGGGGTTATGGCTTTAAACTAAAGGAGGGGAGATGTAGACTGGATATAAGGAAGAAATTTTTCACAGTGAGGGTGGTGAAGCACTGGTACAGGATGCCCAGAGAGGTGGTGGATGCCCCATCCATGCAACCATTCTAGGTCAGGTTGGACAGGGCTCTGAGCAACCTGATCTAGTTATAGGTGTCCCTGCTCACAGAAGTGAGGTTGGAGTAGATGACCTCTAAGGCTCCTTTCCACCTTGAGCCTTTCTATGAGTCTACTTAGAGTGCAAATATAATTTTGTTATCTGTTAGGAGCCACTCGGTTTAGCAATGCAGACAAGGCATGGAGATATTTATGAGATCTTTATTATAGTTTTTCACTTCACTTTTTTAAACCTGAGAAACTTAGTAAAAATAAAATAATTCACCTAATATCTCCAGGTTGCAGAATCTGCACTTTAAGTTGATTTTTTGCTTCATTTTCTTAAGGAAAAATGTTTTTCATCTGGAAATGTTTGTCCAATTCTTACAGCATCAGCAAAGTAAGGGGAAAAAGCCCAGAATACTGCTTTGACAGCATGTCTGTTTCTTCATACTTGCATTTGAAACAGCTCTGATCTATGAATAGGCTTTGACTTTCTGAGGAAGGAAGATGGGACCTGGGGTAACACACACTCTATTTCTGCGCCGGCTGATGACAGGATAGCTTGGGAGATGACAGAACTGGAGCCGGGAGGGTATCAAACACACGGCAGCAGCTGTCACGGGCTCCTTGCTGTGAGTGCATACAAGGCACTTCAAAAGCTGGAGTTCTCCAGGGATTCCTTGAACTCATCTTCGTTTTTCTTTTTGTTGTTGTTGTTGTTGTTGCTTTCTCCCCAGTTGTGATTCTCTGCCTGGCTTTTCTGTATTGCTGCATCTTCACGTCCCGTTTGAATCAAATTGGGAAGTTGTATCTCCTGATCTCATGTCTTGAGGGGGAGATATGTATTTTTAATTATTACTATCATCCATTATCATCATTATTTTATTCTATTTATGTAGTGCTGCTGGTCTGGCTGATGTTTTTATGAAGCATTGGAAAGGAAGGGCCTAACCTAATGGATTTTACAGTCTGTGAAATGAGTGACATATCAGTTGGTGTGATCAGGGAGCTGATGGAGACCACTTAGATAATGAAGCTAGAGGAAAAGGAGGTGTCATTTACGCAACATTTTCCTCTTAACTTGTTGTATGTTTATTGAATTACCTTGCAACAAAAAATGTCTGCTGGCTTGTCTGGTCAAGCATGAAATTGACAGCAGAAATGTAGAAAGAGAAACAAACACAAAGGCCAAAAAAAGAACCAAGATACACTTCACACATTTAAATTCAACTTAAACTGACACATTCTTGTCTACCACCCTTTTGTTGGAGCTAATCTTCTTTGGATTTGTAAACTCAGAAAAGCAGAAATTACCAGCCAGGCTTAGACATGAGTCCATCTTAGCCAGTATAATTTTTCAGAACACTTGGTTTAGGGGCAAGAATCTCTCTAGTTGACAGATTTGGGGTTATCTGTCCCAAGAATAGATCTTGGGACAGCTTCAAACACATGAATCACTGCAAACTTTTAAGTTGTATCACATATATTTTTCCATAGTATCTATCAGTACTTGCATTTTGTGATGCAAGTGGATGCAGTTAGCTTAGTTCTCTCGGAAAGTGGTATTAAAGCAGTTAGAAAGGCTATCATTTGCCTCAGCTCATAGCAAACATAAGCTGCTGACACACATAGGCCAGCTAACAATAGGGCAAAAAAATTTGCCTGGTAAAATGATGGAGTCATTGGAATAAATACAGACATCCAGGGAATGCTGGTAAAACAGCTGGGATGGAGACAACCAGTGTTGTAAGGTGCACAGCACCTTACATGGGGACCTCCTGGTTTTCATGAAGGGACAATCTGACCTAGACAGGGACTAGTGCTGCCACAACATACATAACAGCAGATACATAATGCAAGCCAAAACCAAGATAGAGTGTCTTCTTTCCTAATTTGTTGGTCAGCAATTTGAGGAGAGGTAATTTTTGGATCCTGTCTGAAGACAACTTGCAAAGTTCAACTGAGGAAGAAGATGATGGCTTTGACTGCTTAATGCATCTGAGTGCAATGAACAGATAAAATGCACTTCTATCTGCTTGTGGGTGTGATTCAGTTTATCCTGGCAGTGTGTGAAAAAACTTCTCTCCTTTTGTCTTGTTTCAGCATGTGCTGCTGCTGTTGGTCCTGACACTGGAAGACCAGACTTGAGGAGTCAGAGCTGTCTGCTGCTGTGAACAGTCAGAGCTCTACTGAAGCACAGGGTGCAGCACTTCCCTGGGCATATCCTAGGGGAAATAACTTGAAAAATAAGCTGGAAAACTTGAAAAAAAACTACCAGATTTCAGTTGAGGAGAGATCTTTTGCTGCTTTAGATAAAACTTCTATCATAAGGAGATGGCAAATCCCTTTTGCTCACTGGGGCAGCTTCTTTTCCATCACTAGCTGCTTGCATCCATTTTGGTACTGTCTTGGTTTGACAAGGCAATTTTTAGGANCCAGTTTCAACTTGCTGGGGGGGAGGGGGCAAGGCCAGCAGCAGAGCAGTTTGGAAAACAAAACAAACAGGTTTGGGTTAAGAAGGAGGAAGGAAGGTGGATGCAACTTCGTATTTCATGTACCCTGTCACAGGTAAATAATAACTTTCCTCACGGGAGGGCCAGGACTGCAGATGGCTGGTGAGATTCGCTGCCATCTCTCTGTGGGCCTGTTTGCTATAGCCATTTTGTTACACAAGAAGAGGATAAACAGAATAGTAAAAACATTTATGTAGGTAAATTGGGCAGCAAAATGTGTTTGGAGGGTGATCTGCTGTTTCATTCACCCTTCCTCACCACACACATTCACACTAAGATCAATGGAGATTTGCAAAGGTTTGGATTTGTAGAATTTGTGATAGGACTTACACATTTTTTTTCCAAATAAATTATTGGATCTGCATTTCAAGTTTGGAACAGGCTACAATTATAAACTAGTGAGCCTTATCAGAAGTGACTATTCTGATGATTCTTTTTTCTTGACATGAAAGGCAAAGCCCATGTAAGCCAAGGCAAAACAGCTTCCAGAGCATTTGTGTAAAAATGATTCTGATTTTTTCAACAAGAGCTTTGTTTTTCAACAAATGCTCCTTTTTAGACTAGTGCTAAGAGAAAATGGTTTATCTCTGGATTAAAAAAAACCAACAAGTATGTATTTGCTGAGTTATCGAGATGCCCTCTATGTTCATGTTCTTATTCTTTAAATTATATTTGTTCTGACAAACTCATTTTTAGTCACAGTAATGAGCAGATAAACAAGGAGTAGAAATGGAAAGCTGAAGAGTGACTAGAATAATTCAGAGGGGGAAATTTTTTTACCTAAAGAGCATATCAGCTCTTAAAAATTTATGCATCTAGCCTTGAGATATGCAAGACATATGCATAAATAAATAAACTTTTGAATTCATGCCATAGGTTTTGGCATAGCTGGAGATATCAGGAGGGGAAAAAACAGAAAAAAAATCAACTGTTCCTGATTATTGAAGCTGCACAATTATTTGGTGTAGTAATGAGATAATTAAGCTGTCCCTAATAAATCTATCTTACGGCTTTTGGAACTTGGTGTAGCCATGAACATGAGGTTTTTTACTGAATGCAAATCTGGGTAGCATAATCTTTGACTGAGTATATTATCAGCTATGTGATTTTGAATTTTTGAGGGAGGAATATCTCCATCACAATTTCACCACCAGAGGCAGAAAAGGCACAAGTTCATGCCAAGACATTCAAATGGATACATTGCCATTCCAACAAACCCCCAAATTTTCATGCAATGGCACTCATCCACCCACCTGTCAACATCTAATAGCCTCATATCTTAACTGGAAAAGCTCAGAAGTCCCTTAGCCACCTCACTCACTGCAAGGAACTATCTTGGTGCTTGGTTTAGAGATGTGTTTATATGCTTTGTTGAACAGAAATCTTGAAGTGTTCTGCAGTAGTTATGGAAAAGAAGGGCTTTTGTGTGGGGAAATCCTACTGGACTTTCCAAAGTTAGTGTAGTTCTGCAGATGAGTGTGTAGGGAGTGTTAGTAGCTAAGCTGCTGTAGTGTTGAGCTTCCTGAAATTATAATAGAAGACATTACCCTGCTCTTGGCACCATTAGTAAGTTTTGGTACAGTGACAAATGCAGTAGGATTTACTAGCTCCCTGTCAAGTGAGGCACTGACTGAGACAAGGAATAATCTCTCTGGCTTTGTTTCTCCTCCTTAGTGTTCAAAGCTACTCTTAAGACTGCATCTGGTTTATAACTGCAAGATGTCATGGGCTGGCAGGCAGGTCTGAGGGGAACCCAGGGAATACTTATTAATGGCAATGAACCTCAGGGTTTCTTGAAGGTATGTTTTTGAGAAATCCACGCAAGGGTATATCTGTCTTTTCGAAATACTACTTTATTAACTACACCACTCAGATCTTCAGGGCTGGCCTAATCTTTATCTGAGAACTACTAGTCCAGTCACATACTCAAAGCCAGTTCATAGTAATAGTAGAAATAAGTTTTGTAGTGCCTTTTTTGCCTTCAAAATGCAGTCTGTATTAATAAGGTCTTTTACTGATTTTGCAGTCATTGATGTGACATGTAACAGTATGTTAATTTTTCACAGTTCCTTTAATATTGGGATACTTTAAACAGTTGAATGGAAAATGATTCTTTTCCTGGGAGAATCATGTACTTCTTGAATTTTTATTTCAATTTTTGAGTTTTCACTTCAATCTTTTTAAATTGAAAACACTTTGCTTTTTAGTAATGAAGGAGACAAGCTTTTTAATTTAAGGTTCTGTTGCCAACAAAAAAGTTCTTTAAGGTAAAATGATATTTTAAATTCAGAATTTCATTTAGTGTCATAAAACTAACTTCTAAAACCATCATTTCTAGTCACTACCTCTTACAAAAGATTTTGTTCATGGTTTACAGAACGTATAGCCTGCTTTTTGGTTTGTTTTCATTTTAGAGATCTAGAAACAAAAGCAGGCTTTTAATTTTTTATCAGACTAAATATCTAGTTCCTCCTTGCCTCCCCTCTTTTCCCTTCATCTATTTTTTTTTCTTTTTTAGCAAGAGAAAACACTTTTTTAGTTGCCCAGCTGTGATGCCTAAGTGACAGGATCCGATTGCTGCTTGATAATGGATTATTCACATACATTTTCTTTCAAAAGAGTCAATTCTTTTTGTTAGCCTGAATTTTATCACCTGTTATGTTTATACCTTTTGACCTGGAACTGTTCAGAACAGTGTACTTCAATACTTGGTGCTGCAATATACCCCTGAGCTGGCTGAGGCTCCCAAGCCATGTACAACAGAGGCCTTCGATTGGCTTAATTTCATGATTTATTATGAGATTAATCATTCCTCCTTATGGCAACAGTACAGTATTTGTGATACATGTACCATTAGAAAAGTAGCATCTTTTGGATCTCTTCTTTCTGTGGTGCTCCTAATCTGACAGGTTTGAAGGGTTTGAGTCTCACTGAAATCTCTTCTGACTTGGGACTGAGAGTTTATGGAATTGTTCTCTTATGTTTTCATTCCTCTTCTTCCTCTTCCACACATATGCTATATACACTTCAGAATAAGCATTTTCACTCTTTCTTAATGATCTTTCTAATGCTTTGCTTCCCATCTGTGCACATCCGATATAAATTTTCAGCAAATGTCCATAGTATTTATTTTTTAAGATGGAAACTCTCTCTCAATATCTTCATTATTTTTTCCTTATCCTGTTATTAGCCTCACACTGATTCCTAAGGCAACTGATCTTTTTCTAACTGATTCTTGCTAGCTGTAATTAGTTTAGGATATATTTTCCACACAACGAATAGTTCTCCTTTGATATTCATTTCCAATTTGCACATACATCCTTGCATATCTTGAAATCTTAAAGTTAATTTTGCTTCTTGCATCACACCAACAACTTCAGTGTGACACTGGTCACTGGCACTAGCAAGGAGTAGAAAAATAATCAAGCATTCTCTTAATGACTCATTTGTTTTTAATCTTCTTTGAACATGTCACCAGTGAAGTTTTATCCCTGAAGAGATGGGGTGCTATCCCAGCAAACAGAGAGCACATGCTGAATGGACTCGGAATAAAGGTCAAATTTGTTCTCCACCAACCTGTGGAACTCCAAGCATTGCCCTCAGGTAGTGAAAGGAGAAAAGAAAAGGGAAACTGGCAGGTCATGTAACATGCCTAAAGCCATAGCAGAAAGTCAAACAAGTGTTGCCTTGAAGAGCTCTTCTGAGTGAAGGCTCTTGGTGCCATCACTGTCATCCCACCTCTCCTGCATGTTTGAGACCGCATGCAGAGTGACTGGGTGTGTTGCAAAACACAAAGCATGTGATGTCCCATGCTTGTACCCATTGTTTCTTGGAAATGCTGCAAAAGAACCTGTCAATTTGAATGTAATAAAAGTGGTGATTTGTTACTACTGAGATCTGGTTCAATAACACTAAAGTTTCCACTGTGGAATGGTGTAGGTATTTAGATTTGTATGTAGGTAAAGAACTCAACCACCTCCATTGGTTTTACTGGGACATTCTCCATTCCTACAAGCTTGGTGTATGAGAACCTGTATTTGAAAACTAATTTCACCCCTAATCTGGACTTGATTTCCTCAGCAGCTTTTGAGCATAATTTCTGAAGGTTATGTATACGAATCTAAGGGATTTAGACTTGAGAGCAAGAGTCTGTGGATTGCAGTGAAGACAGGGAAAAATACATAAAAAAAGATAAAATCTATGATATTCTAATTCTACTGATTCTCAGCAAGCAAGAGCACATAAATTTTAAAATATTAAAGCACAGATTTTAAAATTCGTGGAGTGTTTAAAAGAATTCTGTACAATGTATGCAAAATGGGGGATATATGGCAACAGGCAAATTCAGCAGCACCCTCAACCTGGATGGAGTATCTCAGCACAGTAGCAGCTATATTGCAAGGCTCTTCTATGGTTATGGAAAAGGAAACATGGATGAATTGTAAGAGTTTTGGGAATTAAGATGTACTCTGCAAATAAGGTGTTTGAAGAATAGCTCTTTTTCCAGATAATAGGGTATTTTAAAAAGAAGTGCTTGGATTAAAGGAGTCTTGATTTTATTTTAGAAGTCAATGATGTGTCATACCCTTTTAGCAAATTGTGATTAATTCAAAATCTTACAGTCACTTCTGAATATTAATATGAAAAAAACAGGCAGAAGTTAATAAAAATCCAGTCAGCTGTTCACTTCATCACCCATTAATCTCTTTCAGAATGAGAGACATTAGATGCAATTTTGAAGGGACACCACATAAGCTAGTGCTTACTAGACCACTTCTCTGGCGACAGGTCTGCTAAAATTTAATCCAATGAATTTATTTCACCAGAAGAGTCCTGGCTTTGGGAACTGGCATCAGGAATAGGATCAGCCAAAGAAGGCTGGTTTTGTCTGAATTTGGATCTCAAAGCTTCATGTCAGTGTGACATATTTGATGCCTGATGAAAGCTGAACTTGCACAGAGGCATTTCCCTCTGCAAGGCCACCGAGGGCTTCCATGCGGCCCTAGCCATTTCAGCCCTTTCAGAAAGGTGTTATTATGAGATATTTAACTTCTACCATGATTGTGGAAAACTGTCCAACAGTTCTGGAAGAAGAGATGGGGAAGAGCTTGTACCCCAAACTCAGCCTGCCCCTAAACATTTGTATGCACATTGCTTCCTTAATCCAGGCTAGAAGGTCTATATACTGTACATATCCATAAACTCATTTCATAAAAGCAATTTAAACTCCTAAAACAAACCAATTTTCTCTCCTTTCTAAAAATAACATTGTTATACTTCATGGACAGCACTCCTTTTTTCCTCAAACTGGAAAATAATTGAAAGCTTCATCCTCTCTCTGCCCAACACTACAGTATCTCCATACATTTTTCCATTAATATTAGCTATTTTAATGCACCCATATAAATCCTCTGGTGACCTTCAATGATTTCAGTGCAGTGAGTCCATGAGATGATCCTGTGAATGTGGGATGATTTGTCTTTTTTTTTTTGCTTTTCATTGCAGATGTTCTTAAAGTAAACTAGCATTTTGCCCAAAGAAGGATGAAAACACATTTTTCAGGAAGGCAGAGTGGAATAGTTTTGTTATGGTTGAAAAAAATCTCCAAAGTTTTGAGGATAAAAACTGCTGACACATAATCAACAGAGGCTAGGCCTATTCATTGCACAAATGATAGTGCATAGACTCTGTGCCTGTTCCTGCCAGAATGGATGTTTAACAGGAATTTTGCATGGTACATCCTTCTGAATTCACTCACATACATATTGCAGCATTAACACATCAAAGTTTATCCTTTTAAGGCCTGTGAATCACCCTGACGTGATTACACTGCTCATAAGAACAGAGATGAATGCTGTTGTGGAGGACTCTGGATGCCTTAGGGAATTCAGTGCTGGCAGCTGTGGGTAAGGCTGCATAAGTGGGAATCCATACGATAAACTAATATGGATTTACAGTGAAAAGGAGGCCAAGGCACAGTGCACTTACTGAGGAATGAGTGCATATGGATTTGATACCTGTTGAGCAAGCATCTAGCATGACACTAGAGATGTGTTTCTCTAGCTCTAAATTAAATTTTTATGTACATGTACACAAAAAATTACACCTTAATTTGGTTTATCTCCTAATCTAGGAATGAACTAGGAATCTCCAAAGACTAAGTAAACAGGCATATATAATTTGACTTGGCAAAACATCCTTTGCTCCCTGTTCTCCTTTCACCAAGAGCAAGGACCCAGCAGAATACCGAGTCAACAGTAGTCTGAGGCCAGTTCCAGCTGACCAACGGACCTGTGCTTTCTTTTCAGATATGGAAGAGGCAGAAGGGTGAAAACAGAACTGGGCAGAAGAGGTTATAATTCTCTTTGCATTGCTGTTTTGTAGCTGCTTTGCTCCAGTGAAGGAATTCCAGCTACATACCTGGTCACACTAGCTCTAAGCCCCTTAACAGAGGTCATATATATATGTATAACATCTCTGACTGCAGTGAGTTAATCACATCCAAATCCTATTTAACTGGCAGGGATGCCAAAATCTATCTCTCTCTTGCTGACTTTCAATTCTTGTTTGGTGAAAGTCCCACTGATATATCTATCAAAGTTGCTCCTAACTTAATCCTTTCTGCTCTCATTTTAAGTGACTGATTTGTTTCCCCCTGTTATGTTCAGTCTGTTGTACACACCAGCACTTTCTGTAAGCCTCTTTTCTTCACTCTTCTGTTTAATAACTTCCCTAGCATTTTTCCTTGACAAATGTGTTCATATTTCTGGAAAGCTTCATGCTTATCACTTTTGTCATGCAAGCCCTCCTAGCACTGTTGCCCTCAGTTATCGTCTCTGTTGCATAGTTGCAGCACAATGATGTGAACAAATGCTGATCTCTCTGGATTTTCATGCTTCCTCTTCATATGTGTTTCTAGTTATATCCCACAATTTACAAACAGGCATAATTAGCAGATGATTAGACATAATGACTACCTGCAAGGAATTTGGCCATTTCTCAGGTTGAAGAACAATTTCTTCATTGTGTGAACAATTATTGTCTTTTATTATCAGTTTATTAAATAATCTGACTGCATGAGGTTTAATGTATGGATTCAGTGAAGTTATTATGTTCACAGGCCAATCTTGAAGTAAAAACACATCCTTTCCAGAGCTATGTGATAGATCCTCAGGCAAAAAATCTGCTTGAAATTTTTCAGACTCTTTAGTCTTCCCATGAAGTATGTGCATAGCCTATTAATGCTACTTATTTTTGTTCTCATTTATTTCTTGTTGTGCAATAGCTGTTATGTCATAAGACTGACTAGAACTATGCATAAGTATTTTGGAGAAAAATAAAGTTCTAAAATTGTTCCAAATACAAGAAAACATTGATAAATCAGGGATTTAGTTGTGCAGATCCTTTTATATATACCCATCTATAAAGATATGGATAATAGTCAATTTTATTACACTATATTGTTTTATTATACTATATTATTATATTTTATTATTATTTTATGGAAGCAACAGGTACAGTCTGAAAATCACTTGGGATCNAAGCAAATAACCAACCAACACATTGGGAATATATATAACATCTGTCTAAATGATGATTGGGATTAAAAATAATTGTAAAAGCCATGAAAAAAAAAGTTCACTTTATGACAATAGGATTTGGAGAGAAATCATGTGGTTGCATTTCTGTTTTAACTTTGTCTTTTCAATGGCTAGAATGAAAGTCCTCATGATTGATGTTAGCTTTCAATTCTATTACTTGTTCCAGTTTGTGTCACAATATTGACTGATGTAAGAGTGTATAGGTTTTTGTTTGGCTTATTTTTTATTCAATGATGTGTGACAGCATCACTTTCAAATCAGTATAGAAGCAGGGCAACATGTCATCTTGATTTATTTAGTTGTTTTAATGTTAACACTTCTCATCATGTTGGTAGAATGATCAGGTAGCTGGCACTAATATCATTAGGGAAAGGACGTTTTCATCATTCAAGAAATCTATACAATTTTGCAAAGAAAAATGGTTTCTCCATATTTGGAAAAGTACACTTGCAGGAAGTTAGCCATGGCATGCTGTGAATAAGCAAGAAAGCTGGTAGGCTTCTGGCTTAACCTTTTCTCTCTCTTTTATAGACCAGATAGGATGAGCTAGCCTGTCTGATTTGCTATTAACCACACATTTAGCAAGCTGCTGAGTCACAAGAAAATGCTGATTTCAATAACAGACTTTTGCTAGAAGTGAGTCTTCACTAGTCTTCTGCAGCAGACAGACCCTCAGTACATGTAGACCACTCATTTGTACTACATTATGGCAGTTGTGTTTCCTTGAACATCATGGTGTCTGGATTAGAAATTAGTTACTAATTTAAATTGTGCAAATAAAGCAGCATGTACAGCTTTTGTCTCTGGTTTAAAATCTTTGTTGTCAAATGCTGCTATACCTGGGTCTGGTTTATATTGGAAATTTAGGTTGCCTCTAGTGGCCTTATCCTTGAGTCTTCTATGCCAGAAATCACAATATTCATTTTGATATCTTTCAGTACCATTTGATATCTCACTTTTTTTTTTTTTAATCCATGAAACTAAACCATCTCCAATCTTAGGAAAATGGTCATTAACCTTGTCGTGACCAAAAACTGTAGAAAGAATGATCTGTACATTTAGATTGAAAGAAAGGCTAACTTGTCTCTTGATTGCATTAGGTATATCTCACAAGTGTCAACAGTGTTCACTGAGTGTAAATTAAACATCAGGCTTTGTGATTAATTTACAGAGGTGTCACCAGCTTGTTCAGATTTTATTTCAATTAGTTCCTCACCACCACCCCAACTCTAATTGGCTAGAATTAGAAAGCAGACTTTCACTCTGAGCTGCAAGTACAAAGCCCATTGCTTGCAATGCCTGAGGGGATGGGTAGAGATGTCTACTGTAAACTATGCATGCAAACATCTTGATCCACTGACATAAATGATCCACAGTCCTAAGGCTGAGGTTAGACAACTTTTGTTGTTTTATCTCCCAAAATCTTTAAAACCGTAACAGAAATTGGATGGAGAATTCTCTTCACAGTTATTTTCTCTTTTACTTGTGTTTCTTTGATGCTTTTTTATGTTTATTGGTGTTACACTGGAGTAACTTGAAGAAAAAATGTTTTTTTCTATATAGAGACATCATCCTTTGGTAGAACCCATCACTATCACTGTATTGACCAAGAATTTTGTAAAAAATCTTTAAATTTCCCACTTCTTATTGCAGTGGTGTAGTGTTGTGTTGTCTGTTTTTAAAAAATGCTTGAGGATGAAGTGCCTTTCCTGTGGGATATAAGAACAAGTTTGAGACAAACATGAGGATCTGACTTCACCTGTTTACTTTGATCATTTCAGCAATCCTCTGATGTGAGTAAACATTTTCTTTAAAGTGTTTCATTACTACTATTCTTCATGTTCTCTGCCAAAATGAGAGTTTTTCAGCTCTGTCATATAACCTCCATATATATTCATCTGAAAGAAGCCCACATTGCTCTACTGATCTTTGCTTTGCTCTCACTTATAATTCTTTCATGCTTAATAGATTTCATCCATGGACCAGTATCGTTTTAGGCTTTTTGCCAATGTTTAGTCGTATAAACCAATTTTCTGCACAAGGCAGTTGCAGCAGCTCTCTGTGAAGAATGCTCTTGGCCTTCACTTATATCGAGAGATCTAAACTAGTGAACTTGCAAAGATTAATATGTAGTGTTAAGAACACACAAATCATTTGTGGCCTCAAACCACAACTGAAATGTTTTAACTTTTGCAAAATAATTTCTAAAGCTACAAACTGCTGAGGTTTTACTTTGCTTTAACTTATAATTTTGAGAATGAGGGGAAAAGTCAGTATTTTTCAGAATGCTGAATCTTTCCGGTTGGTGCATAGTGGACCTGGATATCTCTGTACCTTATCTCCCTGTTAGTTCCTCACTACATGAACAAGAGAGAGACCCGAGTCTTATTGACGGTTCAGTTAACTATGGGGCAAGGGGATGCTGGGAACTACACATTCTAAAAACCTATGAGAACCTAGAAAAATTTCCTTGGGTTTTTTCATGTATTTATTGTGTGGAAAGGCTGGTTGTTCATGATTTGGGTTTTTTTGTTTGGTTTGGGGTGTTTTATTGGGTTTCTATGGGCACTTCCTAAATTGTAGCCAAAAATGTAGTAACTGAATTTGGTGTTAGCTTCAGTTCCTGCCTGCTAGGAAATATTCAAGGAACTCAATTTTTCTGATAGTAAGATCCAATGACATGCTGAATTCAACAGAGATAGCTGAACCTAAGAGATTATATGTAATTATAATACCCTAGGTCAGAGATTCCCAATAATTTTGAAGAAGTCTTACTTGTCCTTCACTTGGAAGTCCCTCCCAAGTAAATGATGTACACTTGGTAGGGGAGAATTGGTTGTGCTGGATATGCAACTGTTTGACAAATCTGGTTCTTTTTTTCTAAGGACTTAAAGCTCTTCCTGAGTGGGCTGTGAACCCTGTTGTACCTTAATGTTCAAAGGTACAGTATAATGCATCAGCTGTCCTAGATTTTCTAAATCAAATGGGAAAATATGAGGATGTGTCAGAAAAATATTTAAAGAGAGGAAAAATAGTCTGGTTTCCAGTCTCTATAAGGCTAGATACTAGTATCTCCAGGATTAAAGTTACATTTCCATTGACTCCGATAGTTGCTGGATGAAGCCCAAAGTATGAATACTCTACTTATTTTTGTTTTATTCTTTTTTTTTTTTTTTTTTTTTCTGTAGGAATCTTCTCTTTGGCATACCTAAATTGAGTATTCTGAAAAACAGGAACATGTTATTCTGGAGTGTTCATCACCTCCCATAATAGTCTAACAGATCACACAAAAACATTTTGTGTAGCAGAAAAACAAAATCTAATTCCTAGGATAACCATGACAATATTTTAATTGAGGGCATAACTAACCAAGCTTTTCATAAAATTGGAAAAGCAAAGCTGCAGGTCAAAAGGGCATTCATTTCAGAAACATAGGTGATCAGAGAACAATGTGTGTCTTTGTGTGGTTGGAGAGGGTAATCAGAATAATCCTTGTTACTTCTCTTCTGGTTATCAGCTTGTGACAAAGCAAATAAATATGACAGGAGAGTTGGGGAAGGAAGGAACTCTTTAGTCACTGATCAGAATACAGGGATCTGATACTTAGGAAGAGAACTTTCTCTGTGGCCTACTGAGATAAAGCAGAGATGTCCGCAAAGCCTCTAGACTAAGTTACTTCAAGAAAAAATGGTCAAAGATTTTCTTGATTTCTAAAAGTTTTAAGCAGTTCTTTTTTACATTGAATAATTAGCAAATTATGTGCAAATGGTTCATCAGGCAGCTTTATCACTGTTGGGCAACTAGTTTGCTCTGAAGAGCTTAAACCTCCCAGCAAAGTCTGAGAAGCCAATATTGTGAGGCCATACCCAGAGGAGTTCTGCAGCTGCTCAGAGTTTCTGTGTTATTTTATGGACTGAGATGATGATGCTGATGTCCCCTTTTTCCTCTTCTTCAGTCTGAAAAGTATTTTTTTGGATTGCAGCATGCTCACTGTTTCTCCAGTCTGTAGAGGCTTCACCCATTCCTTGGTAAGCATCTTTCGACATAGCACTTTTGTTCTTTGAAGATAGGCAGACTACTAGTCTAGGTTTAAAGACAAAAAAAGAAGGTATTGTAAAGAGATTACTACTATCTCTGTGAGTATGCTGATACTTCTAACAAAGACCTTAAAAAGGGAGTGCTTCTTCATGATAAATGAGGAACAAAAAGCCTGACTTGCATACGTTCTTTGCTCATTAAGTTCTTTTATGAGTTGTTGTATCTCCAAATCTATTTCCCCAGCTATAGAATGTCACAGATGTCCTCTATTTGTAAAATACTTTGGGAATGGAATGCATCAACAAATGTAAGCGGTTAAAACTTTTTTCTTATGTGTTTTTTTTTTGTTGTTGGTTTTGTTTGGTGTAGTTTTTTGATGAGCTTTACAGATGTTATATTTTTTTCATCTGTTTTCAGGCTGGCTATATGGTAACTGGAGAGGGAAGATTAAAAATATGTGGAGTTTGAATGCAGATGTCAAAAGAACCATAAGCTGTTTCTCTGAAGTTTTACTCTTTCCCCTCTTAAATAGTCTTTTAGAGACAAACTCAAGTGTTTACTTACGCATTTACTTATGTTTGTGTGTAAGAATATTTTGATTCACACAAATTACAAGGAATACATAAAATGTACTGGTAACAAATTGATTTGTGGCAAGTATTATTGATTTCAGTGAGGTTTCAGATAAGGTTATTTGTGTGGCTTATTTTTCCGTCCTTTTTACCTGTAGCATTTCTATAACCTTAGAGAAAAAAAAAGATTAGTCTTAATGTTGAATAAAGTATTTTTAATTTTAAACATTTTTAACCAAAAAAAGCCAAACAAACAAAAAATCAAGTGGAAGACACTAACTATGGATTAAAATGTGCAAATTATTTTTTCAGGACACTTCATTTCAGCAACATGTAATTGTTTCAATTGCATAGATATAAAAAATTGTTGAAAACAACATAACCTTACAAAAAGTCATTGTATTTTCTGTTTTCATCAAAAAGCAAGCCAAAGTTAAAAAATGCATGGAAAATGTTGTTTCCTACTACAGTTTACATAACGTTGTTTTCTACTTCAGTCATGCTGTTTGGATTCCCAGAATCACGATGAAGACTGGAGGTGCTGATTGATAACTAGAGAGGGAAGACTGGCTGTTATTCATAAAAAATAACCAGCAGCATGTTGTATGGCTAGGCTTCGCGAATGAAGATCCTGGGAGGGCTCCATCCATGCTCCTCATCAGCACTTTTTACAAGTGCGCTGATAAAAAGAGGATAGCGGATAGCATCCTCGAGCCTGCGCTATGGATTTTTTTTTTAGGTGAGACACAGCATGCGCAGAGCTGGACCCACCCTTTAGTCCTAAGGGTCATCTGCCAGGGCCTAGCAAGCTTGGACGCTGGCAGCCAAGTCCTTAGGACAGAGGTTTTATTAGAGTGTCCTTCTCTTAGATGGAAGGCCTCACAGGGCTAAACGAGCTCCATCTGCCCGGGTTTGGAATCAGAGTTGTCCCTCTCCTAGGATGACTGCCAGAAGGCTACCCTTACATCCTACCCATACAAGGATTATAGGAACATGGGTTTCACTCCCCACACTTTCCCGTGGGCAATGAGTTTAATGCTCCCTCTGCTGTCGGCACAGTTATTGCACCAGGGGCCACAGGAGACCCCAAGTGATTTTCAGACTGTGCCTAAGCAGGATGCTGAGGACATCAGCAATTACATTTTGTGAAAGTGCCTCCACCTGGTGTGCTTCTGCTATGATTGTAAGATCCTTTTGGATCCTGACTGTTTCTTGTTGAGGAATTCTTGGGAAGACGAGGTGAGTGTTAGGGACCAGTTGTGAGCTTCGGGGCCTCAGGAAAAATACATAGGGTAGATGCAGGGGACTGACTAGCAGCTTTGATGATCAAACAAGAAATGACAGGCTGTGTGGTGTTGTGAATTAAACTAGACTGGTGACAGGGTTGGGAGCCAGGCTGAAGAATGATATGCATGAGGGGTGGAAGAGTTTAAAAATATCAGCTGAGTTTCTTTTTCTCATTCTATTGTCCTGTACTTTCACCTTGTTGGCAAGGATTATATTTGTTTCAGTTATAGGCCAAAAGGAACCATTGTAGATTCAGTAGTATAGTGGTCTTTCAGTAAAACTCTTCAGAAGTAAAGGTGTTGGGTTTTTTGTTTATTTCTTTTTTTTTTCTTTATTATTATGAAGGAGGTAGAGAAAGAGATGGAATAAGCATTTCTTCCTGATTCTAACCATCTGGATTATTTCTAGTTGGCTGATCACATCTCCTACACCTAGTGATATAAATGATGGGCTTAGTTAAAATGGCATGTGCTTTTTAATTTATTTTCTTTTTTTATTAAGACAATCTAGCAGATTGCTTTATTTTTCTTAACTGCAGCCAAAAACATCATGACTGAACTCTTCTGGTCCCCAGAGAGCAAACATGCATTTATGCAGACATGCTCCTTAGCCCTTTCTGCCCTTCTCTTTCAGAGCAATGTTTACCAGAAGGTACATTGCCATCTGTGGTTGCTATACAAGTGATATTAATGCTGTGGGATCATGAGATATTCAGGATGAGTGGTGAGACTGAGGGAAATTCAGTTGCAGATAAGAAGGACTATTGTTATAACAGAAATAGTGGCATGGTAAAGGGAAGAGAATCCAGTATCCTCACTGCGTTGTAGGGACCTGACTTTGATTGAAGGTGTGTTTGTACATACATTAAAAGACTAATCCCAGAAAAACAGGCCATGAGGTCTTTCATTTGTCTGTGTGTTGCCTGTGTAGTCAAGAGTGTGACAATCTCTTTTACAGGGCTTGTGGTGTTGTATTTGTGTGTTTTTGTGCACAGACATATACGAGTTCCCTTGCTATGCACGTATTCAAGTATTTGAGATTAAAGGGCTCCCTACTGCCCTTTAGTAAACTCTTTGCTAAATTGAAGCAGGATACTGACCCTGAATGGATATTCTGCTGCTTTTCCTGGAGCAAGTCCTGTTGCAGAAGGATTGGGTTTCTTTTATTAGTGCAGTGAGGCCCTCCACAGCCTGTGTTTTGGAGCCTATGATCCGGTTGAAGTTTATTCTATTTTCAACCTTTCCAATAGAATTTGGTGAATAAAGCATTTTTTGCTTTTATCCTTCCTTTCTAGTCCCTTCAATCTTCTCCCTTCTACTGGATGCTATTTCCCAAAACTTGAGTAAAACCGAAAACAAAAACAGTACTGGAAAAGCATGGGAAGAGCTCCTAGATAGTATGTCAAATAGAAGTCATCAAGTTGAAGAAAAATTGCTGTGATGTTGTAGCCTAGTGATAAGGGGATTTTTGGCTGAGAGTAGGAAACCTCAATTCTAGTGCCTCCTATTAAGGCTTTTTTCTTTCATCACTGCTATTAATGTTAACCAGTGTAATTAAGAAAATAAAGTTTAAGTTCATGTGTGTGTGTGCATGTCTATTAGTTCTGATGAATAACTTGTGAACTTGTTGCCCAATTCCAACTGTATTTGGCAGAGGTAAAAATATCAGGGTTGGTGAGGTACATGCATTTGCATAGTATTTTTTGTTTGTTTGTGGTTTGTTTTGTTGGGGTATGTGTATTTTGGGTTTTTTGTTTGGTGTTTTGTTTGTTTGTTTTAATGGAATCAATAAGAGAATAAACCTGGAGAGGAGAGGAGTGAATGCTTCTCTGGAGAGAAACATTGAGGAATGAACTCAGCTATGGAGCTATACATTAGAGAATCCCATTCCTCAAATTCAGGCTTCTCTGTGCTCTAGGAGGACTGCTTCTGTTGAACCAAAAAAGATGGTTTAGAGTAAGGATTTGAGATAGAGAAGCTATTAAAGGATTTAATACTTAAAGATTATGCTTTGTAGCCACCCATTGATTTATTCTGTTAAATGAAGTTCTTAGATTCTTTGTATGTTCCATTTCCTTTACTTTTCCATCTGTTGTATGATGTAGTTGCACCACATGCTTCAGGGTTCTTCCTTCTTTCTGTAGTATCTTGGAGAGCTATCTTATTTGGCTGTCTACTGTTGTCATGAAAATCCACTCTTATTTTAACTACTCTTAATTTGGCCAGGGCACTTCACAGTCCTTGAGACTACAGAGCTATAAACTTCTCTTTTTCACTTTTTTTTTTTTATCCCAGAGGGAAGGAGGTGCTCTAATACTCTCTTCTTTGTTGTAGCTCATAAAACACCTTCTGAAATTAATTTCAAGGCATTTGAATGAGATGCAATAACATTTCGTTCATGTTTTCTCCAGCTTGTCCTGCAGCCAGTAATTAGGGGTAGTTGTAATGACTCCTCTGTAAGAAAGAAAGTGCTTATCCAGAAGATTTGCACAACGAAACCTTACTTTGTTAATTATAGCACTAATGCAGTCAAATTATTTCAATGACAAAAGAGAATGTAGGCAGAAGATAATTTTATAACAAAGGACCTCAGGTATTTAGGTATTTGTACTCTGTTCTATGTTCTCTTGGCTTGTGGACTGGCACTGAAACATCCAGAGCTGGACATTGGAGTTGACAGAGTTTGAGCATGGCTGTGATTTGTCAGTTCTGCAAAGAAGAGCTTCCTACACACCCCTACTAGGAGGTTAGACTCTTTCCATTGGTCTGCATTGACCTCATGCTTTTCCATCCTGCACCCTGAAGTGTGGGGCTTGAGTAAAGCCAGGTGTCAGAACTGTACAAATGCTCAGATAGCATTTAATCTCAGCTGAGCTGCCTTGCTACCGTTGAGTTGTTGTGGAACACAGCTGCGCAAATGACTGATTTCTCAGTTTAGCAGGTAATTTAAGAACAAAATGTCTGAATGCTGCAGTTTTCTGCAAATTAAGATTAAAAGGTATTATAAACCAGTAACCCTTAAAATGTCTCTTCCCAATTAATGAAGCATAAATACAGTGCCATATGAAATTAAATGAGTTGCCTCTTCCTGACTAGGGTAGTGGTGACTGATTTTGAACTCAATTTAATAGAAGTAAAACTACTTCAGTATTGGGTTAGGGTTTGGATTGGGGCTGGGTTTGGATTGGGGTTGGGGTTGGGATTGGGTTTGAGTTTGGGATTGGGTTTGGGGTTGGGTTTGGATTGGGATTGGGTTTAAATTGGGGTTGAGTTTTTCCCCTCATTGTTAATTAGTTTTGGTTTTTGAAGTCAGAAAGGAAAACTTCAGCCTTGTCCTTCACCAGACATATAGACTTGCATCTGGGGTGAGCTCAATTTCTTAGTCAAAGCTCCTTCACTGCTCACAAATTGCCCTAAAAGAGGCAAAGGTTACTTGAAACACTAGCTGAAAGATCAGTAAGTAGTGAGGTTTAGGTGTTGGAAGCATTGGAGGCACCAGATTGTGTGTGGTGAATTTACAAGTCTGATCTCTCTGAAGGGAAAGCAGCAGGTGGGCTGCCTCTATTGACTCCAGAGTTTATCTAGAGAGATGAAGAGGTTAACCTGCCTAGCTACTGTATTTGCTTATGGTTGACATGTGTGAACACTGTCCTCAGTATATTGAGTGTGACAGGCTGATTCACCATGCAAGGGCTTTTTCCCCATGTCTCTACACTCTGTACAGAGTAGGTTCTGCACAGGCCCTTAATAGCACTTGCTTTGGTGACTTACACTATCCTGTTTAGCTCTACTCCTGGGCATGTTAAGCTATTATTGCTCGCATGGCTTACTGGGGATGCAGCAGCTATGCTGCTGGAAATGAAAGGGTGTTTGTGCATGCTTGCACTCTCTTGCTGGCATGCAGACTGCTTTTGACAACCAGCAAAGCAGGGACATCCTCCCCAGCAGCTCAGATCTAAATCCTAGATATGGAGATTGATTTCCAGCACAGCCTGTGCTGTGTATAAATCCTGGATCAAACAGGCTAATCGCTGCTAATCAGCATGGTGGGGCCTGTAGAACTTTGCAGTCCTGCTTACTGGCTAGAGGGGACAAACTGCCAGTAGGTGCTAAATAATTAACAGTTGCTGTTGAATTTAAGTAGCTGGTGGTGTTGAATTTAAGCAACTAATGCTGCAGTCATACACTTCCAAGGAATGAAATTTTCCAGACCTACAGGATCACTGTGCTTTTTTCCCAGCACAGCTATGATTCAGGCTGAACAATCATTAATCTGCCTCAGCACATGAGAAAACTTAGTTGAAAAACTTCTTCTGAATAACCTGCTGAGTGCTATATTGCTGTTTTGTGGGGTTTTTTTAATAATTATGTAACTTTTTTTTTTTTAACTCCATCATAAGTTATACTACTGCATTCTGCTACTTACAATCTAGCATTTATACTTCAGCTCTTGAGTGAAAGGAAAGCCAATATGGATCTCAACCCTCATTATTTGTCCTTGATGTTTACCATATGATTTAATCCTGGATAGCTATTGAATTTGGAAAACTTTCCAGTAGGCTATTGTGATTTTTGTGCTCATATTCAGCTTTGATTATCTTTCCTCTTTTTCTATTTCTTTCATTTAAATTTACAAACTGGATCTCAAAATAGTAAGGAAATATGGCAGGTTGCACAGTTGGAGAGAATTATGGCCCCTTTCTGGTAGTTAATGTACCCTGAGCTTTTGGCTTTGGTGCCTCATAATGCCACATGAGGCATGCAGTAACTGCCCAGAAACACATTTGTTAGCTGTCATGTCACTGCTTAATTATATCTTACTTCTGTTTCAGTGCATCATACATAAGTCTGCTAAATGTTCTATGTAAATCCAGACCTGATTTATTGTCTCAAAAGTACCTTAGAGAATATCAGTGGAATAAAAGATCTCCCTTTAATGTGCTTTCCTATCAGTAGAGCTCCAATTTAGTGTAACTTTGTTAATCTTTGAATCAGTAAACAATGTTGCATGCAGTGTGTAGCTTTCATTTAAGCAGATTGCTTGCTTATGTGCATGTTCTCAGGTGTGCTGTGAAAATGAAGTTTTCTTTCTTAGATGTATCATATCAAGAGTTGAAAATAGAGTGTGTGTGTTGCTAGACCCTCCACCACTGTAATTCAGGGCTGGTTCAAAGCCATGTCACTACTGCTGATTTATACCAGCTAGCATTCAGATTTTGATGCTATTGGTGATGTGAAGCTATTAAAAATCCATTTTGAGGCTGCAGCTTTCTCCCTATAAGTCCCTGTACTGAGGGAATAGAGAGGGCAGGAGGGAGGAGATGCTGCATAAGTAAGGGAGTGAGGTCTTGCTGCTCCGTGCTGGAAGTGTTGCTTACTTGCATTCCTCTCAATAAATTTTCTCAGTTGGTGGTAACATCTTCAAGATGCCATAAGTGCTTTTGCTCTAAAATGAGATTTACTGAGTGAATATGAGGCTTGGAGTCTGTGAGCATTTGGCAACTGCTGATCTGTTGCTCTCTGCGTGAACAGACTAAGGGCAAAAGTGGTATCATAACATTTGAGGTGTGACATTCTCCTCTGTCCTAGGATGCAAAAAAATAAAGCTTGTTTGCCTGCCAATGAAGATCATGAAATTTCCCAGTGCCTATCCAAATACCTGTAGGGCCACTGGATGAAGGCATCAGTATTTTTCTGGGTGAAAGCTGTTTTAAGCCTCCTGAAAGGTTTTTGAGTGAGTCTATTTTACAACCTGTTAATATAGACAATTTTCTTGTGTTGTTGCTAGCTGAAGCCTGTCTCTTCTTGCTTTCCTGCTTGTCTAATCTAACACATGTAAATAGGTGTTAGGCCTGGAATTTCCCAGATTCCTGAGAGCCTGAAAGAAACTTCTCAAAGGTGGTGGGAGGTTGGGAGGCAAAAAACTCCTCATAAATTTCTTTGTAAAAGAAGACAGTATGCGGAAGAGATCTGGAGACCAGTGAAAATTGTGGAAGCAGATTAGCATTTTTAGAGGAAATTATCATCTATGAAGTTCCTGGTTAGTATTCGAATAAGAACATAGTTAGGTGGTAGGGGAGTGGGGGGAGAAGCAGCAGAAGTGAGAATTAATTTATTGAATTAGCTGCAGGAATCAGGAAATTTGTGGAGGTTTGGTGCCATCTCAAGCAGAAGTTAGCATCTTAGTCTAAGTACAGACTACTGTTAAGTTCTTAGGTTGGAGAATAGCAAAGGCAAGAAGGGAAGTAGTCTCACCTGTTTATACTAGATTTGTTACTTACTAGGTGTTAATGTATCTTATAAGTTTTTGTAAGTCGGCAACAAAATATCGAGCACTGAAGAGAACGCCATGCCATTTCTGGTTTGTGGATTCAAGCATGGACATTCTGGTAACTCTAAGTGCCCCATGAATCTCAAAGCATGTGAGATGGTGTTTGGTAGCCAAGTCATCTGGAAAGTGGGTTGTCTATCCTGTGAAACTGCTTAGCTATGAAAATCTCTTGCAACTAGTGTGGAAGAAATCAGGAGACACTAGTTCTTCCTGGAGTGCCATTGGTGTGTGAGGAAATAAGGATAGGTTCAGTCTGGAAGCTAGGCTGTGGGAAAACACACTATTAAAGAAGAGAACAAGATTCGTTCCACAGTATGAAAGTGAGGTTTAGCCATGGAAGGACATAGGCTCCCACCAAGAAGTTAATTCTTCTGACCGTGAATGAAACCTTGTTTTGTTTATGTTTGTTTTTGTTTGGTTTTTTCTCTACAACATCTCAACTGAGCTGGAATTTAATGTAACATATCTTATGGATATCAACAGGCCTAACAAGAGCTGCTGGAAACAATAAGAGTCAGAAATAGGCTTTTAAAAATCTGCTTTGAGTGGGAGAAACCTATGGAGAAGTCAGATGGTGCAGTTGCTTACAACTAAGTTTGAAGACTTAAGATTATGGTTGTGCAGGCTCTTTTTGGAAGAGAGATCAAATGTCTTTAAAATGCTTTTATGCATATAACACATAAGGTTATAAAGCTGCAGCCTGCACAACCATAATCTTCTTTTTTTTTCTCCTCCTTTCATCATGGTTGCTTACCACAGGCGTTTCCCATTTATACTTCATAGGATAAAACTTGGTGCAGCTGCATTGTTGTTAACCTTATGAAAAGATAAGCCAGGGAAGATTTCCATAACTACATTTGCTTATCTTTTTTGCTGTCTTCTCAACATGCCCTGCAGGCATGGTTGAAATTCATCATTTACAGTGATTTTATATCATCCATGAAACCGAGAAATTTCACTAAGGGAGGAAGTGGCTGTGGTCAGTTATTTTGTACTGTTTACAACTGGGTTTTTCAAAGGTAATACTTGCAAGACTATTTAAAAGTGATACTTCAGTTTGATATAAATACATATATTTGAAAAAAATCCAAACAATGCCCTTTATCTTAATAGATTATCATACTCAATTTCAGTCTGTGCAACAAGCAGTGAAACACCACTTAAACATTAAAGACTCTGTCTTCAAATTAGCTAGCTTTTAAAATTTAGCACAATCGAGGACTTACACAGAGGTCCTAGTGCCATCCTCTTCAGGACTTTAAAAGCTGTTATGAATAGACACATGTAATTATGAAGAGAGAATCCAAAATGATTACTGCAGTATGCCAGCTAATGAAGCTAACTGTGTGTGAGGCAGACCTTTGCTGCTGAATTCTGAATTGGGCTCTTCTCCGTGGCAGCTAGTTACAGGACAAGAGGCCATGGCTTGAAGTTGCAGCAGGGGTGGGTTAGACTGGACATTAGGAAGCACTTCCTCACACAGAGGGTGATTGGGCTCTGGAATAGGCTGCCCAGGGAGGTGGTGGAGTCACCATCCCTGGAGGTGTTTAAGAAAAGATTGGATGTGGCACTGAGTGGCATGGTTAAGATGTTGTGGTGTATTGGATCATAGGCTGGACTTGATGATCCTGGGGGTCTTTACCAGTCTTGGTGATTCTGTGATTCTGTGATTCTGTGAATTCAAGCTGATTTCTCTGTAAGCATCCAGAGGTTCCAGCTATTTCAGGGTGGTTTCTGTTTAGATAGCAACGATTTTGTCCCTATGGGCTTGTCTTCACAAAAGTCTAGTTCTGTGAGCTCTGTTTATCATAGAACCATAGAATCATAGAATGGTTAGGGTTGGAAGGGACCTCTGGAGGTCATCTAGTCCAACCCCCCTGCAGTGGGCAGGGACATCCCTAACTAGAGCAGCTTGCCCAGAGCCCTGTCAAGCCTCGCCTGCAATGCCTCCAGGGATGGGAACTCAACCACCTCCCTGGGCAACCTGGGCCAGTGTTCCA
>VWZO01017496.1:0-10791 GCA_013396975.1 Bucco capensis
GCCATATGAGGAGAGGCTGAGGGAGCTGGGTCAGTTTGAAGAAGAGGAGGCTGAGGGAGGACCTCATTGCCCTCTATAACTACCTGAAAGGAGGTTGTAGAGGGGTGGGGGTTGGCCTCTTCTCCTTATAACTAATGACAGAACCAGAGGGAATGGTCTGAAGTTGCGCCAGGGTGGGGTTAGATTGGATATTAGGAAGAAATTCTTTANGGGGGTTAGATTGGATATTAGGAAGAAATTCTTTACAGAAAGAGTGGTGAGGCAGTGGAACAGCCTTCCCATGGAGGTGGTTGAGTCACCATCCCTGGAGGTGTTTAAGAAACATGTAGATGTGGTGCTCCAGGACATGCTCTAGTGAGGGCAGCGGTTGTGTGGTTTGGGTTTTTTTGTTTTTTGGTTTGGTTTGGTTTTTTGGGTTGGTTTTTTTTTGTTGTTGTTGGACTCGGTGATCTGAGAGGTCATTTCCAGCCATGAATGTTCTGTGATTCTGTAATTTTATTCAAGTAAGGTTTCCCTATTTATAGGATTCTGGGGGGCAAGACAGAAAAACCAGCCAGACAGGTTATGTTAATCAGGTGCTCTGCTAGTGTTATGGGGTAGGACAGAAAGAGGAGCCAGCTTCCCCCACCAGGAAGCTGGCCATAGAGGAAAGACAGAGGGATTTCCATATTGTTTGTCAAGGGAGACAGAAGTATTCCACAAGGCTGATGTTAGTAGATCTGTCTTTTTGTATCTCCTGATGTCTGCTATTCCCTGCTCCCACAGTTCTAAGCTCTTTCTCTGCTGATGGCCCAGCTTCAGATTCCAATACACCTCTATGTTCTTTTTTCGTTTATTTGTTTTGGCATCTTGAGATTTGGTACATGGGAATATCTCTTGAAGGTGTGTTTCGAAGGCACCCTACAGAAGATGCAGAAGATGCAGTTCACACATGAAAGGCAAGGCAATGACGGCAAATGCAGCTTCTCTTTCTCAGGTTTCTTTTTGTATCCAACCAGTCTCTTAATTTTCATTGGCACGTTCATCTCAGGCTTACAGGGCCAAATAGCATGCTGGTTAAAACATTGATTACACTCATACAGTGTAATCAGTGATGGAGAAAAGAAAGAATCTGAGTCATCAGCCTCAGGATCCTGAACTCAGAAATCTGGTGACACGAAGAGGATCCAGTGGACGTAATGCATTTGGATTTTCAAAAAAACTTTGTCAGGGTGCCTCACAAAGTGTGTTAAGTATGTGTCTCCTTCTCTGGAGACATTCAAGACCCGCCTGGATGCATTCCTGTGTGACCTCGTCTAGGTGATCCTGCTCTGGCAGGGGGGTTGGACTAGATGATCTCACAGTATTCCAGGTGAAGTCTCACTAGAGCAGAGTAAAGTGGCAGAATCGCCTCTCTTGATCTGCTGGTCATGCTTCTTTTGATGCAGCCCAGGATCCAACTGGCCTTCTGGGCTGCCAGCGTGCACTGTTTGCTTATGGCCAGTTTCTTGTCCACCAGCACCCCCAAATCCTTTTCTGCAGGGCTGCTCTCTAGCTTCTCATCTCCCAGCCTGTACTGATAATGGGGATTGTTTCGACCCAGGTGCAGGACCCTGCACTTGGTCTTGTTGAAGCTCATGAGGTTCACCTGGGGCCCACCTCGCCAGCTTTCTGCCACTCTCCTGGGTTGGAGGTTACAGATATCTGCCACCATCTGTGCCCAGCACTGCCGCCATGCCTCCCAAGTTTGACCCTAATGAGATCAAAGTCGTGTACCTGCGCTGCACCGGCGGGGAGGTCAGCACCAGCTCTACTCTGGCCCCCATGATCAGTCCTCTCGGCCTGTCCCCCAATTAATTTGATAAAGAAGATGAAGGAGCTGCCATATAAGGAAAGATTGAAAAGTTATGACCTCAGACAGAAAAAGACTGAATGAAATAATGATCAAGGTTTGCAAAATTGTCAAGGTAGTGCATGAGTTGAATGTAGAACTGTTTTTCACCAGATCTTGCTAGTGTCAGAGAAACTAACTGATTTTGGTCCGTAAAAAGTACTTGATGAAACTAGCAGGATATCAGATTAAAACAGAAAACTAAAGTATGTCTTTCAAAAGTAGTGGACTTCCTGAGCATGCTGTCAGCAGATGTTGTGTTACTGGCAAGCTGAAAAAGGAATTTGGCAAATATATGGACAACACAGGTTGTTACATGGAAATCGAAATGATAAGCCATGGAGAGAGACCTCTAGCATCTCTAATGCAACAATTGTGGATGCAAGAATAAAGATAGCAAAGTCTTTAGGACTCTCTAATTTGGGTAGAAGTCTGCCCTTTGTCCATAGAGCCTTGATTAACTTGGAAGTGGGTGATCAATTTTCACAGTTGTTTTTTACAGATAACTCAGATTGTATCACTAGTGTGGCATCTTCAGCTTTGAGGTAGTTTGACTGCTGAGGCCACTTCTTATCTGCAGCTGTTTTTTCTCTGCTTGTTTGCCCTGTTTGTTCCAGTCAAACAGGGATTTGATATTTGCTTTATAATAATAATAACAATTTCATTTCCTGTGAAATGGGTCTGTTCCCTACCCCTTGAATGTGTTTTTAGCTGTATTTAGCATTTGTGAAGTGCTTGGAGGCAGGCGGTGTTTTATGAATACAAAATAGTGTTAGGCTTTGTACTTACATACAATACTGTACCATAATTCAAAGGCAATTCATGAAACATTAGTAAATCACTCTGAACTTTATGTTGAAAATATAAGCAGTAGTATAAAAATAAACATTTTTATTTCCTCTGGTATATACAGTTAAATAAAGTAAGCCTATGCAGCTACTAATCTCCAAAACCGTATTGCCAGTTTGCTTTGTTGAAATGCCATCACCCTGCAGAAGAGACATTCTGTGTGGGTTGTACACATGTATGGTTGGGGAATAAATGTTCAGGGACTGTAAATGAAAAGATATCTGTGAACATAGTGATCAAATAATATCTGACACTGCTTGTTTAAAGAAATATACATACATCTTACTACCACCGTATTTATGATTCTAATAAGTTTAGCTATTTTACCTCATGGGAAAATTCTTGGTCCTCCAAATATTCAACTTGTTTGGGGTTGTTCTGTCTTTTCAGTAAAGAAGAAATGATATTATTAGTTAAATAGGACAGCACAATATGATAATACAGTAATGTAGTTTTAAAATTGAACAGTGTGTAAGAAATAAAAAGTATTTTACCAGCAATGGGAAATAGATAAACATTAAAAATTCAAGGACATATCCCAAATGTCTAAATAAATAAATAAACATCACTATTCAGCCAGTTGATACAAGGGTGTTCTGTGGTTACCTTCAAAAGCACCATTCTCACTAATATCCTGTGCCATAATGAGTTCTGTGCATCACTTTTCCATAATCTGACCATTTTTTAGGTGCTGTACATTGTGGGATTGTCTGAACTTTGACTGCCCACCAGGTTTTATTAGACAGAATACCAAGTGGTTTCAGGTCTTTTCTCAGCAACCATCATGGGAATAAGTGGTTTTATGGTTCCCAGAGCAACATCCACATTTGCATGTTTGTCACAAAAATGTGAGAGCCTTCCTTCCCTTGCAGTTTGGAAACACATTGCAAAGTAAGATGCACCTGTAGATATTCAGAGAGTTGTATTCTTGCTGCACAGGCAGTGAAACAGAAATACTGTGGAAGAAAGGATTTGGCTCTGCACCAAATTCCATTTATTTTGTACTGTCTTTCTCTTTAAAACATGAACATTTAATGAGCTGTTCTGAATCATAATGCTTTATGATGTTTTCTGTTACCTTAGTGATGGACTACAAAATTCTTTTACATCAAGAGTTTATAAACTTTGCTAGATACTTATTTAATTAGGAGCCATTGCTAAACATTTCTAATAAAATTTCCAAAAGCACTGAAATGGTTGATGAGCCACATTTCCAGCAGAGGTGTACAGAGGTGGTTAAAGATATACTGTCACAGCACTGTCAGAGCCTGAGCAGAATGGATTTAGCCATCCAGGTCACAGTTCTCCACTGACCCAGCTATACTGGCTTATTCCTGGTGATACCTGCCTCTCTGTAATTTGGGTATCTCCATGCTGCTCTCACAGCCAAACCTGGCATTTTACCTTCTGCATTAAAAGCAAATGTCAAATTTCTTCATTAAAAGAAGAGCTTCAAAGCTTACCTTGGTTGGTTTTCTCCCATTTCTGTCCTCTTGTGCATGGCTCTGCCTTCTGCATGCTTTGTACACTAGTATTTTGTGTTCACTCTCCTAATGTAATTTTTTGAGACTCTATGATAGGATTTTTTTCACCAAGCTTTTATCTGTCTAAATAGTTAGACTTGTAATCCAGACTTGTAGACCTTACAAATTTTCTTCTCCTGTACAGGCTTTCAAGCTCATGAAACTTAGGTGAAGTGTCAAAACTAGTCTTAGAAAAGACATTGTTTTCCAGTATATTGAGGAGTTGCTCACTGACTTTGCAGCACACTGGCAAATGTACCAAAAAGGTGAAGACAGACCTAATTATCACCATGCTCCTTGGGAAGCATGAACAATATAAGGGCGCCCTAGGCTGTTATTTAAATGAGTGTTCAATATTCACAAGTCAAGTTTGCCAGGTCATTTTTCCTGTTTGAAATGTTATGACTGATTCTGCAGCTTTGACTTCACTGAAGCCATTAGATGTTGTATCAATAATAATAATAATAATAATGAAGCCTGGTTTTACCTGTGCATTTATTCACATTGTGCAAAGAATGCATATCCTGATTTTGGAGAAAGTTACATCTCAGGATTTGAGCATTCTGACTGTGTCTCTTTAAATTTTCAGACACAAATAAATGGTGAGAAAATAGTCTTTGTGAGCTTCAAACCATTCTAGGTCTACTCTGTTGCCTCCAGCCAGATGCTGTCTGATGTTGCCTAGACAAACCAGGGCAAAACATTATCATGGGATTAAACACTAAATACCTGGAAGAAGCATTCTCTTTATCAGATAGTGCTCTGTTAGCAGAGTTCATTCACTTTATTGCATATATGACTGTGGTGTCAAATAGACTGATTTACAGCACCTGGTCTTTTACATAATCTTTCCTATTTGCTGTGCTTGTAATCTGCCAAATCATTTAGCCTTCCTGATAGCAGAAATGCTGTAAAACTTAGATAAACTTTCAGAATAAATGAACTTGAAGGTGCTGTTGAAACTAGGGCCTGCACGTTTGCTATAAATGCACTGTCTGGTTTGGTTTCCCTCTACCTAATCTGTGATTGAATGTGGCTGCTGGTGAATTTGAAATTTTATGATAGCACTACAGTCAGAGGAGATAAGAATTTGTATGCTAGACTGACTAGATTGATCTAAAAAGAGTCTTAGGTGTGGCTAATGAAACCAGTGTATGTGTTAACTGAGTTTTGTTAGGGTTCAAAGCATCTGCATGTAACTATAGAGAGTCTAGTTCAAAACTTTCTCTACATGAACAGCCTAATATAGCTGTGTGCTAGTTCTCACTGTCAGTGTGGCTTATTCCATCTAACATTGGAGATATCTTTAAGGAAACCCAGTTTTTAGAGGGTATTGGTCGAATGCTAATACAAACAACAGACCCCTCTAAAATTGTCTTGCTTGACCGCCCAAGATCCTGTGTCCTGAAATTCTTGGTTAGGGTAACTGTAAGGCATCAACTTTGTGTAGGGTTGGCCACTAATGTGGTCCAGCTTAACAAAACTAGAGCTGTACTTTGTTGTTGTTGTTGTTCTGAATCACTCATTTTTGGCTATTAGAAGTGATTTAAACAGATAATAGAAAGACACCCATACAAGCTTAAAATAGGGAGAAAAAAAATTGAAAATGGCTTTATGGGTGAAATGCAAGACAGTTCATCCAAAGGGAAATAATCTATAGATAGTCAAAAAGAGGAAAGAGCCTTGTGAGGCAGTAATGTTAAGTCAAAATGTGTTAGGAACAAAGGCGACCATCAGATTGGAAGAAACAATAGAAATTGAAAGACATGAAAGAGCTGACTTTTCTAAGCAATCATAACATAATTCCAGTGGTTGCCATTAACATCAGTGTTAACCTGTCAGTACCATAGTTAACTTTTTTTAACTGAGGAAATATTTCGGTGTCTGATACCTAAGTTACCTTGTCATGGCCAGTTTTCTGATGATGGTTGGGACATAACACTTGCCACTGAAGCTAATGAAGAGTATATTGCATGGTGTTGCTAGTCTAGGGAAGAAAGTCTTTTTACCTGATACTGCTGCTGCATGATGCTGTTGGACAGCATAAGTGTTAGCCTGCCTCTGGGAAATGCTGTGAATATTTATACCTAAGAATTTTGTATCCCATCTGTTGAGGAACCTGCCCTAGCTGCCTGACTTAGTTGCTTAGTCTTCCTAGGCTCCCACTGTCCTGAAAGGAAAACCAGAAGCTTTTCTCAAAGCAGGAAACAGCTTGAGATACTTCCTCACTCCATCGATGAACTTTCTGTTCAGAAGAAAGGGACACCATGGAAACCAGCCAGCTCTTCTGATACCTTAGGTTGGGTGCTATGAATTCTGTTCTGCACATATAGGTTATGGAATTTGTGAATTATTTCAGCATTGGGAACATCAGGGAGGTTGGTGCTAATAACAGGGTAGAACGAAGGGGGCTTCTGGGTTACTCTTGAATGTTATCTCTTAGACTGGAGAACAGCCTCCCTGGAGAAGCAGTGGAAATGGTATTATTGAAGATACTTAAAACTGGACAGGAGAAAATATATTATAGCGATCAACTCTGTGCTGGTATTTAGATCAGGTCTTGTCTTGTGTCTTGTCTGAATATTAATAGGAAATCTCTGAAGTAAGTGCCATATTTGGTGTATGTTACCAGCTAGCTTTGGCTTGCAACCTTTCCCCACATCTGTACTCGCACTAAGGACAGCCTGACTAACGTTTAGCACCTTTGTCTTTTCTTTTGGTGCCTCAAGTGTGGTTCTGTATTGCCTTGCTTAGATTATTCTTCAGTGCTTCCACCAGACAGACTTCATGTAGTGCATAGAGATTTACAGGAAGCAATGTGTAGCTTATGGCAACACGAGTGGAGGTCTCTTCAGAAAAGTACAGCATGAGTATAAGTCATTTTACTATTGCCTGTGTAGGTCTACCTTGTACCTGTTTGGTGTATTGGGCTGTCAAGTCTCTGAAGTCAGTTCTCAGTCTCCAGAGTGCACCTAAGATACTACATACCTCATATGGTGAAGCTGATTAAACAGCTTAAAATAACCTAAGCACCCATGCTTTGCTCACCTCTTTTTCACTACCTCTGTGTTGTTATTCCGCATAAGGACCCATACAGCAAAATTCATTCTGTGCTGGTGGCTCCCATTAGGTCTAGTCTGAATTACGAAGGAAGGAAGACTGGATTCAGTTCCTGTGTGATGCTGTGATGCTTAATGAAGTTCCATTTTCTTTATATGTTTCTATAGGTACAAAGCCTGTCGTCTTACCCTGGTTGAAGCTGTAAGTCCAATATCTGCCCCAGGACACCTCTGCAGAGAATCTTATGACAGGAGCAAAAGGCACATGCCTCGTCCTGTGAGCCACAAGCCATCGTCTTGGTACCAGACCCCTTACAGCTTCAGAAGCAGAGCAGATGAGCTAGAGGAGAGCCATCTTCTTGAGGAGATTTTCTTCATTTGACACGCCTCATTCACCTACAGACCTTCTGTAGAATTTAGGACCTTTATATTGCTGCTTTCTTTGTGATAAAGCACCATTTTTAAATTATTTGAGTGACAACTGCTTGTCATCCCTCTTCTAGAGAAAACCTGATTAGCATCCAGTTTCATTTTGAATTTAGTAATAACTCTGCAAGAATGTTGTTGGGGTAGACTAATCAGAAAGCATTAACATTTTTTCTAAACCTTTCGTATTCCAAGTAATCATTCTAAAACAGGGGTTTTTTTGTAATATATAACGTTTTCTAATAGATTGAAGTCACAGTTTTGCCAACCTTATTTTTAGCTCTAAAGCAGTTTGCAAGAACTCTCTAATATTCAAGAACCACCATGTTCAAAGTAGATTATTTTCTAATTAAACAAGTCTGTTTAAACCTGGTATATTACAAAGGTTTAACCACTTTAGTGCTTTTCTTCAGTGGTTTTATAATCTACTTTTTCCTTCAACAGTCTCATACTTAACATGCTGAGTTTCAGGGGCTATAGCGTAAGCTCAACTATACTGTGTCTAATAACATTAATAGGTGATGTTGCAGATTGATGTACCAGGCATCCATTTGAAATACATTCCTCTTTAAATCAGTGCTATTGGACAGAGTTTTTTGTGCTGGGTAACCTAACTGCACAATAGCAGAACACAGTCAGACATTGTAGTGGTCCGAAACTTATTTGATGTACTTTTCAAGATAAAGTATATAGTGTTGGTAGTATAAAAACAATCTTAAGACACTTTAATGAAATTGCACTGTTTTGATCCTTTATCTAGACTCCATTGTAAATAAGACTAATCAGTAATTAGTTCCACTAGTGGCTTGCAAGGTGCATTTTCCTTCCAGCTTTAATTATTCATACTGTATCTATTTCAGTATATTTAAATACGCTTCCACCTACTGCATGTTCTTGGTTATTTAAAGAAATGTGCCGAATTGGTAAAAATGACTGCAGATTACAGGATTAATGGTCATTTTCTCCACAATGTTCATGTTTTATTGTAACAGCCACTGGCATGTATTCCTAGAAATATGAGGCTGAAATGCTCATTTGGTACAGTAAAATTGCAGTGAGGGAAAGGCAGAATTGAGCCACTATGGGCAAGTTCTAGGCCATTTCTTTCCAAACACCACTCATGGGCCGGTACAGCTCTCTTTAGGCAACCCTACTTATCTTTATGGCACTGAGTTGCTGTACTGATTGATCCCTGGGGTATTGCTGCTGCCTACTCCCCACATGTTTGCTCTTGTGCAGTGCTTGGTGCTTCAGGAAGAGCTGACAGGACTTGGCAGTGAGACCCATGGTGCATCTCTGATGAGAGCATTGGTACAGGGTATCTAGCACACACCTCTGGTAGTACTGCGCTCTTACAGGAATGAAACAAAAGGAGGATGAAGGGGAAGATGAACCTCAGGTTACTCTGAGCTACTTCATTCAGGCCTAGTCTTAATCACAAATTAGGTAATGTCCTTTTTGTGCGTCCTAGCTGAGTTTTAAAAGCTGCTTGGAGGAGTTTAGAGGAGAGCAGCATTACTGGACCAGAAAATGCCTAGTGTGGGAAGGCCCTGCTTGGTCTGTCAGGGAAGTAGTATAGTTCTTTTGAATATATCCATTTGCTGTTGAATGTACAAGGAGCAGCAGAAAAACTGGAAAACCATGAAGAAATGACCATCAGATAGATCTTAGGGTTCTGCATTGTTTTATGGTGTTTTTTGTTTATTTGGGGGGATTTAAAGGTTTGGCATAAAGAAACAGTTTTCTAATTTCAGTCCAGTTGCTTCCTTTCTGTTTTCCAGTTTGACTGAAACCTTAATTACCTTTTCTAATCAGTGCTAACTGACCTTTTGAAACAGCAAAAAATATGTGTATATCTCTTGAAAGGTGCCTTTGTGTACCCAGTCAACACTGTGTGTGAGCATTCTGTTCCTTGGTTCTTCGTGTGTGCCAATATTTAACTGCTTCAGGATTCCTTATGAGCCATTTTGTCCGTTAGAATACTAATTCTGAAGGTGCCTTTTAACTTGAATCTATATTGTGATCATAGCTCTTTTTAAAGGACATTGTCGGGGTTGTGGGCTCTGTGTTCAAGGTGCTGTCCATCAATTTGAGCTATATGGCAGGGATAAATTTATGAAGCAAAGATTTCTAGAATGAAGTTGGTTTAAATGTCTGATAGGTGAAGAACTTGCTGTTTTAACTGTCTGTAAAATGTGGACAAAACCAAAATTTATTAATTTGGTATAACCTATGAAAAATAATTTTTATCTTGCTAGTTCTTGCTCTGGTTATCAGCAGTACATTAGGAGTAGCGTTTAGCAGCCAGTGCAAGCAAAGATATTTTGCCATGAGGCACTACAAAGTTGAAGTTATTAAAACATTTATAGCCTTAGAAAAAAAATCAATGCTTGTCAAACAGGAAAGAACAAAATCAGTAGTTGGAACTGGGAGGAGAATTGTTTTCCATCTGCTAATACAGCAGAGGAAATGCAAAAATTGAACTAGGAAAAGCAATCACTTGACAGTGTCCTTTTAAGTTTAAGCTTCTGTATTAGGAAGCTGCTGCTGGGGAGTAAGCCCAGCCATATATTGTTTGTCCAGAGAGTTCCCAGTTAATATGCTTCAGCTACAATCAGTCTGTGTTTTACCTGAGGCTCTGAGGAGTAACATGACTTCTGCTAAGTCTTCCACCCATGCGTTCACATTGTGTTCTTCCCGAGTGGTTCGTAAACACACACACACATCCTGACTGTTCGTGTAGTCATTGCTTTTGTGCACCTTGCATGCTGTGGACCTGAATTAATCACACATTTTCCACTTCTAGCCTCTCCAGACTCACTGTTGAATCCCATCCTGAGCATATATTTATATATGTATGTGAAGTCTTAATCTAATAAATTATCTGGACGATTTGTTTATTCATCCAGACTTTTGTTAGACTTGTCTTCTAGTTTGTTTTGTCCAGGTCAAATATCAGTTCTGCCACTGACAATATGTTCCACTTTCTACATCATCATGTCATATATATTGTGAATCTCTAGTTTGTTAAGATAGGTATCACAGTATGTCAGGGGTTGGAAGG
>VWZO01017497.1:0-23104 GCA_013396975.1 Bucco capensis
GTAAAGAAAACTGTCTTGAAAATAATTAATTTATTGGTCCCAAGAGGCAGAGTAAGGCTCCTTATTAGCTTTATCTGAATAAAGGGAGAGAGTCCATGGGTATAGTCCCTGCAGGGTCTCTGTCTAGTTGCTGGAGGATGCAGCCCCCTTTTATCCCTGAACCCTGGCTGCAGAAATTTCCTCTCCCTTTCTCCATTATCTGAGGATACTCTGGAGGAGCAGACTCCACAGTTCCACCTAGACATAAACTATTAACTCTTCACACATGCCTAAAAAATTATCTAACTCTGTTTTGCCCTCGTCTGGCATATCTAGAGTTGCTTCAACTAGTCTAAAGAATGTTTTGGCCCAGTCCACCCTACAGTCCATTCTTTGGATGGACTCTTTTTTCACAAGGACAGAGATCATTAACCAGCTGTAATCGAATAGCTGGCTGAAGTCCTGTTATCACCAGCCCTTGTTCTGGTTGGGGACTTCAAACTACCAAACAGCTGCTGGAAACATAACACAGCAGAAAGCAAGCAGGCTAGGAGGTTTCTTGAATGTATGAAAGATAATTTCCTGACACAAGTGGCAGATGAGCCTACTAGGGAAGGGGCCTTGCTCAACCTCCTGTTCACAAATAGAGAAGGTCTAGTGGGAGATGTGGTGGTCAGTTGCCAGTCACCAGTGGTGTCCCTCAGGGCTCAGTTTTGGGGCCAGTCGTCTTTGGCATCTTAATTGATGACCTGGATGTGGGGATTGAGAGCACCCTCAGTAAGTTTGCAGATGACACCAAATTGTGTAGGAGTGTTTATCTGCTGGAGGGCAGGGAGGCTCTGCAGAGGGACTTGGACAGGTTGGATCTGTGGGCTGAGGCCAATTGTATGAGGTTCAATAAGGCCAAGTGCCGTGTCCTGCACTTCAGGTACAACAGCCCCAGGCAACGCTATAGGCTTGGGGATGAGTGGCTGGAAAGCTGCCCAGCAGAGAAGGACCTGGGGGTGCTGGTGGACAGCCGGCTCAATATGAGCCAGCAGTGTGCCCAGGTAGCCAAGAAGGCCAACAGGATCCTGGATTGTATCAGGAATAGCATGGTGAGCAGGAAAAGGGAGGTTATTGTGCCCTCATACTTGGCACTTGTGAGGCCTCATCTGGAATACAGTGTTCAGTTCTGGGCCCCTCATTATAGGAAAGACACTGAGATGCTGGGGCATGTCCAGAGGAGAGCCACCAACCTTGTGAGGGGTTTAGAGAACAAGTTGTATGAGGAGACGCTGAGGGACCTGGGCATGTTTAGTTTAGAGAAGAGGAGACTGAGGGGGGAACCTCTTTGCTCTCTACAGCTACCTGAAAGGAGGTTGTAGAAATGTGGGTGTTGGCCTCATCTCCTTAGTAATTAGTGACAGAACCAGAGGGAATGTGGGGAGGGGATGTGTGTTTTTAGATGGGATAGTAGGAAGAATTTCTTCAGAGAAAGAGCCATGAGGCACTGGAACAGCCTTCCTAGGGAGGTGGTTGAGTCACCATCCCTGGAGATGTTTAAGAAACATGTAGATGTAGTGCTCCAGGAAATGCTCTAGTGAGGGCAGAGGTTTTTTTTGTTTGGTTGGTTTTGTTTTTGGTTGGACTCTGTAATCTGAGAGGTCCCTTCCAACCATGAAGAAAGATTCTGTGATTCCGTAATTACAGAATACCCTTGTCATTTCCAGGAATAAATCTGAACATTTTTTAATTGAACTAGCATATTTACTATCACAGGTAAAATTAAGAATAGTTGTTTTCAGAAAGAAGCACAGTACTGCAGACAAAGAGCTACAAAGTAAAGCTCCAGAGCACATAAAATTTTAGCAACTGAATTATGACTGCAATTTCTTGCATCAGAATATGCTTGAAAGTGTTTGTATTCTCTCCCTTTTTAAGCTACCTTTGAACAGACAAAAAAAATCTTGTTAAAAATAAACACACTCCTGCATGTCCTGGTAATAAGCAGGAGTCTCAACTACATGAAATCTGTTCCACGGGCAAACTGCTTTTCTCTTACATGCATGGTCCTGTGTTTAAACATCACCTGTTGTGGTTTAATGATCAAGACTTGTCAGAACATTTAACTCTGTTTGCACAAGTGTACTGCCATCAAAAATCCTTACATCTGCATTATTATAGCACATGAATGACCCAGTAACAGATTAAAGCCTGACTCCGCAATACAGATCTAAAATACATTTTACTGTTGGCACAGAAATCATTTAAGAGAATAGCTTGAGCTATGAGTTTTTCCACAACATTTTCTCACTCTGTCCAGTTGAGAAGCGGTAAGAGCGGCTTTTGTCAGCACCTGGTAGCCAAGGTCAATCCACTAAGAAGAGCATGCCAGAATGCTAAGACCAGTATGCTGCAGATTGTCTGGCCTCTTTTCACTCAAATCAGTTACAGTTCATACTTCAGTTAACAGCTCATAGGACAGCAACAATTACTTTTGTCAAGTTCAATTATGCTGCCTACCAAAATGCATCTCAACACAGTACCTGTAAATACAAGTCCACAGGACAGAACTTAACTGTGTAAGAAAAACCATCAGCCAAATCATTATTCCCATCACTACTGAACAATCCTCCCACACAAAATTCTAAGTAGAAATTTTAGCAAAACTGTATGTATATATATATATGTAACTTGTTGGAATATCACAAGGCTCAGGTTTAAAGCTGACAACTCTTCTAAAAATTCAAGAGGAAGATGTCAACAACTGAAAACTACACATCTCCTGTTCTGTAATCAAGACAAACATATGTGGAACATCCTGGTAAAGCTGGGTTTCATAGGTTTTTTTTTAGATTTTTTTTTTAATGGTACTTGTCTCATCACCTTACTGTGAATGTGCTGCTCCCAAGTTACACTATCATACCAAACGAGCACCTATTAAAACCAAACCAGGTATTTGTTTGAATTTAGTGCATTACTTTGAATAGCACAGCCGCAAACAAGCTGCAGAAATTATACCAAAGAAAAGTTAATTGCACAGGAGTGCTCATTGTACAATAATGCTAAGCTTTTTTCTGCTCTTAGTAACAAAGAAATGAGTATTTACATTGTAATGTAATTAGAGGAATAAAACAGATCCATTTACTGTATTTCAAAGTTATTATTCATCCCTCTGGAAAGGGGCAAAATTAAAAGATAAAGTCACTAATGAATCACTGATCAGTTGGAACATGGTTTTCCAAACAGAAAGACTTCTAGGCAACACCTCACTCTGAAGGCTTGGCAGAAACTTTATTTAACACATGTCCTAATGAGCTCTATTTTTTTTTCTGCAGGAGTTCAATCAGGGAAAAAAAAAAAAAACAAAGCTAGAAGACTGAGAGCATACATCACATAAGTGTTCCTCTTGTGCCATACAATACATGAAATTTTGGGCAGTAGATCCTCTTCTCCTGTCCTTCTGAACTATGCTATTAGTCATAGAATCATAGAATGGATTGGGTTGGAAGGAACCTCTGGAGGTCATCTAGTCCAACCCCCCTGCAGTGGGCAGGGACATCCCCATCTAGATCAGGTTGCTCAGAGCCCTGTCAAGCCTCACCTTTAATACCTCCAGGGATGGGGCCTCAACCACCTCCCTGGGCAACCTGTTCCAGTATTCCACCACCCTCGTGGTGAGGAACTTTTTCCTAACATCCAGTCTAAACCTACTTTTATCTAACTTAAAACCATTGCCCCTTGTTCCTTCACTACAGGCCTTTGTAAACAGGCCCTCTCCAGACTTCTAAGTTCCCTTTAGGTACTGGAAGGTCACTATTAGGTCCCCCTTGAAGTCTTCTCCAGGCTGAACAATCCCAGCTCCCTCAGCCTGTCCTCANACCACTACCCTCTGGATGCGACCAGCCAGTTCCTTATCCACTGAACAGTCCACCCATCAAATCCATAGCTCTCTAACTTGGCCAGTAGAATGTTGTGGGGGACCGTGTCAAAGGCCTTGCACAAGTCCAGATAGATCACATCCACAGGTTGTCCCTTGTCCACTGAGGTAGTCACACTATCTTAGAAAGCCACTAGGTTCATCAGACAGGATCTGCCCTTAGTGAAGCCATGCTGACTGTCTCTGATCACCTCCCTCTCCTCCATGTGCCTTATCAGACCTTCTAGGAGAATCTGCCCCATAATTTTCCCAGGCACAGAGGTAGTTCCCAGGGTCCTCCTTTACACTCTTTTTTGAAAATGGGTGTAACATGCCCCTTCTTCCAGTCACTAGGGACTTCACCTGACTGCCAGGACTTCTCAAATATTATTGAGTGGCTTGATGACTACATCAGCCAATTCTGTTAGGACTCTGGGGTGCATCTCATCAGGTCCCATAGACTTATGTATGTTTAGGTTCTTCAGGAGGTCACGAACGTCATCTTCACATAGAGTGGGAGGTCTCCATCTTGTGGTTTTTTAACTTGGGAGGTGTTGGGAGAGAGGTTGCCAGTGAAGACGAAAAAAAAAAAGTTGAGAACCTCAGCCTTCTCCTCATCTGTTATTAGTTCTCCATTCTTTCTCATCAAGGGGGCTATGTTTTCTTTGACCTTCCTTTTTTCATTGATGTACCTTTGGAATCCCTTCTTGTTATTCTTTGCATCCCTTGCTAAGTTGAGCTCTAGCTGTGCCTTAGCCTTCCTAACCTCATCTCTACACCATCGCGCAGCATCCCTATACTCTTCCCAAGATTCCTGTCCCTACTTCTACTGCCTGTGCAGCTCCTTCTTGTTTTTTAATTTGACCAGCAGGTCTTGACTCAGCCATGCAGGTTTCTTCCCTTTCTTAGCAGATTTCTTACACCTGGTCAAGAAAACACATTCAACAACAACTGTCTAAAACTCGTATTTCCACATAATGAATATATTAGCTTAGTAGGTATTGTAATACTACTGTTAAAACCCTTCCTAGTGTAAGATTTGCAATGTCAGGACACAGGTCTAGCCAAATACTGACTCGGCTAAAATGTAAATGTTCTTTTGTGAAAACAAAGGTGAGTATTTGATGAGAAGGAAATGTTAAGGGATATAACCAATTTCACTCTAAAGTCAGATCTTGGGAATCCTATCAGCAGCACTTCATTAGTACTTCTGCCAGTTCTACAATGCATTTGGCATGGTAGCAGATATTCTCAAAAGGGTGAGAAATCATTCTAATGTTAGACTTAAAAATCCAATTCAAAGTGGGTAAAGCACTGTGAAAACTCCAGACTCAAAGAACTGGTACATGTGAATTTCATTTTTAGAGCTGAGCTAATGGCTTGCTCCTGTCAAAAGGAGGCATCACTGCCTACCCCCTCTTCCTTCTCTTCTTCCAACTGCTCCATTCCTTCTTTCTTCTCTCAGGTGCCCTCTTCCTCCATTGCACTAGGTTTGGCATTTCTCAGACCCTTCAACAAACACTAACACCTGGAAGATAGCTATTTCTGTAGTTTCTTATGGATTAATTTACCAAACTGAATTAGTACACTGCAAGGACAGAAAGGCACAACAGGAAACACAAAGGTGAAGCAGGGAGGACAGAAAATAATAGCACTAGCAAGCTAAGCTGATGATCCAGGTCTTCAGCTCCCTTCAACAACAAGGATGATGTACTGCTGATAGGTAATTCAAACAGCCTTCTGTACGATTCCTCAAGCCTAGTATAAGTCAACACTATTTCAACCTCTGCAGTACCTTACACAATTGTGATGTCATGGAAAGTCAGATCTAAGGAGGAAATAGCACTTTACATGACTAAATGCAATGTTTAAATTTTCTAAACTAAAATAGGAGTTTTTAATTCAGAAGTTGAGTACAACATCCAAAGAGGACAAATAGAAACACCATATTTACAGTCCACTACTACTTACAAAAGACTGAAGTCCCCAAATCCCGTACCATGCACCCTATTTTTCCTGTTATTCTAACAGCAACTATCATGTAAATAAGCTATAAAATCACATAACAGTACAACATTTCAGACAAAAGCAACTTACATTAATATCAGGCAAACACAAACTTGTATTCTGTGGGGTTACCTGTTTGGGTTGGCTTTGCTCCTGTTTTCATGGAGAAATACAGGAGAAAGGACAGAGTTAAATGTTATGAGAAATAAAATCAATGCATGATAAAGCAGCATGATACCATAGTTGAAATAACATATACCATTTACCTACTAAATCAGTTCACAGAATCACAGAATTAAGGTTGGAAGAAACCTTTAAGATCACAGCTCCAGTACTGCAAGTAGTTTGGAATTTTTTTTTAAACTCTCCCACATAAGGATTTTTTGCTGAATTATACTACTCTGAAGCGACAAAATGGTACAATTCACAAGTCTGACATCTGGTATTTATAAAAAAGTATCACATTACTGAAGGCTAAAGAATTGTCTGAAGCCACAGTGCTATTTGTAGAAAAATGACAAACTTTTAGAACTTGTGAAACTGATCTATAAATTCTCTCCCTCAGAAGTTTCATAACTGAATTAATACATTCAGTTGTGTTTCTCTTTTTTAAAATTTCTTTAAAACTGGGGGGGGTTCTTTTGTTTGTTTGGAAAAATCCCTAATTAAATTTATTTCTATTTTAAGCAGGAGGTTCAACTAGAAAACTCAGAGATGTTCCTTCTAACACAATCTGACTCTACGTTACTGAAAACTCTTCTACAATACCATTTCCCTAAAGTAGCTCAAAGCAAGTTATGATGCAATGCTGTTATGCGAAAAGTTGTGCTACTACTCATTTGAGACAACCAACATAAATTGTCTGCAGGTCATCACAAACAAATGATAATTGATTATTTACACAGTATTTTTCAAAGAAAAACCCCATCCAGTTCCTTCACACCAGTATCTTTTTTTTTCCCCAAAAATAGTCATATAAATATTTGTCTACAGTACTGTAACAGTGTATCACAGAAATTTGTTTCTTTTATGCGTTTAGGAAAGCAGAGGTATTCACCTTATTTTCAGAAAAAAAGGTTGCTGACTGGAAGTGTTTCATAACACCTTTCCAGGAGCAACTTGTTGACTAAATGTCTACTAAGCATTCAAATTTTTCTGAACAGGTGATGGTTTTCTGGCCCACATGTAGCAAACACCACCACCATAAAAACAAATCAAATGAGCTTATTTTTGTTAAATTTTACTACATAAATACCACAAACAGAAAATAATAGAAAGGAAACTCAGAAGTAGGGTCTTAAAAGGTTTTTAACTGAAAACAACCTCCACCAAAATGTTTGCAAATGCTGAGCAGAGTCATAGGCAGATTTACCAATAGTATTCTATTTACATCTACTATCAACAGTTCCAGATTATGATTTTCAAAAGGTAGCTTGCCAGGGAAGCTGTCTTAACATCAGAATACCTTTCTGCCTATGACTAGAAGAGCAAATACAGAAGTAAAATCCAAACTGCACAAATGAGCCTCTAATTGGACACAGTTGACAAGCAAGAGCTAGTAAACAAAGTGATATCTGTGGAGACATTTCAAGTTAACTGCTACTAAGCGTTAAAATTATTCTTCATCGTTTTCATACAAACTATTATTAGTTTGGTTTACATTTCAGGCCTAAATTCTTCAGAAAATGGAAACTGGGCATGTTCCAACAACAGACTAATTAAAACAAAAACATTTCCCTTATTAATTTATACAGCTTATGACTGGAAGATACTATGAAATCATCCAATCTCCTGCCTAACAAAATTGGACTATTTTCTTTGTTTTTAAAATCATGTTTCAAGCTATGCAAGGGCTTTGGCAATTATTCTTAAAGACTAACCCATATTCCAGCAAACATCACCATGAGATTTCTGATCAGATCATACTGTTACTTCCTGTGTATATAGGAAACAGGGCACAACAATTCTTTCTTCATCATTATTTCAACATTCTTGCATGTTTGCTATTAAGCACTGCACATAAAACAGGGAATTTCAGTGACCTACCCAAGATCTTTGTTCCGAGTTTTTATGGTGATGTTAGTACTATGTAAAATGTATGAGTAATTCAAATACATTGTTTAAATATATATTAACTTTGGCTCTCTTCCTCAAAAACTCTCAATCTTCTAATCTAGACTAGTGTTCATTACATGATTAAACCTACAGCCTCATAAACCCCTTCCCCTAGAACGTCACACTGAACATCAGTAGCAGGACAAAATATCTGTACGCTCAATTTTTAACACATAGTAGGACTGGAAAACAGGTAACACAAAAAGGTTGACCAAACCAAACAAAAATACCTCATTAACTTACAATCACAAGTCTACACATCTTTGAAACAATTTGCTGTTACCTATTAGAAAAAGTAAAAGAGAAGTGCAATGGAAAAAATTAAACACTCAAGAAGGTATCAAATGGAAGAAAGATAAAAAATAAAACATTTCCAATTGAAAGGTAACAACTTATTTTGATTATGACTTAGAAGATTTCAATACACAGACTAAAGTGAGAAGCCAATACTACGGTAATATGCTCTAATGTCCTTTAAATACTAGATTCCTAGAAGTCATTTTAAAGCATGTATTTTAAAATGGTATGTAATCACATCTTAAGACTTTCAGCAACTGAGAGTCCACCATATGATTAAACTCTTGCATATCTAATTATACTTACTGCTATAAGGGTCCAAGAATCTCAAACAATATAGCCCTCTACCTTACTTATATTTCATCCAGTATTACCTCATGTCATCATGAAGTGTTTAACTTGTAACATGGATATACCCATACAGAACACAACTCAGAAACTTAATGAAATACTGAAAACAAAGTATCTGTGTGACTTAGATTTTTATCATTTGCAGAAAAGGGGATGAGGGGAACTACTTCACATTTAATTCTGCTTCTCTGCAAACGTATCACAGCTTCCTTACTACTGGGTTTGATGCTTGCACAATGACTCAGGTGTGAACTTCCAATGACTAAAACAAAAAAAACCTTTCAAGTATTTATTGACTTAGGACTAGTCTGTAACAACCAGAAATAACTGCTAATAATTTCAGATGAAAATGAGATAAATAAAAATATGATGGCTGATAGGATAAACAATGAGAAAATACCTTTGGTTGGACTACAACAAAAGTACTACCCAAAGTACTAATATCATGTAGATGTCTCCTGAGAACTTAGGAGGTTACTTTCCTGTTCTATAAAGAATGCCCTATAGTTGCTGATATACTATATTTTGGCTGGCAGTAACTTAGACTATTTAAGTACTGAACTTGTAATATATTTAGAGTATTTAGAAGTGAATCAAAATAGTTTTATTGGAAACAACTGTTAACACTACAAATAATGAGCACATAAAAAGCATTCAAACAAAAATAGCTTGGATTTCCAGAATATACAGCAATAGTCTTAACTCAATTGTATTCATGTCAATAGGAAAAAAATCATCACAGTGTATATTCCTTTAATATTCTGTGCTCCTGAAGTTAAATCTGAACCAGTGTCCTCCTGCGAGACACCTCATGAATCTTCTAAATCTAGCTATTACAGTTAATAACACAGTTTCATTTGCTGCTTGCAGAGAAAGATTCTCATTGGTCTGGATGTAAACATCACTGCTTACATTTTTTTTTGTTACTGGAAAACCAAATACTTTGTTGCAGTATTTTGTTTTATTTACTTCTGCATTATTTTTGAGTTTGATGGTCAATGTCTCTAAATCACATTGTGCCTAGCACTACATCATTTAACAGAAACATGTCACCTTACCTTTGGAAAACTTTTTTTGTTACGCTGCCACACAACCTACCATACACACATTTGTTTTAGAACCAAATGCACGTGGCCAAAAGCAAGGAAGTAATGTTCTCCTAGTTACTGAGAGGATTCTGAAAATTATTTTTCACTAAAGCATTAGAAGAGATTCAAGGAAGCAAAAGAATCACCTATAAGTATTATTTAGCTTTTTGATGTAAAGAGAAAAATAAGGGACAACACACCCGGAAAGCAATCAGTATGAAGTTCCATAATTTATAACTGAAACATTCCTTATCAGTGTGTGATTTGATACTCATTTCATGAATTCAAAACCAAAATAACTTGCCTACTAAAGCTGTGCAAATATAACTTTAAAAAAATCATATCCAGACTGATTTAAGAAGAAATTAGAGAGACTATACAGCATTCTGTTAAAAAACCTCTATCATCATCTCCTACAAGTTGTTACTGCAACAAAATAGATAAAGTATTTTTAATTTTCCTTAGTCTTTCTAGCCATTTGAGATAAAATAAAATTAAGACAACCAGTACAAAATAAAGAGTTTCCAGGGCTATTCTTGTGCTTGTAAAATATCCTACTCTACAGCGGAAGAAGATTAAAAATACCAGTAGTTCCTCACTCTCAAGGCAGTCTGAAATAAGCCACAGAACAACTTCAGCATTTTCATGCACGAAAAAGTGTTTCTATGCTTTTGTATTAAAGCTATTCAAAAGTGCATACACAGAGCAGAGACGCAAAATAGTCTTTAAGTCTCCCCACAGATACTAGAATTCATAGATATTACTGAGCAACAAGAAAACAAAAGCAAATCTCTGACTATTTTTATAACTGGCATTCAAAATCCTGTAGACTTTCATCCAACAAATTTCAGACTGCAATTGCATTTAAAGGCTATAAGGAACAGAAAGATTCACAGATGCATTAATTCAAAGATTCTAAGTAAGCATGTAACATAAAGATAGGCTTCTCAAATTTACCACTCCCTACACAAGACCAAGTAAAAGTATACAACAGAATATGTTTATTGGCATGACTAAGACAGTGTTGCTATCTCTTTGTCAGTGTTGTCTTTTTTTTTTTCAGGAGAACCAACTATGTTCATCCTTCAGCAAATACAGCACTGACAAAGAGAGAACACCACCAACTTTGATATTACTATACACGAAAAAGTTTCCAAGCACATTATAGGAAGAACATAGACAAAAATCTGGCAGACACAGGAGAAGAGAGGCAAACTTATTCTGCCTTCCAGACACATAGTGAGATCTTGGAAATACTGGCCAAGTAGCTGGAAACCCAAATAAAGATTCAATGATATCCTCTCTGTTGAAGCAGTAACATCTTTTTATCTGGTCACTAACAGATTCTGTATCACGTCTCCGCTTACGATCTTAGACCTTCAGCTGAGGAATTTTTTTAAGCAGGCATAAATTTATTGAACAAGGGCTCCAAGCAAGTATTCATTAATTTTCAAAAGCGAAGTACAGCAATATTTCCTCCTTTAAATACAAGTTTTTACTTTCATATAAATTAAATTCCTAAACTATTTCAGAATTAATAGTTTTATTTGAAAAAATTAAAAGATACACTATTTTAAAACTCCATATTATGCAAAAGAAACTAACAGCAGGTCACACAGCTCCTCTGCAACTATTTTTCTTCCTCATCTTGAATCTGTTTCTACTTGCAACATTCTTCTGGCTTATTAATGGTTTATAATTGAGACAGATAAAAATCAGTTACAAAAAGCAACAATTGACTGCTGTGATAATAAACTGCTTGTATGTAACTTATGCAAAGTAACAGATGGCCAAGTAGGGGATGCTGAAACAACGAACATGCAAAAGGATACAAAAAATACAGTCAACACAAACTGCAAGTATTTCTTTTCCTAAGTAATACTCTAACTAGACAGAGGAATGTGTCCTGGGAAAAAGAGATATAGAATAAGTATAAAGCACAGAAGCATATTTTAAGATATTAAGCCCAGTCTTTGAGTTAACTTGATTTTAGCACAATTTTACATTAATGAAGACCCTCCACATTCACTGTGCTCCTAGATACCATTTCAGTTACCAATGCTGCAGCTGCTCAATCACTTCCTCTTTTCCCAAAGAGTCCTTAGAAGAGGTAAAATAATTTAAAATTGCAGGAAACAGGCAAACTTCAAGCAGAGATGCAAAAGTAAATTAAAGTGTGAGAAGAAAGGTGGATTCAGTAGGTTTTCTTTGAAGTACAAGAGACATTATTTCAGAAATACCAAGCAGTTACTCATCATCCGTCCATTGCTTTACTTGCTTAGAAATGCAGTGACTAACAGTATCACTATCTGCTTAAAAGGAAGACACTTCCTGTAGACTAAGTTAACCACAAATAGGTAAGGAAAAGAGAAATATGAGAGGCAGGAGCAAAAGAGCAGTTAATTCTATCAGTTTCTTCTCTTAAATATGAGCCATGCTTAAAGAAGTATCAGTTTACACAACTGACAGTGACAGCAGTACAGCTGTACTGACTTTAGGTACACTACTGGATTGGTTACCATGGAAGGTTGTACTGTAGTCAAATACACACACAGGCTCTGCCATTACAAAAATGCACCAAGTTCTGAATATTAGAGAATAAGATGTTGTAGGTTAGAGATCTTGACATATAAAGCATGCATCGCCTACTGAAAACTGATTTATTTTTTGCTGATAGTACTAGCACTAACAAAATACTTCAGATTCTTCAAGAGACCAATAGCTCTTGCTCATTAAATTCCAAATTTGTGCTTCCTTAAAAACACCATGTGGTTTGAGTTAGGTACCCAGTTCCCAGACTCTGAATCTTTGACAAGAACTTCTCTTGTTCTGCTCAGCCTTTCTAAAAACTTTTGAGATCTAGGCTAACTCAGTCTAAGCACACACTCAAGTGTTCATGCAGTCAAACAAAAAAGCAAAAGACAGTATGCTTTGATACTCTCTCAACTAAAACTACCACAGAAGACTATTAAACTAATTACCAGTTGTAAATCAAAACTATGGAGGATTAATTAATCCTTTTAAATAGCCATGTTAAAAAAAAAAAAAAAAAATCACTATTACAGACCCCAACACAACAGTTTGGAAATAAACTTTAACCTGGCAATGCTACACTTGGATGCTTTTACCATGATTTCACCACTGATAAAGTGATTTTCTCATACTCTGGAACGCCAGTCACTAAGGAAAAGCTTGGCCTGAATTCTACAAAGACTCAAAACTATGCCATCAAACAGATAGCAAGCAGATACACTCATACTCCATCAAGGAAAAAAATGTTACGAATAAATTTAGATGGTGTTTGCAAAAATAAATTCCACAACCTGATTCACACACAGTCAACCTAGACAGATCCCAGCACATTCTGGACCAAGGCCACTGAAACAGAAACAAGTGTAAAAGTCTCCTTCTACACTGGGAATATATCCTAGTCCTTATACATCTCAGTCCAGAAAGATGTAAAAAAAATTCTCACACACTGATGTTAGAAGTTAGTTAGCTGAATCTCCTCAACTACTTTCATCTAAATAGTACACGGTATGAGAAAGAGAGATGGTGTGTACTGGAACACCCAAGTCTTGCCAGACACTAGCAATTGCAAAGCAGTAAATAATTGCTAGTATCAGACAGCTTGCTTTTTAATATCCAAACTCTAAAGAACTTAACAGCTGAACAAAAGTTGTAGCTACCCCAATTCCACCGGAAAACATCATCTCCCTTGAAATACAGATTCAGCAGAACCTGTAGGAACTGAGAATTTTTTGGCTTGAAGTGCCTAAATTGTACTGTCAAAATAAACACCACCTTTCTGCTCTCACCAAACAGAAAAATTCAGACTCCATCACATCCCAGTGCAAAGCAATGCAAGAACAAAAATCTAACAGCAAGACCTTGCTATATCCATCAGAAACATCTACATTTGACTGCACTGAATAAAGTACTGAGCCACACTTAGATGACTAGAAGATCTGCACCTTGTTAAATTCTGGCGCTAGAGATCTTAGAAAGGCTACACCTCATTTTCTTCCTAAGAAATACTAAAAGATTCTTATTTTAAAACTATAAAGTTTTTCTGTACTTTTTTTTTTTTGTCCCATGGTTCGATCAGTTCCACAAAGGTAGAGTGGCGCAGCTGGAGAGAAAGATGTCACTAGGTAAAGAAAAGTTAACATTAAGGTGAAGATACCTGGACCATGAGATTAGACTCACCTCCTGGATCCGGCGGCGGGCCCGCTGCAGCACCTCCTCGTACCCCTTCTGTCGCAGCTCACTTAGACTCTCGTAATACTCTTCAGGGTCGTCAGTCTCCGTGAAGAGTACCTGAGAAAGGATCTTCCAGCCGCAGGTATCCAAGCTGTGCACCAAGTAAACTTGCAGTTTGTAGCAGAGAGCGTCCATCTCCTGCTCGGATAGCTCCGGGGCTCCGAAAAGCACCGTCCACATACCCGAAGGCTCCTCGGGGAAGGCAGGCATGTAGGGTTCGAGCTCCGAGTTCACCGAGCACAACTGCTGGTGTATAGCCCTCAAGTCTTGGAAGGAGAAGAGACCGGCCCAGCTGCACTCCTCCCCCGCCGTCTCCGCGTCGGGACCAGGCGGCTCGGCTGCCGGCAGCGGCAAGGGTGGCAGCGACAGCGCGGCACCAACCGCGTCCTCCTTCCCTAACTCCAGCACTTCTATGTCTTCGGCGGCACCTGCCACCTCCGGGACCCGCTGTGGCCTCCGGGCCGGGCTGCTCTTCGTCCGCAGTGGGCTCTGCGGCAGCGACTCGGCCACCACGACCCGCTCGGAGCCTCGCAGCCCCGCCTCGGCGCGGGGATGCGACGCGCCCCGCGGCAGACCGGCGTCCCTGTGCACCACGGGGCTGCTGGCCTTGGGGGCGGCTCTGGCCTCGGGACCAGCGGGGCGGCCGCGGCGAAGCTCGCGGGAGCCGCTGCGCTGGCGCTGCGCCGTGCGGTTGTGGCAGGTGATGGCAAACTTGCCCTCGATCTCATTCCAGGCCACGATGAAGACGAACTTGTGCTTCTCCCGCTCCTGGAAGGCGTGAGGCCTGACGGCCACCCAGTCGGCCTCCAGCGTTTCCTCCAGAGCGAAGGCGGACATGACGCCGCGCGGCTCCCCACACGCACACTGCTCCCGTCCCTTCAGCCGGCCCCGCCAAAGGCTCACTGGTAACTGCTCCCCACAGCCCCGCGCACCGCCTCACCGCCCACCATCAGCCATCTTAGCAGCGGGAGAACGGGGAAGGCGCTGAGGGTAACTGATGCACTGGATCCCCGCCGGAGCTGCGAGAGAACCAGGAGATAGAGNGGATCCCCGCCGGAGCTGCGAGAGAACCTGGAGATAGAGAGAAAAGGTAGAAAAATACCACCTCCTTTCTGCTTAGAGCCTACTGCTGCCCCTGCTTATCAACCTGCCGCCGCGGCGGACAATGCCCTGTGCCCCCACGGAACCACTTAACTCGCGTCACGTGGGGAAAGATCTGTTTACAAGCGTCGGTGGCGCTGCGGCAACTCAATGCCGACCACGCCCCGCGGCCTCCCGAAGGCCCGCCCCCATCCCGGACCCCTTCCCCATTGGTTGTCGAGCTTGTGTCTCCAATGGAGGAGGACGAGGCGGAGCCTCGCGCCCCGCCCCTTTCCCTTCTCTGCCGGCCACGCTCGCGCTCTCTAGTCCTTCTTTGAGGAGGGAGGAGGAGGAGCGATGCCCCGTCCTCCCATCGGACGTTGGGCCTGTCGGGCGGCGCGCGCTGCATGTTGGGAAGGGAACGTGGCGTTCCGCGGCATTACGGCATTACGAGGTAGAGTCGGTCCGGGGGGAGTGTGAGCAGGAAGCCGGGAGGGGCGGGGCGGGGCGGAACACGGCTGGGCCGGGCCGAGGGAAATGGGATGAGGGTCGGAGGGAAATATAACACCCGTTGCAGTTCTCTCGTGGTGACTTCTCAAGGGAGAGCTGCTTCGTCAGGAGGCGTCTGAAGCAGCCCCGTGGGGTGTGCTGGCCTTAGCGATCGTGCACTGCAACTTCACTGCCCACTCTTCTGTAGCCTGCCGCTAGTGCTGCTTCCCAGGGCCTCTGCCCCCAAGCTGCAGAAAGTTTCTAAGTATGGAAACCCATCCAGGCAACAGATCCTATCACGGATGTGTGATATCTGCACAGGATTTGTTTCTTCTTTTCCTGTGAAGTGTTTTTCCTCATGGTTACAGAAAAGGATGTGGTGTTTCAGCAGCTTATTTCGGTTGTGTGGCTTAATTGTGACTAGAAATATAACCAAAATACTGCTAGCATTCATTTCCCAGAGCACCTAACAGCAAGAGTTTGTGCTAGTGGTTAGGCTGTAGAAGAGTGCAGCATTCATGACAAGACCTGGAGATGAGGCCATACTCCGAAATAGCTATCTTGGGCAATTGTGTGCTTTTATAAATGAAGATAACTGCACTGAGACAGGAGTTTTTATACTGCTGTTGGCTAGTCCTACCTGAGAATTGGTAGGGCCTACAGAGCTCTGCAAGGTTTGCAAAAGTGTTGCGGAGCATGTAGTTTACAGTAAACCAGGACAGACAACCCTCATAAGCATGTCTGAAAAGGATGAATAATTACCTGCAATTCCAGGGCCTGTTTCCTGGTGTCATTTGAGGTATTCCATTTCCTCTCTTATATAAATAAATAAATATATAACAAAAATACTTCTTACTACAATAATCCTAAAATACATGCATCAAAAGTAAGATCAGTAGACAACATGCATTGGCCCATCTGTGGTTCTGTTGTCCTGCTCTGAATTAAAGAGAGCACTGTGGAAATAAACATTTTTGTTTGTGTTTTCCAGAGAAGCAAAAGTGAGTCACAGCTTTTTCTGAAGTTACTGTATTGACTGGCATCCTGTCTTTGGAGGCTGAAATATTTTAGCAGACCCTCTGGCAATCCAAACATTCTCTGGTTATTAACAAAGCAACCTCGTACATTCAGGAGAATTAAAGTTATACCCAAACACCCAAAATCACAGCTGTTAGAAAAAAGGACGAAATCATGGCTCGGCAGCCAGAGGAAGGATCATCTGTGTGTTATAAAGCTAAGGATGATGTGTGCTGTACAGGTTGCAGCATTCTTTTCTATTACTGTCAGTTTAGACACCAGATCAAAGCACCTGTGACATACCCCATGTAGATTATATATGATTATACCCCATGTAGAAATGTCCAAGCAAGCAAGGAAAGAATACACTGGTGGAGGAAATACAGTTTCTCTCTCTTAAGTATTCAGAAACAAATTTTCAGGAGTTGAATATAAACAGCAATCCAGTTTTTTCTTTAGCAATCCATGAAAGAAAAATCAAAACAATGAAGATTCAAAAAATATTATCTCTTTTCAGGCTTAACAGAATTAAACATGGATTCAAAATTTTTCATCTGCCAAAGGGTGAGAGTTTTTGTATTTCAAATCTGTTACCATAGATGCTGAGATCTTTGAAGCAGTGTTATTCTGGCTGTTCTCAGGTAGCAGAGGGGCAAGACGGCATGATTTAAAGCAGATACTAGGTAAATGTGGCATTTGGAAGCCGGCTGAAAACTACTCTGAAAATCACTTGGCTACAACTAGGTTTCTGATAGGCCTCTTTTAATGCAGCAGAAAAGCTGTGCCATCAGCTCTTACTAGCTATTATGGTTTGCCAAAATTGTTCCCTTACAGAAAACTTGCAATGATGTAGCAATTTTTCAAAATCACATTATCAAGGAGTACTGAGTAGCCTTCAAAGTAACTTCTGTATTAGGGATGTGCATAACCTGTCATTGATAAAAAATACAAAGGGCAGACTTTTCAGATGTTGGTGAATCATTCTTAAAAGTGGGTAAAGGAAATACGTCACTGATTTTCACAGAAAAAAAATTAACATAAAACTCTTAAAGACCTAAATTTCCTTCTGAACAAGGCTTGTGGTGGAGTGCACTCTTTATTACTAAGCAGGAATGGGTTAGGTAGCAGCCTATCAGTTTGACCTCTGTTTGATTCCCACACTTTGAAAAGGTGACAAGTTTGCAGCAACTGAACTGCTGGGGAATCTCTCTGAGCAAAACCCAAGTTGTCTGGAAAGAACAGAACTGCTGTCATGCTGCTACTGTGGACATGGCATGAGGATCCCATCATTACCACGGAAATACACAGGAGAGGCCTAGTCAACCTCACCAAGAGTGCTGTTAGAAGTAGCAGTTACTCAACTGATGAGCTGGGTTATTACATTTTATAGAGCCAAATCTTTCTGAGAGCCACAAGCGTCCTGTCACTTGTGAGCTGAAATGTAAGGTTAAGAATTCAATTGGTGTCTTTTTTTTCTTCCCTTTTTTTTTTTTTGTGGGAACTGGGTCAAGCGCCAGAACTTTTAAGACAGGATGTGCTTTGAATCATTGCTATCCCTGGGCAGTCTCCAAGCAGTTATATTTAATAAGATCTTTTGCATTAGTAAAAGCTAGTGAAGGGTAGGCTTGCAAACTTCTAGGAGCCACTCTGGTTTTTTCTGCCTTACGGTATCATTTCTCTAAGTCTGTATGTGCCATTTCTCTAAGTCTGTATGTACCATTTCTCAAACATGATCTCAGTTATGGTCTCAGTTCAGGCCAGTGTTTAGAGGACAAGGAAACCAGAGAATCCAAATCCAGCACAAAAGGTGGCCTGTAAGGAGCTTTCAGAACTGAGCTGGTGAAGGGGTGAAACCCTCTGAACTGCAAATATGTACTGGCAAGTGTGAGGTGGATTACTAATTCATGGGTGTAAAAAGTCAGGTCCTCTGTGGATTAAATAACCTGTACAACTGCAAAGTCATCTCACCCAATGCTGCCTAGATTGTGTTCTGCAAGCTGATGTTGTGGACAAGAACAGATATACTCCTCTAAGTGTTTTGCAAACTTTCAAGAACGTAGCATGTGACTCTTACAGCTGCATGCTGCAGGCTGAACTGAAATTGTACCCTTCTGGATCTGAGTCTTTGAACACCTAAGATAAACTAGCTTTAGTACAAAGCATTTTTGAGGAAACCAAGTCTCATCTGGTAAGCCTGATTTAAAGTTTGATCAGTTCCAAACAACTGCTACAGCAAGATAATTTCTGTCCAAATACACAACTACTACATTCTCAGTTAGCTAGCTGTGCAATTCCTTACAGTAGTCAAGATGAAGCAGGGAAGGTATACAATAGCATGCTTCAAAGTACTGTAGCATCAGGAGTATTTTTAGCTGTCCTGAAATTGCTATTAAGCGTTGTGCTTAACACAGCTGTGCTGGACAAGCATTTTTAATAGGTTTCTATTGCTAGTATGGTTAAAATTTTAACCTAGGCAAGACAAATAGCAACATTTGTTTGTTGTTGGTAGGAGTCTTTTTATCTGGCAAAAGTTTTAAGAGTGTTTTTGAGCCTATTGTGTGAGACAAGAAGCTGGCTGTATAAAAGCATCGTTGACTTTGTGAAGGCTTAATAGCAATGAAACATACACCCTAAAGCATACTTTCTAGTAATATTTGTGTCTGTACTTGAAATTCTGGAAGTGCGTACCATATTTAGTATAAGAGATTTGGGGTAGTTTCCAAAGACTAGGAATCACATTGTACAGCAGAACCAGTATAGCTGCAGTGCATGTGATAGAACATCCATTTTATAGAGGAAAATTGTGTACTTTGAATATTTATGCTGGCTCTAACTGAATAATTTTCTGCAACCAAATATTATTGCAGTTGTAGAACATGTAGAGTTAATACTGTGTCGTAAGCTTTACAGATGTGTGATAAAATGAACATGTAACATAATCTCCCATTTACTCCTCAGAGTAAATAAATATATATAAATATAAATCAATCTTTCCTGGAAAGAAATAATATATAAAAGTTATTTTTTTCCCTTTTAGCCCAACAATTACACTGACAAAGTTAGTTTGTCTGTTACAGTGAAAGGCTGAAGGAACTGAAAATAGTGAAAAGTACATCAGTAACACTCAAGAATTCCTCTTTGAAAGCTCAAGTGATATAAAAACATAACTTTCCAATTTAAACTTGCCATTGTAGTGGGAAAATTCTAAGTTTAACTAATAAGAATTTTATTAAACTGCCTGAAAGTTGTCAGTAGTCTCGGTGTTAGGTAAAGAACAGTTTGTAGTGAGAGACAACTGCAGCAGTCCTGTCTTGCAGGATGGATGATTTGGGAGTGGTGGTGCTTGCAGCTCTCTTTAGTGGTTTATAAAGCATCCCATCAACTTGTTTGTTTACAGAAACTATATTCTTACATGCTCCACCCAAGTACATGCAGATAGAGAAAATGATCTTGTTGACAGGAAGAACAATTTGTATCTTTGAAAAATATTTTTTTTTAAGTACTTGATTTTTTCTTAAGTGAAATTTCTAGAGAAAAAAATACTTCTTGTCATGATTAATACCTCATAATTAACTGTTATAGTTTGGATGAAACAACGAGACTTGTGGATTGGAAAAGGCTGAACAAGTTTAACTATTTTAATAGAAAACAATGGCAGAGGCAAATATATATATACAAGCATAGATACAGAGCCAGCACCAAGATCCAAACCTCCCACCTTCCCTCCTGGTTGCTATATTACCGCAGCNGGACATTAACAAAGGTAATTTTACCAAACAGTTCCCCAGAAGTAATATTTTCTTTGTGGACAAGAGTCAAAAACTCCAGTTATAGTACTTTGAGATTCCTTAAAATACAGATACATAATAATGATGCATGCTTATGTCTGAATGCAGCACATTGAGCTGTGCAAGAGTATTAGGACTGTAGTGGAGCACTGAAAGATGTTATTCAAGGAAAGAGGAAGCAATATGTTTAACCACATCCACAATTCAACTCAGTAAAGAACATTTTTAACTAGGCAGGGAGGCCACAAACCACAGAACAAGCATTGAGTTACAACAGACCTACATGAATCTTAACCCAGGAAATAATAGTTCCTGTGGCAATGAATTCAGTCTGCCTCCTCATTAATCAGTGGAACACATGAAAATGGAACAGTTCAGATATTTTTAAGTGGTTTTAGGGGTTCCAAACTCTCTGTTTCTGATTCATTCACTGATGGAGACAGATAACCTGACAATCCTGATCTGTCTGTAAGATCACCCCAAGCCTATATTAAAATAGTTTGAATGAATGGAAAAAGATTTATCTGAAGGAATCTGGATTGCGTTTTGGCTGAAAATAGTGAGTTGAAGACCATCTAGCTTTTGACTGCTAGTATTGGGTTTGGCTGAGATGGAGTTAATGTTCCCATACAGTTTTCAGAAATGCTGTGCCTCAGGTTGAAGATAAAACCTGTGATGTTGCGACTGTTGCAAGGCTGGCACAGCACCAAGGCAATGGGGTGGATGAGATCCTGGGAGGGGACACAACCAAGACAACTGACCCAAACTGACCAAAGAGCTATTCCATACCATATGACGTCAGCTCAGGGATAAAAGGCAGGGNTGTGCTCTGGGAGCCATCTAATGGACAAGATGAAAGAATACATCTCAGTCTCCCTTATACCAGCAACTCATAAGCATGGCTTTTTTGTGAGAGCTCCTAAGGTCTTTGGTCACCCATATGTGAACTGCTTGGTCTTGTCAATTAATATGGTTGGCTTGTTGAGATTGGTATATAACTCAAACTCAACCTGGTTTAAGAGAAGGCAACCAGTGGGGTGGATGGATGTGGTTCAGTGGTAGAGTGCTTTTCTAGCTTGCAGGAGACCCAGGTTCGAGTCCTGGCTAGCGCTCTGAGTGACTGAGGGCCTATGCCAAGGCCCCAGTGGTTGTTTGAGGGCCTATGCCAAGGCGAAGTTGATTCCTGCCAATACTTCCCTGTAGCCCTCCCTCTGCCTTTTATCCCTGAGCTGACGTCATATGGTATGGAATAGCTCTTTGGTCAGTTTGGGTCAGCTGTCTTGGTTGTGTCCCCTCCCAGGATCTCATCCACCCCATTGCTTTGGTGCTGTGCCAGCCTTGCAACAGTCACAACATCACAGGTTTTATCTTCAACCTGAGGCACAGCATTTCTGAAAACTGTATGGGAACATTAACTCCATCTCAGCCAAACCCAATACATTCCTGTATTTGGGTTATGTGGGTTTTGGTAGCAGTAGGGCTGTGGGGGTGGCTTCTATGAGATGTCAGAAGCTTCCTCTGTCTGGCAGAGCCAGTGCCAGCCGGCTCCAAGATGGACCAAGCTAGCCAAGCCTAACCTTATCATCAACAGTGGTAGTACCTCTGTGATAATGTATTTATGAAAGGGTAAAAAGTACTGCACAACAGCAGCTGGGAGAGAGGAGTAAGAATACATGAGAGAAACAACTCTACAGAGATTCCCCTGCAGCCCATGTTGAAGAGCATTCTGAAGCAGGTTTTCCTCATGCAGCCCATGAAGGACACCACACTGGAGCAGGTGGATGTGCCCTGAAGGAAGTTCTTACCCCACAGAAAGCAGCCTTATGTCAGGATCTGTGGACTAGTGGAGAGGAGCCCATGCTGGAGCAGGTTTTCTGGCAGGACCTATGACCCCACAGGGGACTTATGCTTGAGCAGTCCATGGAAGACTACACCTTGTGGAAGCAACCCATGCTGGAGCAGTTCCTGGAGGACTGTCTCTCATGGGTGGGAGCACATGCTGGAGCAGGTAAAGAGTGCAAGCTGGAAACAGCAGCAAAGACAATATGTGATTGACTAACCTCAACTCCTATTCCCCCATCCTCCTGAGCCACTTTAGGGGATCAGATATAGAAATCAGGAGTGAAGTTGAGCCCAGGCAGAAGAAAGGGGTAGCAGAAGGTGGTTTTAAGATTTGTTCTATTTCTCATTATCCTACTCTGATTTCACTGGCAGTAAATTAAGTTCATTTCCCCAAGTTGAACCTGTTTTGACACTACCGGCTTGGGGATGAGTGGCTGGAAAGCTGCCCAGCAGAAAAGGACCTTGGGGTGCTGGTGGACAGCCGGCTCAATATGAGCCAGCAGTGTGTCCAGGTGGCCAAGAAGGCCAGCAGGATCCTGGCTTGTATCAGGAATAGCATGGTCAGCAGGAGAAGGGAGATTATCATGCCCTCGTACTTGGCACTTGTGAGGCCTCATCTGGAATACTGTGTTCGGTTCTGGGCCCCTCATTACAGGAAAAACACTGAGATGCTGGAGCACCTCCATGGGAGAGCTACCGAGCTTGTGAGGGGTTTAGAGAACAAGTTGTATGAGGAGAGGCTGAGGGACCTGGGCATGTTTAGTTTAGAGAAGAGGAGGCTGAGAGGGGACTTCCTTGCCCTCTATAACTATCTGAAAGGAGGTTGTAGAGAGCTGGGTGTTGGCCTCTTCTCCTTAGTAACTAATGACAGAACCAGAGGGAATGGT
>VWZO01017498.1:3316-20928 GCA_013396975.1 Bucco capensis
GTTTAAGAGACGGCTGGATGTTGTGTTGGGGGGCATTATTTAGCAGGTTGATAGGGCTAGGACAAAGGCTGGACTTGATCTTCAAGGTCTCTTCCAGCTGTAACTGTTCTATGATTCCATGATTACAGATGGCAATAGAGGTATACAACCTGTGCACCCATTCTCTTTTCCTGCTGTTGCAAGGTCTTGCTTTTCACTAAATCATTTTGAGAGTTGTACTGTTTTTTGACCAACTCCTGCTCCTTTTCTGGGTTAAAATCAAACCAGTATGTTCAGGCATACTGATGTTAAATTCAAAGAATTAATATATTTGGGAATGCAGAGTAATAAGGAGAACTATGTATATTCTCAAACAATGGTACTTAATATTTTTAAGATCTGAATTAGCTGGAACTGAAGGATGTGGTCATGGAATCAATTGCTTTTTTCATATTTAAGTATTCACACCAGGATAGTAATTCAGGCATATTGTACATCTACAACAACTTTTTTTCTGTAGATACAACTCATTATTTAAATTGTTTACATATATTTATCTAGGAGAGCTGTGATATAAATTATAGCAGATAATTTGCACAACAAATTCTGACTTCTTTATAAAGTTCTTTTTAGATTGACCAAAGCAAACCAAAGGCAGAATTAAATGGCTACTGTAATAGCTTACTTCAGGATAAGTACCCCATAAAATCCTAGAATAATACATTAACAAATAAACTCTTTAAAAATGAATGCATTAGCTCCTGAAGTCACATTTTTTATTAATGGTTACATTAGAATAATATCAGAAGATAGTTTCCCAATATTTTATTGCTCTAATAAGATACCCTTGTGATGGATATTGTTCTCTAACTTATAGCCCCACCATACAGAAGTGATTTTACTTTCTTAGTTTGATTTCCAAACCTGGAAAAGATGATGACGATTTATTAGTATTCCATTATTTTACATCTGGATATAAGCATTAATGCTAAAGTACAAAACACATCTGTTTGTTCAGTTTTCACATAACTTCCTTTTTCACACAATTTAGAAAACACTTTAAATTCGTTTTTTGTTATAATCCATTTAGTAACCTAGTAATTAATAAGTGCAATATCTTTATGTATTCAGCTCTTTGTGTAAAAAACGTCACAGAATCACAGAATGGGTAAAGTTGGAAGGGACCACTGGAGGTCATCTAGTCCAACCTCCCTGCTCTAGCAGGGTTTCCTAAAGCACATTACTCAGGATTGTGTCCAGGAGGCTTTTGAAAGTCTCCAGAGCAGACTCCACAACCTTGTCTCTAGGCAGCCCGTTCGAGTGCTCAGTCACCCTCATCTGAACTATAATAATTATTCTTTTTTTTTTTCAGGAAATTAGACATAGCATGTATCATTAACAACAGAAATGCCAACTCCACCAGAAGAACAATAAACAACAGGTCATAGTTATTACTGTGGGCTGACGGGATTGCAATACAGCCAGTAAATTTTTTCTGTCTGGAGAGTTGCACTTAGAGCCACGACAACCAATGTTGCAGTCTGCTCAGGTAACTGAACCAAACTCAAGGATGTAACTGAACCAAACTCAAGGATGTATGGTTGACTAACAACCCACATGTATATGCACACATCTGCATGTTTGTCAGACATCATGTTTTAACACTTTGAAGGAAAGACAATTTTCCTTTATTACTGGCTACGATTGAGAGAAAACAACAACAAAAAAAACCCCCCAGCATACAAGGAACATAAGAATTTATCTTTCATGCTCCCAAACTCAAAAGACAACAGATATCAGCAGCAAAAGTAGCTACTACAGCTTCCAAAAGTTGCAATACCTTCACACTTATCAGTTGAGTTTTACTTATCACTAGCTGCACCAGCCATAGGCAGTAGACAACTCACATATTCCCTAACACAGTGAGTCTGATATATTATTTTCTCAAAATAAAATCAACAGAGCCAGAAGAAACAATAAAACAAGAGACAGTTGCAGGGAAAGTGCAGGCAGAAAAAGTTAAATGAAGTTCCAGAGCTAAAGTGGGAGAATCAAAATTCTTGACAAAAACTGAAAAAGATTTGATGGAAAGGCAATGCAATTACTGCATTTGTTTAAACAATTCGACTAAATCCCCTTTCAAAAAAACATGTTCAAGTAGTCAATTTCCATAATGAAAATCTCATATTATATATGTAGTGCTTACCCAGCTCTGATACAGTACAGTAGGATAACAAAGAATATATTAGATAATGGATTGCAGAGGCCAACTTCTGATACCCTGATTTTGAAAATCAGGTTTCTGATTCCTACTTATTTTAGTGTAATTACTCTTGGAATCAATTGCTGTTCCACATCAGAATCTTAATCTTTATACCAAACTCATATATTTATTTAGATAAACAAATAGTTACTCAGAATACTTCCTACTTGTGTTAATGGAATATTATAGATATACCTATAGATCTTCTTTACTGTAAAGCCTTTTTCAACATTCTGCACTTTGTTCATTTCTTCTGATTTAAAAAAAAAATATATTTGGTGTTATTATCCTCCAATTATCTTAGTCACTCTTGTTTCTTTTCAATATGTAAATAGCATAAAATAACATGAGAAAAGTAAATATAACTGGCTAACTTAAAATCACATCAAAGTAATTCTGTCCCAAATATTTTCACCTCATATAACCTAAGAACTGAAACACAAGTGATTCAGTATGATGTATATTATTATAAATCTTAACATGGTTTTGGTAATTGAACTTAATTTTGTTCAGATATGTGATATCTACCTAAGAAATGCAGTTAACAATTTATCTAAAAAGTTTATCTATTTGCAGATCTATTTGAATTTATTTTTCAGTGAAAAAAAAAGCAGTAACTGCCAGGAAATTGAATCAGTGTATTCAGTAATCTTTCTCCACTGTGGTTCTTTTTCAGATTACCTATATAGTTTAAATGAATTACTGGATTACTGACAGTATTACATAAACAAACAAACACGGAAATTTCAAAGTCTATTCTTAAGTGATTTCCATATTAACTACCAGTAAATGATGGTAACAAGCAGATATGTATGAGAAAATAGGTGGTTGTAAGGACAGAAAAAGAACCAACTAATCCTTATTACTGGTAATTATTCAGAAGCAGAACAAATTAGATTTCCTTTGTTGTTCCATGTTTAGTTTGCAAGCTAGAAAAATAAATACAAAACATTTAATGAAAGAAGTAGGAGAATTACATTCAAAGAGATAAATTTTCTACTTGCATATAGTTTTCAAATTAGACATATAAAGCTTACTATAGTCTATTTTAAAATAATCTGGATAATAATATCTTTGTAATTTTGAATAATATTTTTCTTACAACATGGAAAAAATTAATTCCAAATGTAAAATAGACCATCTTTGTTTAGTTTTTCAAGTATTAACATTGTGAAGTTTGAACTGTCAGAAACAAAAATCTAAGTAAATATTGAATACTTAGTAGTTTATTTCTTGAAACATATCAGAAATTGTTCCATATTAATAAACTCATACACTAATAAAATAATCTTGAATGGAGTTTATTTGGAAATTACAGAATAGTTTGTAGAACTATGGATGTTATAACCTTTGTTAATAAACCTAGTTAAAAACTTCCATTGAGAATCAGAGAAAAATATTTTTAAAAGAACAGGTGCCCTGGCTGATCTCACACTTGGTTATGATAAAAAAAGTCCTACACAATGTAGAAAAATAGCCCTTTAAAAAGCTTTTCTAGGAATAAAAGATTAAAATGTTAAGAGTGTGCCTCAGCATCACAGGCAAATCACAATCCACGAAGTTTGCTGAATTATATAATTAGTAGTTACAGAAAATCTTTTTCTCTCACGCACATTTTTCGATGTTAGAGTTTGTGAACTATGTTTATATTTGTAAAACTTATTTACAATTGTTTTGACTTTGGGTGAGCTGTAGCTTGTTTGTGCAACCCTCTGTAAACAGAGTTATAATTTGTGTATTATTATGCAATTACACTATATCTATTTTCATGTCCAAGACAGAAGTAATTCCTGCAAAATTCAGTTCTGAAATTGTATTTTCTTTGATTAATGCAAGTCTATGGGTGGAACGGTCTTTTTTTTATGTCTTTAGAAAAAGTAATCCATCCATTAATTTTCCACTAATGGTTCCAGAACAATTAGATTTGGATGCAATACATGCCAAGAAATATATGGAAACAGACACTTTGCATATTTAGCAAAAAATAAAAAATAAAAAGCAAAGAACTGTTTCTCATTGAATATGGTGCAGATATACTGTCATGTAAAGGAGATACCTCAACATCAGGACAAGGTGATTTATATTCCTTTAATACTGTAAAAGAAAAAGTGTTATACACAAAATCCATTGCATTATTTTGTTGAAATTCTATATAAAAATACAGTGCCACAGATGACTCAGAAAGCATAAGTGAGATAGAAAAGATACTGCTTCCAAGTGGAAGATGAAGTAATAAAAATTGCTGTCAAATTTCAACAAGTAATCATGCACTACAAGAAATTATAGATTATTTATTTCTTTGAAAATTTTCCAGGTAATCTGATAATCAGTCTTTTAGGTATATATGCTTCCTTCTCAAATGAAAAATCAGGAATATAGTGAAAACTTTTTGAAAGTGTGATAGGTGATTTACTTTATGATTAGGAAAAGGAAAAAAAAAAGAGGTAAGGAAAAGAAAGGAATGTGAACATTAGCTGCTGTAGTAATCTTCCACAGGCATGCCTAAAATAATTTAGACAAAATACAGATGGTTAGGCTACCACATGTACTTATTTACTATTTCATCTGAAATTAATGGTTATGAAACATTACTGTTAATCAAGTGGTTATACAATCAGATCCTTGTGCTCTTGTGACAACCAAACATTTGTTTACGTTGGCAGACTTTAAAATGTGTTATGAAACTAAGCAGTGAAACCCTAATGGAGAAAGTAAGGGGGAAATAAATGTTTTACCCATAAGCCAGCTACATTTTTCATTACAAAGGTCAATCAGTGACAGCATGAACTTTTTCTTTTAAAATACTGAGAAGCAGCAATAAATTCCTTTCACCATACCTGGTGAATCAGATACATTGCTAGAGGAGTTTTAATTCCAAAAATCATCAGTGATATTATTTTTAAAATCACCATTGTTTGTCTTGACAAAAACATAGCTCATATGACCATTTTCTCAAATTTCCACATTACTGATTTTTCTTGTCAAACTGTCAGTCAGAAAGAATTTATATTACAATCCTTCATTCTTCACAACTCTTCTGATAAAGAACTTCAAATATTGTCCACAGTGAGAGGGAACTCTATAAAGTCTAAAATACGCTATGTACTGTAAGATCAATTTTAAATCAAGATACGTAGACATTTGAAGAAAAGAACCAAACCAGCTTACAGTTGTTTGCACATTTGACCAAATCCTAAAGTGATTACAAACCTATAGGAGATTGAGTAAAGACTGTGTGAAAACTGAGTAAGAGCTTAAGCATATGATTCATACACACATATCACTGTTCTGGAATATCTTGAAGTACAACTGCTAAAATTGCTTCCCGTATTGGCAGATGTGGTGGAAGAATATACAGTGAGCTTCATCCAGATGTAGAGGCTAATGAAACTCCAGAAGAGGAAGGAGGTTGGCAAAGAGATAGGGACTTTAAGAGTTCATTGTGGCTGTGAAAACTGCTTTAAATTCAAAGCTACTATGACATTTTGGGAATAACTAAATTCACAGCAATCACTGTCCCAAGGGATAGATTTCCTTTCTTTATATCCCATAGACTAGTTATTAAGGCAAAGTAATAATTATCAATTCTAATTAAAAGTTTCGATTTATTTACACCTGTCCTTAACATTAAATTTAAAATACCTAGATTTATTATCATAGTCATGTTCTGATACATGAAAGAAGTGATAACATGTAATTAGCACCAGACGGTGTTTTTGCTAAAGCTGGTGTTGAATTTGGATATTTATGTTAGTTTAGTCTTGGTTCTGAAACTCTTCAGTTTTTAAAAAGACAGTAATGTGGAAATAAGGATATTGGAATATATATAACCTTGGAATATGATAAAATGAGGCTTAAATGTGACATAGTGAATCACAAAATCCTCTACTAACTGAGAAACTTGAAGAATATGCTTTAATGATCAAACTAAATGAAAAAAAAGAACCTTTACTATGTTGGGACAACATTCTAGTTAATTATGCTGCCAGTTCTAATTAGAAGAATTAACATTGCAGTTAAAAGTTCATGGCTGGTACTATCTGTCTGTTTTAAACAACACCAGCCAGGAAATTGCCTTGTCAACTATGATTAAGGTGCTAACACAGTGCTTTAAGGTTGCAAAAGCTTTAGCACAGTGGAGTAAGGTAGACATGTGGTTATAATGTTAAGACATTACTTAATGTTTAGATAAAGGTTATTTAAATATTTAACTGCTTGTAAATTGAGTTTGCAACCAGCAGGTTGTCTTGACTAAGTGAAATTACATCAGGACCAAGGAGGACATTGCACAGAATCACAGAATGTTAAGGATTGGAAGGGACCTCTGGAGATCATCTAGTCCAACCTCCCTGTCAGAGCAGGAGAACCTAGAGCAGGGTGCACAGGATGGTGTCCAGTCAGGTTTGAAATAACTCCAGAGACTGGCCCCACTGACCCCTCTGACCCCACCTCCCTTTCCCACCCCATTTTCTCGCTTATCCCCCAAATTACAGAGCACCTGGGCTCAGCTGCAGACCCCTCCACTCCCCAGGTGTGGCTCTTTGCCCACCCACTCACTCTCCTATTTCTCCTCCAGGAAGTGGAGTAGTTCTAAGCTGTGCCCAGCTGGGTTGAGGGATGTGGGCCATTTCTCTTAGCATCACTAGTGAGTTCCCCATGGCACACTCTGATTGGAAGAGGGCCAGATAGGCAGTCAGGGGCATGAGGAGGGTTGGTGGCCCTTTCAGCATCTCCCATGGGTACTATCTCTGTGTCCTCGATGAGGATGAGCCCTTCTGTGTGCTACATGGGCTGGGTGACGGTCTTGTGAGGTTCTGGAGTGGGTTGAGGGTAGTAGTGGTAGGGCAGGAGCTGCCTGGGTATGCTGACGGTATCTGCTCTCTTGGCCAAGCAGAGAGATTTGCTTTTGGAAGGCTGGCTGGAGAAGGGCCAGATGTTTGAGCTGCAAAATCCACATTCCAGGAGGTAAGGTATAGAGCTCAGTTTGCAAGAGCGTAGCAGCTGATTTTGGCCTCAGCAAAGAGAGCTGGAAGCAAGAGACCAGCTCCTCCTTTCTTTGGGAGTAAGATTTAAATTTATATTGTACTGCTGACCCTTACCTTTGCTACACTGCACTTACATCTGTATGTCTCCTCTGCCTCCCTGGCCCTGACTGCAACTCACTGGTTTGGCTTCCTGGCTTGTCCTCAGACCTGTCTCTTCTCTGCAGCCTTACTGAGTGGTTACTGGACTGTGTCTGGTCTGATTCCTGTTTCTGGACCTAGTCCTGACCAGGCTTTGTTGCTCTGCATCCCTGTTCCTTGTTGGTGCAACCTTTGCTCCCTCCTTCCCTGCTACCATGCTCAGCTCCCAGCTTACCTTCTCCCGTGGAGCAGCCAACCCTCACTGCCCTTGGCAGTTCTGTCATGTGTTCTCAGTCCTCTAAATAGATGCATCCATTTGTCAAACAGCTTTACATTATCAATGATATCCTGTAGTCTGCACATATATCACACACAGAATCACACAGAATCGATCGGGCTGGAAAGACCTCTGAGATCATCAAGTCCATATATGTGGCAAACAACGTGGGAGTTTCATAACACATGTGAATATCTTTCATTTCTTATCAAGGAGATAAGTGATCTCCTCCTCTCCATTTGTAGGTGTTTATAACACTATCATGATCTTCTTGCTTATGCTTGCTTCTCTCTCATCTCTCCTTTCTATACCCTCGGGCTTCTGCTCCTCATACTTCTTTGCTCATACAGTTCAGTTGCTGATTTATAGCTACTTCTTTTTCACATGAGGTTGTGTAGGGAATAAGAGTTTCAGTTTCTGAGTGCCATAAAGGAATGTATTTTTTTCTTGTGTTTATCCCAAATAACCTTCAGTAAGGTAACACACACTTCTAGTAATACCTCATTTGACAAATAAAGTAAACTTGTCTTTGTAAATTTGTATTCTCCAGTAATTGCTTGTGGACTTAGGAGCTTCTTAATAGACCTTAAGATAAAGAAAAAAAAAATTGGAGGAGTCCCCTTGGTTTAGAAACACTTCTTTGAATTCCCTGTACTTCATTCAAGCAGGACTAAAATGACTGAAGAAAGGATTTGTGAAAAATACTGAATGCAAACAAACTCATATTTCAGGAAGAGAAAAGAGAAACTTCTGTTCGCAGCCACCTGTTTATCTTTTTTCAGTAGGTAGACCAAAATACCATCAGAACTTGAGCCTAAGGAGTTGTGGATTTAATAATGCAATATATGCATGCTTCTTAATGCTTCTTTTTTTTCCCCCACCAGAAATAGGAAACTTACATGATGCATAAAAAATAAAAATATGCTTTCCCCCATCCCACAGGGACTACTTGTCAAAGCGATTTAATGGTTTTTGAAATAAATACCTTACACAAATGAAAGATTAGGAACTCTGATTCTGAGCTTTGTTTAATGTGTAATCCTTTAGATCAAGGGATTATTTGAATGAAAACATATATATGTTACTTAGATGTAGAGAAAAAGGTATGTATTTACTGAATAAAGTAATGCAAAAAGCTATTTATCTTCATGCAAATATTAGCTTGTTATTGCATATATTTCTTTTAACCTAATTATATCCACTCATAATAAAGCTATATGTGGAGAATCCTACGCTTTCAAAATAAGATGATTTTGACTTAGGACCACTTACATCTTTAAATTTAGTTATTATAAATGACTACGAATATTTTCTGATATAGTTCCCCTTGATCTTGAAGTTAGAATATATTACTCCTCCAATATGTCAAATAGCCTGAATAAAAAGGGAAAAAAACCAAACAAACAAAAGAGAGGCTGAAATTTATTCAATAGTTGTATGTCAAATCCATCAAGTGAAATAAAACAATAGGGTTTTAAAGAATCTAGCTTTAGCTGACCCATTACATAGATATGACTCTTGCAAAGCTCCTCCTTTTCATGTGACAGGACACAAAGTGAAAGATCTGACAGAAGTTTGTGCAAGACACAATTCTTATGTATATCTTAGGTTGGATATGGCAGAGTAAACGGCGTGGCTTTTGCATAGATATCTTTGATGTTAATTATGTAAAGAGTGATGTTATCTATATCCACTGCGCAACATGCAAACATCAACTACAGTCAATAGCTATAGGGGAAAAGCATGGAAGAATATGCTTTATCTTAATTACATCTCAGTCCTTCTAGAGATTCATTTCACCTTTTTACACAAAGAAAATAGGTTTAGTATCAGTAACACTGTGCCTCTTGTTATTCAAACCATTTGTAAAAAGCAATGATAAAACAAAAGAAATGGTAACATGTTTTAAACCCTGAAGATTATCCAGCCTTTATTATCTGAAAGGCATTCAGTTGTAGGGATTTTCTATTATCCCTCAGCCAGAAAGGTCACAGGTGAACAGCAGAAGAGACTTGCTTATCCTTCAGGCAATGAACATATCACCTGTCTTCTAGCCTCTACAGAGCAGAAAACAGATTAGTAAACTATTTTAAAAATAAATATTTATTTTAATCTACTAAATTATTTTGGTCATTCAGTGTAATTAATCCTACATTCTATGAATACATCCTAGCAGAAATTCAGAAACAACTGCAGTCACAGAATATATGCATGCAATGTGTATACTAAATTTAGAATGATGGCTGGAGGTTTACAGCTTCTGGTTATAGAGACTTTTTGAATCATTTAATCATCTGTGTTTTCCAGATGGATACAACAGATGACTCTCTCCATTAGAGGCTGAACATATTAAGTTCTTGTTCCTACCTTTACAAACATATAAAAAAATGGGGCATTATTTTAAAGGCTAGTGTATCTACTCTGAATTTGTATAGTCATGGTGGCCCAGTAATAAATTTTTTATGAAAAGAGAGACTTTTGGAATCACTGAAGATGTATTTAGACAGTTGAATTGCTTATGTGAAGACCATTATCTTAGGGCTTTTTGGGGGTTATTTTTGGTTATTGCTTTTTTTTTTTTTAATAGAGCAACCAGATCAACATGACCTTCAGGGGAAGAATCTCTTTAAATGTTTAGATTTTTCCAATAAATAGTAAGACTTCTCTCATTCCTCCAGGTTTGCCAAACATGTAAATAAGACATCTTTAGTTTAAAGAGGAAACATTAAGGTAAACAAATGGGAAATAGTTGCTTTCAGGAATCTGAGTCTTAGTTCCTATCATGAAGCACTTGAAAAAAATTTGTTCACTCTCCCTACATGATGCATTCATGCAGAGTTGTCAGTGTCATATATCTATAGCTGACAGTAATCCTAATAGGGCATATAGCTAAATATATCACTAGTATATTTTCATGGACACTGTAATTCAATTTATCACTGTCTAAATGCACTATGTGCATAAGTTGATCTTATTTTTGTGACTTTAGAAATAGTTTAATAAATATTGCTATCAAGCCCAGAAATCTTCTCATTATACTTTAATAACCTGTAATTGTATAAGAAAGGACTTCTTGGTGGTTTTAATTACTTTATGATAAAGACATATTGTAAGCATGTAAATTATTCGTAAATTTGAAACTGTCTCAATAATACTGTATATAAAATATCAATAGTAAACAGATTCCATGTATGGTTAGAATCAGATATGCTTTCATGCAATGTGTGAGGCAGTTTTTTTCACTTCATCATATCTTGCAGAGAGTTTTAATAACAACCCTTTGGGACAATATGCGGTACAGCATTTAAATAAAGTTGCCAGTATGCCTTGTCAAAATGAGATGAAAGCTTCCTTTCATATAAATATCTATTCATAGGTCACTGCTTGTGCAAGATAGAATTTTCATATACATACCCTATTTAGCCAAGAGGGGTAAGTTTTATTCAACAACATTCTTATTGTGGGTTAGAAATGGGTACATGTTATTAATTTCTCAGTGATTTTTATAGGCAATGATATATCCATAATCTTCTAAAAACTGTATTTTTGACCACACACAGAATTTTTTTTTTGTTTATTCATATAAGTCTTCCTTAGTTCAGGGTTCAGTGAATATATGAGAAACTTTAGACCTGAAATTTCCTAAAAATTATGGTCTTAGAAATCCACTTTCCATGAGATACTGCCTGCTCACAAAACTGATTCCTATCATCCATCTAGCATTGGCTTCAGTCTTCCAATGGAATAGACTAATTCATCACTATTATTTTGATGACATTCAGCTCTATCTATCTTTACCCTACTGTTTCTATTGGGGACAATGTACTGCCTGAGGAGCATTCAGACTTACAAAATATCTCAAAATTAATATCTCCTGGATGGAGTTTCTGTCAATTGATTCTATTTGTTCTCATGTTGTTGTTTTTTGTGTGATATATACCCACCTCTTAAGTGTTGTTAAACAGTTAGCTACAAATAGTGATTAGGACTATGGCGAGACCTTATCAAAAGTTGAATAAAATCAAATAACCAGTGAATTTACAGTGCTTATTTTGTGAAAAGTTTCTCTCAGAAAGAGAATTTGACATGATCTATTATTTTACATCTTGAAGGAGAATATGTACTTATGGAAAGATTATGAGTAGAAAACTAATGTTTTCTGTTTCTCCTGGTGGAGCTCTGAGTTTCCCTTCATCCAGTAAGCAGGTCACCCAGTCATAGAAGGAGATGAGGTTTGTTAAACAGGACCTGCCCTTCATAAAGCCATGCTGACTGGGTCTGATCACCTGGTTGTCCTGCATGTACTGCATAATGGAACTCAGGATGATCTGCTCCATCAGCTTCCCTGGGACTGAAGTTAGACTTACAGGCCTGTAATTTCCTGGATCCTCCTTCCTTCCTTTCTTATAGATGGGAGTTACATTTGCTCTTGTCCAATCAGCTTGGACCTCTCCAGTCAGCCAGGACTGCTGACTTAAAGACTGAGGCAAAGAAGGCGTTCAGCACCTCAGCCTTATCCTTATCTTTTGTTACTAATTTTTCTTCTTCTATCCCTCCTGCTGTGGATCCTGCCAGCACCAGAGCTGCTTGCCTTGGCCACAGGGTTCTTGAACAGTTTTTGAACAGCACTGTACAGTTCTTGAAGTGATTAAAGTTTATATTTCAATGAAGGTGACAAGGGTTCTTGTCCCTGTTGGTTACCATTGAGCAACACCACAGTCAGTTCATTGTTTGAAAGTGGCTAAGATGTTGGCTTTTTTGATCCTAATTCTGAGATGCCTTAATATCCACATGAATTGAGTGTGGAAACTTAATGCAATACTTTAAGGACCAGATATATAAAAGTGAAAATTCATAGTCCCCCTTTTCTATATTTGGGATTTATCTTTAAGATTTCATAAGAAGATACAGCTGATCAGATAAAGCAGTCATGACACCATAGTTCTCTCTGCATAATAAACAGGTGTTCAAACAAGGTCCTTTCACCTCACTCCCACTGAATTATCATCTTTGAAACATTTTGATTGAACTTAAGAGGACAACAATAAGCTTTACTGTCCTTAGGTGAACAAAAGAACTACAGTACTCAAAGCATCTAGTAGAAACACCCACATATTGCTGAGTTTGCTGTATTACAGTCACTTGCAAGACTTTTACTTTGTTCTTTTCTAAGTAGAAATTCTGTGATCTCAGGGCAAAGGTTCTCTGCTTTCAGATGTGACTGGGTAAAACTGGATATTAACTAGCTGCATCATGTAAGTTTCCTATTTCTGGTGGGGGGAAAAAAAGAAGCATTAAGAAACATGCATATATTGCATTATTAAATCCATTATTAATCTTAGTACCTAAGACTAGAGACAAAACAGTGATTTATATAATAACCTAAATGCAGAGTAGAGTCTCTGACCAATCTGGCTTAAAGATATATACAGTTTGGAGATTATAGATGAGTAGAGTGAGCTAAGTGTATCTTGTTTTCTCATTCAGCAAGAAGAATCAGGATTTATTGGCCTGGACAACTGAGATAGCACTAGAGGTCTTATAGACGGCAGATCTTACAAAGAAAAAGGAAGTTACTAGGATGTGACAAGGCAGAATAGGAATTATGATTTTCGAAGTTATCCTAGCCCTTGAGCAGTGAATCCTATAGTTGCATTTTCTAGATCAGCATGAAAATCAAAGTCACAGTCTAGTGAAAAACACTGAATATATTAGCATCTCAAATTTAAGAAAAAATGGAAATATTCTAAGAAATATTATAGGAAATAATATTGTGTTGAGAAAAAATGGCAGATCAAAAAACTAAAGATAAAATCATTTTCTTTCTTTGAACCAAGTAATTTTTAACTGCATGTCATACCATCACCACAACCTGTTCTCTCACTGTTCCTTTTTGACTAATTAACTTTTTTTATCAATCAACTACAATTCTGAGAATCATGCAGAGTTAAATAGCTGATAGTCATCTTTATTCAGACCATTCTGCTTTCAGTTAACAATTTCGTCATTAAAAAGCAAGCAAACAAGCAAGCAAGAATACCATGTAAATGATCTAATAATCAGCAGTTCTCAAGCTAAAATAAACAAGTCAGTAGTACGGAAAGGAAGTGCCTTTCAGGTGAATCATGATGAAATCACTAAGCTCTTGTATTTTTCCATTTTGTATGGTTGAGAGAAAAGATTAACATTAAATTAACATTATTGTTATTTTATAAAAGTAATAAACTGCCTTTTAGAACCTACAATAGTAATCGGACAGTGTTAACTATTGTATATAGTTTTGTTCTTCCAAAAGGAGTTTAATTCTTGCTTTAAGGGTCACTATTGCAAATACCCATATACACAGAAAGATAAACAGGCATTAATCTCCTAATCAACATCTTTTTAAGAGAGGCTGGGGGGGCAAAGTGGTGTGTCTAATATTTCCAAACGTATATAAAAGACATTTAACATTGTCTGGTGGAGACATGGGAATAACATAGTGAAATGATTTTATATGATAGAATTTTGAAACTTTTCCTTGTCTTATTCACAGTATTTTCATGACATCTGTGTAAATATCAGAATTTTATGGAACTTGTCCTCATTTTGTCTCTCACCTTTTATAAGGGCCCAGCAACACGATCTTTTAGTACAACTTCCTCTGTGTGAGCTAGGTGGAAAATCAGGCATGAGATGTTGGTTCTGTAAGCTTATTTCCACCTATGATCTAGGGCATCCATTCACAATTCTATAAAGTTCTAACACTTGGATAGAAAAGATTCCCACACCAGTATCATGGTGTTGAAGTTAAATTCTTTGCTGAATTCCCTCCACAATAGGTTGTGGGTTAAACTGTGATGGGCAAAAACCTCATCTGCATCTTCAAAGTAACTTAGTTTTATCCTGACCTAAACCAGGAAAATATATAAAATATGTTCAGATCAGAAGACTCTACAGCTGAAATCAAGAATGTATCTCATCCCAACAAAAACTAACTTGACAAAAAGTTTGGGTTTTTTCTTATTTTACCAGTAAGAATAAATTTTCCAGGTATACTTTACTGATAAAACTTTCTCTGCAACCTTTGCATCTTTCCACATACCAAAATTTGTTGGAACCAATACTGCATGAGATAATTCATTAGGGACAGAGGATGCAAATTCACTAGCTCAGCATATCCCCAGTGAAGATGTTGCACTACTAGATGTACACAATTCTTTTGTTCTTCTTTCTCAGCATTTATCCTTACTGATATAGTTAGTGTTTCATCTCAGCATGAAATAGCATTAGATAACATTGCATTCTGAGGAAGCAGAAAAAACAAGGTCTCCATAAATGAAAATGAATTAGAAATGCTCTTGCAGTAGAGGCCCTGGAGTTATAAATGAGAAACTGATGAATGTACTTAGTAAGGGACTTTACATGAAGTCTTTCTCCTGCTGTAAGTTTCTTATTATTTAGCATATTCTGCTTCTGAAAGGCATTTTTGACAAGTGCTAAAGCAGAATTTCCATAAATTATCTGGGCTTTACTAACTAGGTTAATTTTTCATTTTAACTTTTTTTTTTTTCTTTTGTAGTAAGAAATGCCTGGCCAAAAGATATTTCAGTACTATTGATATTCTGAAAATGGACACGATTTTCTTTGCAGTGTAAGTTTCTCCTGTGGAAATACATGCAATGACAAAGTAAAGTGATTAAGACTTAAAACAAAATGGATCTAAGGGACAGGATTAATCACCTGACTTTAAACATCTAGTAAAGTAGTATCTCAGCTAGCTGATCAGGAATCTTTAATGATCAGTAGAATTTTTTGGATATGAATAATTTAACCTATTTTGGATATACACAGTACAGGATGCTAAACTGCCTCATAGTCATAGCCAAACTGCCTCACAGTCATAGCCATAGTGGTCTATTATTTTTAAAAACAACTTCTATAACCAGATTGTGCAAACATACATGCCAGGTCAGAGGAATTTAGCCAATACATTCTGTTAATACCTGCTGCAAAACTGTAAGCTATTTCCTCAAAGCAATTTTTTTGCAGACAGATGTACTTTCTGATTTCGTTTCATTCACTTGATGGACACAGATGTCTTGTGGAATATTTTTTCTCAAATACGTAAAAATTTTAGGCTTATTAATAAACCACCAGGATGCACTATAATACACACACACACTTTGTATCTGTGACTAAGAACCAATTAATAGGTAATGGTATCACTTCATCATTAGAAAGTCAGAAATAAATTTTCACTCTTTTCATTTGATAACACTGTTCTGTATAAATACATGTAGTTGTCCCAAGTTTTTCAAAAGTACAATTTTCAGTTTTGGTTTTACTTAAATATAGGAACCAAAAATTCTTTTGTTAATTTTATGGAAGAAGTCATTAGATTTTAATGTGGACCCACACATTTGAAGTTTATTCTGGTAAAAAAAAATAAAAATATAGTTTTCTTTAATCACTAAGAATTTTTTGAAGAAACTTTTTTCACATGTAGCCAGTTTGCAATGTAAGTCTTAACTTCAAAATTGAACTCCATTGTAGTTCATAGAAAGAAAACTAGTTAAAATTTTTTAACTTGTGATTTTCTATATAGCTAAGTTTAGATATATGTGATCTCATATACTTACTAGACTTCATGCCTTTCTCATCTGAATGTTGTTTAAAATTATTTTATCCAAATATAAATTTATCTTACACTTGTGCTTTCATATCTTATGTGATTCCTTGTGAAAATATGTTTTAAAATGTGCTATGTTATTTCTGTCAGGGAAATTAAACTCCTCTTCTGTAGTGTTAATAGCTCTCCACTGGAATTATCTCAAACATTCAAATGTTATGAACAGCTTTACCTAGCCATTCTATTAACATCAATCAATCAATCACTTAAAAACTTATTTTTCTTGTAATATGGAATTTTCCTAGGAAAACAAAGCAAACAAACAAAAAAAACCCCAAACACAAACTGCCACACAACAGGAAATAGTTCTATAATAATTATAAATAAGCATCATGTCCTAAGTGGTATAGAGTCATAGAATCACAGAATATCATGAGTGGGAAGGGACCCATAAGGATCATCAAGTCCAACTCCCTGCTTCTTGCAGGATTACCTCAATTAAGTCATATGACTCAGACTGTTGTTCAGATGCTCCTTGAACTGTGTCAGGCTTCGTGCTGTGATGCATTCACTGGGGAGACAGCTCCAGTAACTGACTCAGTGCAGAACCTTTTCCTAATGTCCAATCTGAACTTCCGCTGACTCAGCTTCATTCCATTTCATCATGTCCTGCCACAGCTTACCTAAGAGAGGAGGACACCTCCACCGTCCCCTTTGGGGAAGTTGTAGGCTGTGATGAGGTAACTGCAGTAGCTTTACATGATTTTTATGCACAGCATTTATTCCTTCTGAAACTGCCTAGATACTAAATTTTAACTTTTATACGACACTTATCATGTACTTTCATACATACAGAAGTAGTCAGTAGCTTGTTTTCAAAGATATCTAACAGAAGGTTTGTCATTTTCTATCATAGGAATGATAGCTACTCAATTTTACAGAACTGGATACAAATTAGTTACAATGTAACTTAAAATATATGTATATACACACACACACACACACACAAACACATTATAGAATCACAGAATATTCATGGCTGGAAATGACCTCTCAGATCACCAAGTCCAACAAAAAAAAAAAGCACCAAAAAAACCAACCCACCATCAAAACAAAAACCACAACCAACAAAACCACCACCACACAACCCCTGCTCTCAGTAAAGCATGTCCTGCAGCATCACGTCTACATGTTTATTAAACAGTTCCAGGGATGGTGACTCAACCACCTCCCTGGGAAGGCTGTTCCAGTGCCTCACCACTTTTTCTGTAATGAATTTCTTCCTAATAGCCAATTTAAGCACACACAGAATATTCGTGGTTGGAAAGGACCTCTCAGATCACCGAGTCCAAAAAAAAA
>VWZO01017498.1:21368-37330 GCA_013396975.1 Bucco capensis
AGGTCCTTTTCTGCTGGGCAGCTTTCCGGCCACTCATCCCCAAGCCTGTAGTGTTGTCTGGGGTTGTTGTTCCCAAAGTGCAGGACACGGCACTTGGCCTTATTGAACCTCATACAACTGGCCTCAGCCCATCGATCCAACCTGTCCAAGTCCCTCTGCAGAGCCTCCCTGCCCTCCAGCAGATCAACACTCCCACACAGTTTGGTGTCATCTGCAAATTTACTGATGGTGCTCTCAATCCCCTTGTCCAGGTCATCAATAAAGATGCCAAACAAGACTGGTCCTAAAAATGAGTCCTGAGGGACACCACTGGTGATTGGCAGCCAGCTAGATTTCACTCCATGAATCACAACTCTCTGAGAACATCCAGCCAGTTTTTAACCCAGTGAAGAGTACATTTGTTTATACCATGATCTGCCAGTTTCTCCAGGAGAATGCTGTGGGAGACTGTGTCAAAGGCCTTATCAAAGCCCAAGTAGTCAACATCCATAGCCTTCCCCCTATCCAAAAGGTGAGTCACATGGTCACAGAAAGAGAGAGATATTGCGTTGTACAAAAATTTTCTTGAATTACTAAAATATCACTGAAGAAAAAAACCTGCATTAAATCCCTCTTCTGTCTCAATTTACACACCTCTCATAACTTCTTTAATTAGTCCTAAAGATCTGAGTAATTCTTCATTGAATGCAACATGCATGTCGACACATTCATACAGGATACATATTTGATTACACAGACTTTATTACATGTATTAAGACACAACATGAATCGTTCAGTAATTTAGGCTTATTTTGGGAATCACATTTTCTATTATCCTGTGAATACCTATGAAGACTGACTTTAGCAGAGTAATGGTTCTATTACCCAGTATTTTGTTAGCCCAGATTGTGGAATGTATGCCTACACAATACAGTGATGTATTTATCAATAGCTCATCCTTACCTTTGCTTCCTCATGCTGACTGAGTTGCAGCAAAAGCAGGGATCAATGCATTCTGCTTTCACAACAGACCTATGTGATGAAGCAGAGAGTTGCAATCAGATTCCTAACTAGTTTTCAACTGGTTAATCTTTCCCATTAGGACTCCTGAGGATGATTTCAGACACTGCTGAAGCCCTAAAATGCTACTGAATGACCTGAATTTTCTTATTTTTTTCTTCTAGAAAAGACAAGAATGGGATTCTTTTGTACAAAGTTGATATAGTCCTAAAATTTCAGTTACATTTGGAAAAGAGATATGTCTGATAATGCTTTGCAGTTTTGGAATATCTTTTACTAAGTGTCACGTATTTTTACAGTCATCACGGTCAGATTACTTTTCAGACTTTTACAATGGGAATCATTGATATTAGAAGATTTTTTAAGGAGGCTTTTCATTAGTTTTGCTGCCTAGAGAGCTGAAAAACAAACTAACAACCAGAGTGACTGGAGTAGAATTTAGAAATTTAGAAATTCATTACATCAAGTTTGGATTTATCTCTTAGTTATAATAATTGTATTATTTATTATTATGGCATCTGTGCATTGTCATTTTAATTCTGTTAATATGATGCCTTCAAGGAAATAGTATACATTTATAACTTAGGCAATCAGTTTAAGTGCAAAATGCTGAAGTTATCAAAAATATGTATATACTAACTCTTATGTTGATTATTTTATCTTTCTCTTCTAATTTCTGGGAGAGTCAGTTAACTAAACAGATTCCAGAGCTCAGACCACACAGCTGCCAATGTGAGAAAGTACAAATTTTAACTAAGTAAGCTTCTCTGGAATGAACAAGTGCATAAGATCAATGTTGTAGTAGGGTCAGGAGGGTATAGGTTATTGGAATCAGACTATTTAATGTACTGTACCAAAATCAATTGACAAAAAATGTAAATTAATTGAAGTCTATATCTTACACTCTGACTTTTGAATCTTGAACAAATTGGGTTGTGAAAGCACCATAAATGAAAAAGAAAATAAGAAGCTCTTTGATATAATGCAGAGTAAAGCTTCTAAGAATCATTTATTGGGAGTTATTTGCAATTTGCTAGGAGTAATTTGCATCAGTTTATTGATCAAACAAGCCATGGAGAACAGGGGAATTAAACTTCTGTCTAGTGAATAGCATTTGAAATGTCTGTTGAAACAGCTTTAAAAATTTTAAAGTAGGTCAAACTACTCATCTCCTTGGATGGTAAGGTTGACGGAGAGATAGACAATAGGTTAGCAAAGGCATATAGTGCTTTCGGAAAACTCTATAAAAGAGTTTGGTGAAATAAACACTTGAAGAAAAGTGCAAAGATCAGCATTTATAGAGCCATTGTTCTGTCTACTCCTTTATATGGTTCCGAATCATGGGTCATCTATCGCCACCACCTGCAACTCTTAGAACACTTCCATCAACGCTGTCCCCATACAATCCTAAACATCCATTGGTCAGACTATGTGACTAATACGTCTGTCCTAGAACAAGGTGCAATTTCAAGTATTGAGGCCATGCTGCTGAGAACGCAGCTGTGTTGGGCAGGTCACGTCTCCAGAACGAAGAACTACAGCCTTCCTAAAATTATTCTTTATGGTGAACTTGGCACTGGCTATCGCAAGAGAGGAGCCCTGAAGAGGAGATACAAGGACTCCCTGAAACAACATCTGAGCCTTGGCCATATTGATCACCTTAACTGGTCCACTCTGGCCTCCAATCAGGAGGTCTGCAGACACACTATCTTTAATGCAGCTGATGTTTTTGAGAAGGCACACAGGATGATTCTTGAGGAGAAAAGACAGCGTAGAAAGAATTGTGTCTTATAGATTATACCTCCTAAGGAGTCCTTCTGCTGTGCCTTTTGCAACCAATCTTGTCTATCTCTAATTGGCCTTTTCAGCCATCAGCGCGCTTGTTAAAAACGTGGGTAGAGCCCTCCCCAGATCTTCGTTCGTGAAGCCTTGCCATGAAAAATGAAATGAATGAATTCAGGTCAAACTGTTGAGGAAGTAATTTTCATATTAACAACAAACTGTCCTCTTTCATACCTGAGATATCAGGTCAATTTACTAGTTGATGGACTGATAAAAAACTATAACATTAGATTTTAGCTCTAAAAATGACTTCTGAAAATTATTCATACATATATGCCAAATGTTATACAGTAACTTAACAATGCAAGACTTTCTGGAACATCAGAGCAATGCAAATGCTTTCCTTCTATGAAATCAAGTGTTCAAATATTCCGTCAGTTCAAGAAAACTATGTGGCTTTAGTCTAATTTTTGGTGGGCATTTGTCTTTATTATATAATTAATGACAATCTGGCATGATTAGTAGGCTTTGTTCTTGAAAAACTTAGGACCAGAAGAACAGAGGCGTTGAAAGCCAAGCCTGAAGAACAGAGTGGGAAGCATGGGAAAGCTTGCTGTAGAGTGCATGTAAGTCATCTTCATTAAAGTGGGGGGTCTCAGTTAGAATCCAGACTTAAATATAATGAAAACAAGTCTGCAAATGTGTGCTGTATGCTTTCTGAGGGTTGGCTTTAGCTGATGGCCGTAACTCCTACTGTTAGTAGCACTCACATTATTCTATCAACAGAAATGACATCTGATAGCTGTACTGAAAAAAAAATATTTTTAAGTGGTTTGAAAAATGCTTTTTCAGTATAAAAACAAAATATATTGAAACTGGTATGGACACTGAGAATTCTGAAACAATTTTTTTCTAGGCATAAATTAAAAATGAAGATGCAGTTCCTAAGTGATAAGATGCATGTGTTATGCCAAAGAGATGTCAGTAAAGTTTCTGCAGTGCATCAAACACTACCCTGTTTAGAAACAGTAGTCCCACATTATTCTTGGTAAATACACTTGACAAAGCCTTAGATTGATTTATGGAGGTGTTAATTATAATTGCAATTTTAATTCCTCCACTGGAAAATAAGATATAAAGGTTTCTTCAAAGTAGATCCTCTTCTATAGTAACATTTTACAATATTAAAAAAAAAAGTTTAAATACATAATTAAAAAAAAGTTATTTTAATTGATAAAATTATTTTTATTCTCACAGTGGACTTCGAAATAAGAACAGAACACTTCTAATACCAAAACCTCAGTCAAAAGGACTTTGCAAAAATCTTTTATCTAAATAAGAAAAATAATGTGAAAACATTGAACATAATGTTTTATGGTTGTGAATCTTAAACAAAAAATTTGAATGCATTTTTGGACAAGATTTCACTTTAAGCTCATCTGGAAAAGACACATAACAAAGTAACAGTAACAAAGTCTAATCTGAAAACTCATGAAAGCAACATGAATACCCCATTAATTAAATGACTGCTAAGTACTACACAGTATGTGGAGCTTAATGTAAGATGAGAACTGCAATTCAAATTTCAAAATCAACATTTGATTAATGGTTGCTCACACTGGTAACCCTCTAGAAAGTATGCAGTATAGAGGGCTATGGCCAGGGTTACTAAATCAGTTATCCTGAACTATTCAAAAATGGAATTTCACAACCTACTTTGACCCTGAGTTATACTTTTAAAATACTTTAAAATGTCTTAATGTTGTGCTGAAATGCAAAGTAAGGAGATTAAGGAATATGTTCATGTCCTAAACATACATCTGTTCATTAAAATGTCCGTAATGGTTAGACCTATATGTAATTGGAAGCAGTGGTCTACATCAAAGTTCTTTGCCACATCATACAGCTTTTGTAGATCTGTCTCCTGCATGCAGAAGAAGGGAAGTCTGTGCTTCTGGCAGGAACATTGTATGTCAAGCCCTGCTTCATCATTTGCCCATGACATTTCAAACTTGCATTGAGACATTTCAGAAATGACTTTGATGAATAGTTTCAATAAACAGAGCAAGGGTATTTAAGCACTGCTGATCACTGCTTTTGCCACACACAAAAAAAGGTGTAAAATAAGTATTTAGAAACTGTTTAAGATATCTTTTGTATTCAGAATATCCTAAGTCCTTTCATAGATGCAAGTTGTTTGGATAAACAGAGAATAGGTGACATAGAAATATCAAAACCACTCAATATGGCTTCATGTCAAAAATGTGCTTTTAAACATGATACATGCAAACGCAATCATGAATGCAAATCCAATTAAAAATAATTTCATTGTCTCAGCTCCCCAGTATTGTTATCTTTTCATTACTTGAGCTTTTACTGATGTGATTTGTATATATGAGCTTAGTGTCACTATATATTCTCAGAACAAAATCTGTAAGAACTTCATTTGCAACTTGATTCAACTTTCATATCAGGGAGGTACCCAGTGGCAAAAAAACATGAAAAGTAAAAGATACAAAGTAGGAACACATCTCTTTTCCTTTGTTTTTGTTGTTGTGGTACATTAAGGCACAAATTCCGTGTTTATAGTTTGGTATTTTTTCTTCATGATCACCGAAAAACTGTTGCCCATTGTTGTTACAGTAATTAAAATTTCACTTTATTTTGCTACTATCAAAATCCAACCTCTCACACAGTTGTAAATATTTCTGCTCTCTACAGGAAAAACACCTTGTATTATTGTATGTTCCCATTCTGTCACTTAAAAGGATTAAAAGATTCAGACTACAGCTAAATAAGAACATAATACCATTTCATTTCTTATGGTATTTGCTTTCGTATTAGAGTCACAGAACATTACAGAGGCCACTAAAATGAACTGTCCTGCACATTAGACTGAAATGCTCAATCTGTAACAGTGGAAAAGCTGCTAAACAGAATTTATGGCTATAGAGACTTCCTAGATGTCCAGATTTTAAAACAGTGATACAAAGGAAAAAGCCCATTTAATTTCCCTTTAACATTTAGCAGGATGTTTTCCACTCTTTCTATGTGGATACCTGTATAATAAGTACACATTCGAAACTGTTCTTACATACTTGAAACCATACTGTAAACCATAGAAATATTGTTCAATGATGTGTACTAGCATATTTCAAAGAACCATATAGTTTCTACAGATACATGTAGTCACTGGATTGTGAACTAGCTAGGAAATATAAGACACATCAGAGATCATTGTAACTGCTATGGGCTGATGGATTGTCATGTAAGGGACACTGATATTCTGGTAAACACCAAGAATATTGCAGAGAGTATTAACAGCTCTGTTCTCTCTCGGATTCTTGCAACCTGCTCTTCCTGTTAAAAGTAAAGATGTAAAGAACAGGAGATCAGTTGGAATTGCTAAAGATGAGAAATTGAAAAAGCTGTCTGGGAGGGGCAGACTGCTGGCTGAGGGTCTCACCTGTTAATGTGAGGCAAGCATTTACCCTCACACAGATGCTTTCCTTCAGATCTAAGCAGTATTTAAATGTCTTCTTGGGAATTCTATAGCACTCGTTGACTTTTCAAATAAAAACAACAATTTATAACATAGAAATTTTAGCCTTTTACAGTCAAGTGAGGTATTATTAATTACACTGTATTATTAATTATTAATTGCACTATATTAATTGAAGTAAATGCTGTACTATATTCTCAAGAATTTTGACACTGTGTCCTAGGGCCTTTTACTCTGCTCTAGGTGAGTGGAAATTTTCATATTCACTTTTAAAAATGCCATTTCTTATCCTCACTGATCATTAATACCTTAAAAATTAGCAACCTTTGTAGAAGAATATCATTAAGATATTTCTTTTTCACATTCAGTAAGGATGAGCCAAAACTATGAAAAATACTGCTTTGACATAAAACACTGTTAAAGACTAGCCAAAAGAAGATCTTATAACAGTTATAATGTCAGAACAGGGTTTGAAAGTAGTGTTTAATGAAACTTGCACAATCTATGTCATTGAAATTAATCTGTATCTCTAGGTTTTTTGGAAAATATAAAGAAATGCTTTTTTAAAGAGAATCTGTACTTGATTGGCACTGTTTCTACTCTTTCTACTTTGCATTTGTGGTCTCATATGTGACAGACATTCCACACTGATTTTTTGGACTGGGAGACAAAGAACAAAAAATTATCTCTTAATTTAAAACACCCAGTGAATTGAGGTGCTTGAAATAGAGTTAGGAAAATCTAGGGTTTTTAGGAAAACCTAGAAGCAAGATGTATGATATTTCAGATAAGACAGCTAAATAGAAATTATGCCACAGCTTCCTCTTACTTCTCAATATTATCTTCCATTATAGCCTACTTTCAGATACTCAGCCTGCAGGTGTCCCAAGTGTTTCCATGGAAGGCTTTAAATGTAGATTTCCTGCCTTTATGGAACAGAAAGGTGATAATATCTACATATATAATATCTAATTAATCTTAAGCAAAAAAAATTCACTTTCTTTTAATATTCACTATACCATACCGTTCTGTCCATAAATATATTTTGTCCTTTAATAGCATTTGCTATTCTTTATTGACACATTTGCATGATATATTTTCATGTTATGTGGTAAATATTTGCTTGGTAGTAAGTATAGAATGCTCTGTCTTTACTGGAAGCCTAGTTCAGGATAACTGAAGTTTTAAAGTATGATGACAAACTGTAAAAAATAGTATTTGCTTAAAGAGTCAGACAATGCTTCTAAGTACATTTATTGAACTACATTGTACTTCACTGTTGTAAACTTTTACATGTACTGATACTTTAGCTTAAACTGTGTACTTGGAACTATGAAGATGGCTTAAACAACTATACAAAAATAATAGTTTAATCAAAACTTGTATTAGTTACCAAAAGATTAGAAAAGTTATAAAAAGAGACAATTTTCTTAAAATATGACCAGATCAAATATCACAGAAATGTAAGAGAAGGTTTCTCAAGAAGAACAGACCCCTTGAAAAATGTTCCATTCTTTTTCCATGATACTTTGTAAATAACACTCGTGTCTTTCCAGATCATCACTAAAGAATTGCTGATATTGCTTCATACTTCTTCTTGGCCTTGACATCCTCGCCGGTGGCTGCCATGGATCCTTTCCTCTTGCGCCCCTCTACCTTCTCCCTGGGTCTGTACTTCAAAGGTTTTGTAACACTACTTCCTCAAAATGATCAGTAATCAAGGTCAATTGCCTCAGAACTAATGTGTACCAGTCATGATTTAGTTTATAGCAGTTGGCAGATTGGTTCCTTTCTACCTATGGAGTATCACTTAAAGATTAAACAACTTTGCTCTTAAGAATGAAAGAACTTGTGAGCTAAAGCAGACATCTTTCTGAAACTCTAAGTACTGTCGGAGTGACATAGGATGTTATGGTCCCCATTTTATTTGCAGTTTTATTAGACATAGAGTTCCATTTAATCTGTTCAGACTGGGCAGCAGAAAGAGAAGGATAACTGTCAATGCATTTTGCCTTACACAAAGCTCTTCAGTCACATTTCACAATGAAACTTTCCTGAGGAAAGAAAAAAAAGCAAAAGCTGATTAGAAAGCTGCAGCCAGTCTGATCAAAGTAAAATACAGTTTAAGTATTGTATGTTAGATATCTTGCACATTCAGAAAGACCTTTTGTACTCCAAAGATAGTTAAATAAATCATTGTGACTTTCTAGGCAACTACAGAAGTTCAGCATTCTCTGAAATAGCCCTTGTGATGCTACCCAAGGGAAGAACCCAGCTGTCTGCAGAAAACAATAAATAAAATGATGCTATTTGCATTCTAACCAATGAAATGCATCTGTTTTACTGATACAAATGCTACAGCAAGATTTTGTTTTCAAGTAGGATATTGTCACTACTTTGTATCATCATATAGCATTGTTACAATCACTTCCAAGACCAGCTCTCACGGGAGATGCTGACAAGGCCTGTACATGGCCATAGCAACTGTGACCACCTGTTGCCCATGACCACTCTGGGCAAACAGGGCATGACATGTCAGACAGGGTGTGGTGTGGCAGTTTGAACAGCAGTTTGCATGGGATAGTGTGTAGGAAGGGTATAGTCACCCTATCAGCTCAAGAGGTCTCTTGCATAAGGACGGACAGTTGACTCAGACTTAAAACCACTGTTTCTACAGAGAAATCCCTTGTGATGTCTAACATTTCCACCCAGACATAACTGAAAGGAAGGAAGGAAACTTCAGTACAGGTGGCAGGTTGCAAGCGAGTGCTCAGACTAGTGAACTACTAAGTATCTGCAAGAGATGTGCATAGGTTGATTATCTGTTACATCAGGCAGCCAAGTTGCAGGAAACAGTTAAAAGGCATTATTAGAGGAGTTGAGACAGAAAGAGATAGGTGGTTTCATAAGCATATTCCTGTAGTGGACACTAATGAGAAAGTGACACCTTGGACCCTGGTGACCTACAAAGGTAGGAGTCTGCTTCAGTCTTCAGCCTCCAGCGTCACTACCAAAAACAGATTTGAGATTTAACAACTATAGACACCCATGAGTAAGTTCTGCATGGAGAAACTATACCAGCAGGATGTAGTGGGTACTGTACAAAAGAAAAAAAACTATGTGCGCTCATAGTGGGTGGCTCTGTTGAGTGGCAGGGAGGTGCCAATCAGCAGAGAATAAGAGTTATGCTGTTTCCCCCAAGCTAAGGTCCAAGATGCTGTCAAGAGGGTGCCACAATTTGTCCAGAGAACACACTACTCATAGAATCATAGAATCATAGAATGGTTTGGGTTGGAAGGGACTACTGGAGGTCATCTAGTCCAATCCTCATGCAGTGCGCAGGGACATCCCCAACTAGATCAGCTTGCCCAGAGCCCTGTCAATCCTCCCTTTGAATACCTTCAGGGATGGGGCCTCAACCACCTCCCTGGGCAACCTGTTCNTATTGATAGCGGGGATTGTTCCGCCCCAGATGCAGGACCCTGCACTTGTTCTTGTTGAACCTCATGAGGTTCACCTGGGCCCACCTCTCCAGCTTTTCCAGGTCCTTCTGTATGACATCCCGCCCCTCCAACTTATCAACATCACCCCATAGCTTGGTGTCATCTGCCAGCTTGCTGATGGCGCACTCAATGCCACTGTCGATAATATAATAATACGCATTGCTATTCTTTCATGTGAGCACACTATAAACCAGAACTTGAAGAATCAAGTAAGACTACAAAGCCCTGGGGGCAAGCAAAACATATTAGTACCCAAGATACCCCTTTTCTTCCGTTTTACAAGTCAGAGGAGAGGGTGCAGCCAGAAGTAGACATATAATGCAAATCAGCATCTGACTTCATGGCTGATGCCTTCCTCAGGGGTTTGGGTTTTATGACAATGGGAGATTCTACAATAAATATAACCTACTAGGGAGGGATGATATCCAGCTGTCTAGGAGAGACAAGGGAATCTTTGGCAGCAGGCTGGCCAAACTGGTGAGGAGGGCTTTAAACTGAAGGGCTTGGGAGGTGGGGTCCAAAGTAGCAACGCTCATGCCTTTGCAACCAACTGGTGAATAAGCCAGGCCAACCATGGCAGCAACAAATGTTCCTTAGTGATAACTCTGATTGCAGTGATCACAATATTGTAGAGCTTGGGATCCTACTGAGCATGTGGAAGGTTAGTACTGAGACACAGGTTTTAGATTTCAGAAGAACAAACTTCAGCTCTCTCAGAGCTCAGTTGAGAGATATTCCATGGAAAGTTTCTACAGAGGAAAAAGGAGCTAGTAAGTGCTGGGTGCTGGCTGGCCAGGGTGCTGGACCATCTTGTCTAGACTGTGCTTTTGCCTAGAAAGGTTGGACCAGATTATCCAAGAGGTCCCTTCCTACCTGGTATTCTATGCTTCTATGATTCTAGGGAGAAGTCATAGAATTTCTCCCTAATACAACTAGACACAGTCAATATTACTGAGGTTTCACATATTTAAAATGACGGGTGGATGTTGCACTGGGGGGCATCGTTTACCAGGTTGATAGGGCTAGGACAAAAGCTGGACTTGATGATCTTCGAGGTCTCTTCCAGCTGTAACTCAAGCCTTGCTGTATTCTGCTGAACACTCCTTTTTCATTTCACACCATCTACTGTCACTGGATTTGGGGACAGCAGATGGTAGATCTCGAATTGTGGATATATTGTCCATGAATTTGTGCAATCCATTTTTTAAGCCCACTCAGATTGTCTAATTCCACAACCTCATGAGGCAGCAAGATCCAATATTTCTAGTACTTTGGGATTTGATGAATAATAGCCTTATTTTTTCCATATGCAAGAAATGATGACATTTACTGAAATGGAGAAATGGATAATTTCACACTACCTTCCTCATTCTGTCTAATGTTTTTTGCTTTTGTGTTGTCATTTGACATTTTATTTGTGATTTCAGAGGAATGTAAAAACTATCCTCCAGATCTCTTTCCTGAGATGTAAATATAAGTGACATGTTCAGCAATGTATAAGAATGGCTTAGGTTATGTTATCCTTAATACATTACTTTAGTTTTATCTATGCTGAAATTTACCTGCTACATTTTGTTCACTCATTTTTGTGAAATCCTTCTGGAACTCCTTATCACTCATACAATACAGAAGTATTCAAAATAATTCAGTATTATCTTAAAACCCTGCAATCTCTTTTCTGAAGAAGAAGAAAAAAAAAGATATTTGTTAATTTTAATAACAGAAAAACTCCAAGTTGTGGAACAAGATCTGAAGTTCTGAAGCCTCAGGGGAAAAATATCATTCTTTAAGGAGAGAGTCACAAAGGAACAAAATTGCCACAGTGCAATATTTCCTGCATAGGCAGGAAATGAAGGAGGTCTGCCAGTGTGAAACACCTTNAAGAATGCATAGGCAGGAAATATGAGGAAAAACCCTGATTGTAGTTCTTACCAGATTAAAAGAGACAAAACTACATTTGCAGACAAGCTATTCCTGTTTATTTAAAAAAAATCTCTAATGGCATACTTTAAAAAAAAAAAATAATGTAATGTTCTCAGTAAGAAAGAAGTATATGATTTGCCCTTTTTTTCAAGAAACGTTTAGCTGGCACATTGAATTACTGATTAATTCCTTCTAGAAGCCTTTAAAATATAATCTATGTGGAAAACTTACATACTATTTGATTATCAAAACATCAATATATATCTGCAAAGTCTAGAATATGTTTATGTGAATGTAGAAACTTTATCATGACATCCAAGTTTTCATCTAGCTGAAAATCCAGGTATTAAGAAACTTAAGAATTACAGACATATTTGTCCTTAAGTTACAGCTTTATTTTCCTGTTCAACCTCTAAAATGCTCCTAAGAGTATGCTCCTCTTTCAGAAGTAATTCTCACACCCTTTAGCACGTTTAAGGCCCTGAACCATCTTTTAATATGTACCTCTGACAGTTTTTTGCCTCTGATGGCACTTCCCCGTCTTAATGCAAAGCCACATCATCCTTATCCTTTTCTCCTGGCTCTCCTGTTACTGATACACTGAAATATATAAGCAATGAGGTGAGAAACAGGAATGAAGGAGGTCTGCCAGTGTGAAACACCTTTCTCTTCTTGCTATTGTCTAAATAATACCATAACCTGCAATATACATATATATCAGTCTCTTGAGGACTATCATAAAGGGCAGTCATTCTGTAATACCATCAGATGAAAATCACTGCTTTTCTGTGTTTCTTTCTGCTTATCTCCATGTCAAAGCTGGAACACACTATTCTCTCTTAGTCTTTTAACTACAGTGAAAATCATTTAGAAGCTATTATTTAGTTCATAATGGGAAACAAACAGAAGCGTAGGAATACCAGAGTCAGGATTGTGTATATCCCTTTTTGTGAATGACATAATACATTTTTTAGGTTTATGACATGAAGATATACTTTTTCTATCCTCCAGATCCCTGTATTATTCAGTTTAGTGATAGATAGTTCTCATTAATTAGCAGTTTTCCCTTTTTTGGCCTTCATCTTGTTTAACAGTCTGTACTCAGCCTTATTCACTGAAGATTATTCAAATCCTGCCCTGAGGACAGAATTATTTATTTCTTCATAGCTTTTTTGGTAGTGAATATCCTTGCAGTACTGAATGCTTCATAAACATTACAAAACATGATGATCAAAGTTATAAAATGTCTTCTATACTGGGAATGATCGATAAGCTGGGTTCATGAGCTGTAAAGAGTAAAACAAGGGAAATATGCTAGAAATGTACAAATCATGAGTGGCTTGGCAAGGTTCTATAGGCAGAGATTGTTTACTGTTTCTTTGGGTGCAAGAACTAAAGATAACAAATTAAACTGGTATGTCAGGTTCAAAAAAAACCACTTTTTTTTTTTTTAATAGAAGAATTTTTATCTGAGGGATGTTGCAGGCAAGCTGTTGCATAAATCCATGGAGGAAAAACCCACTGTCATTTACTAAATCCATAGTTATCTTGGCCAAATTAAGAAATTCCTAAGTTGAAACTAGTAAGACTCTAGAAAAATATTGAAGAAATGGATCATGTGTAATTTCCACATTCTTACTTTTTCCTTAAACATGTGTTTATTAGTTCTGACTGAATTAGGATTTAGGAATATCTCTAGACTAACCCATTATAAACATTCTTAGGCTCTTATTAATTAACAATCTGATGAATGGGTATTTTTGTTTGTTGGTTTGGTTTTAAAAAAGGAAATGAGATACAGAAGAATATAAAACTTTTGTTGAGGAAAGTCTATAAAAATTTGATTCTGATTAGTTCAGGGAGCTGGACTAAGTGATTACTTGAGGACCTTTCCAAACTTAAGCTTTATGACTGAAGGATTAAAGTTGGAGACAGTAATTTACTTTTTAAAATATCATATGATACATTGAATTTGAAGGAAAAATGTTCCAGCCACACAAACTAGGTCTTAACTGCCTTAGATATTTTAATAAGCAGACATAGTTAAACTATTTAAAATGTGGTATCAACTTACTCAGAAAGTGAATCTATGCATTATTATGCGGTCTATTTACCAGTAGAACATCTACTTCTTTTCTGTCCAGTTTTGAAAAAGGTAAGCTGTCTTATTTGTGTTATCCTTAGAAATTCAGTCTGCCATCTCTTCTGGTGTCCATTAAAACACATTTTTAATCAAGAAGATGTTCCTCCTCATTAGAAGTAGATTTTTGGTAAATTTGAAATCCACCAGTCTCAACCAAAATGCTGTCTGCGTACACTCGGTGAAGGTATGAGTAAGATACTGCAATTCCTTCTCTACAATAAAATCTCTAGGGTAGTGATAAATTTAAATTAGAGCCGCTGTCACTCACTGACTTGAGGTGCTAAACTGTTTTGGAAGGTCTAATAATGAATATAGTTACAGGAGAAATATGCATCACCTGTAAGATTCTGAGAGACTTTTTAAAATTCATAATTATTTGTACCCCTTTAACATGACTTGACTTTAACAACTCTTTTTCATCAACAGTAATTTGATATGTTCTGTCTTGAACTGTTTCACAAATTCTTTAGATTTAACTTTAATTGTTTTCCTTTTGTTATGTGACAGGTAGCTATTAATTATTTTTCATTTGACAGATATTTTATCAGGGTTTTTTTCTTACAGAAAAGCTATTATATTTATGACTATTTTGTAGAAATAGATCTCAAAGACACAAATATTAACCACAGAGCTGCGATATTTGGCCTCACATTAAAAAAACCACCAAAACCACAACCCCTCCCCCATTAAAAAACTCACCAAAAACACAACACCACCACCCCCCCTCGCCTTTTAAAAAGCTGTAGACAGACCTTATTTAACTTGAAATATGAAAATTCTGATATCTATGCCAGTCTAGCTAGAGAAATATCAACTCCCTTTTCTGATGTGGCTTTCTTCTTTGCTTTTCCATTTTTCATTCCTATGATAACAGTTAAAACTTGGCACTAGACCCCAGTGAAATAAACAGATTCCAGGTGAGCATGATGAGAATGCAATCTCACAAATTCATGCTTTGGCTGCCTCCTCTGCTAATGTCAGATGTCTGGAACTCTAAGGCTGTGATTTCCTGCCCTTGACAGAGGTATCAGAGGTGTGTGTGAGATAGTATATGCCTATAGGTGGGAGTTGCCCTCTACCAAAACCAGCATATGTTGCCACAGTCCTGCAGAGCAGCAACAGCAGCAGGAAATACACCTCTTCATTCTCTTTTTCCTATGGATCTCTTCAGTGTCTCTTCCTCATTTTTCCTTCTCTCACTCTTTTTGTATGTTTCTGAAGCTTTACCTGTTCCCTCTCTTACAAGGTCCTGTGTTAATTCATGCATAATCCAGGAATGAGAATCTACATATACCTAGTTTACCAATACAATGAATATAAACTTGTTTCTGCATAAAGCAGTGCCTACTTAACCTTTAACCAAAATGTGTTTTACTGGCCATGAATACCTGTCTGTCATTTACAGACTGGCAGGGAAGGTCATTCTTTGGGGATGAGGTTAAAAATTACAATCTTTGGATATCTGACAATGGAAGAGGGTCTCCATTTTGGCTGCTGTTACTTTCAAACGGAAAGAAGTCCTGAGCCAATACTGTTTCAGATCATAGAATCATAGAATCATAGAATCATAGAATGGTTTGGGTTGGAAGTGACCTCTGGAGGCCATTTAGTCCAACCCCCCCTGCAGTGGGCAGGGACATCCCCAACGAGATCAGGCTGCCCAGAGCCCTGTCAAGCCTCACTTGGAATGCCTCCAGGATGGGGCCTCAACCACCTCCCTGGGCAACTTGTTCCAGTGTTCCACCACCCTTGTGGTGAGGAACTTCTTCCTAATGTCCAGTTTAAATCTACTCCTCTCCAATTTAAAACCATTGCCCCTTGTCCTTTCATTACAGGCGTTTGCAAACAGGCCCTCTCCAGCCTTCTTGTAAGTTCCCTTTAAGTACTGGAAAGTCACCAGTAGGTCCCCCCGAAGTCTTCTCTTCTCCAGGCTGAACAATCCCAGCTCCCTCAGCCTGTCCTCGTAGGAAAGGTGTTCCAGCCCCATGATCATTTTCGTGGCCCTCCTCTGGACCTGCTCCATCAGGTCCATGTCCTTTCTGTATTGAGGGCTCCAGAACTGGACTACCATATTCCAGATGAGGTCTCACCAGAGCAGAGTAAAGTGGCA
>VWZO01017498.1:37449-60064 GCA_013396975.1 Bucco capensis
TAGAAAGCCACTAGGTTTGTCAGACAGGATCTGCCCTTAGTGAAGCCATGCTGACTGTCTCTGATCACCTCTCTCTCCTCCATGTGCCTTATTAGACCTTCGAGGAGAATCTGCTCCATGATTTTCCCAGGCACAGAGGTGAGGCTAACAGGTCGGTAGTTCCCAGGGTCCTCCTTTACACCCTTTTTGAAAATGGGTGTAACATGCCCCTTCTTCCAGTCACTAGGGACTTCACCTGACTGCCAGGATTTCTCAAATATTGTTGAGAGTGGCTTGGTGACTACATCAGCCAATTCTTTTAGGACTCTGGAGCGCATCTAATCAAGTCCCATAGACTTATGTGTATTAAGGTTCCTCAGGAGGTCATGAACCTGACTTTCACATACAGTGGGAGGGACTTCACTGCCCTGGTCCCCACCTTGTGGTTTTTTAACTTGGGAGGTGTTGGGAGAGAGGTTGCCAGTGAAGACTGAAGAAAAAATGTTGTTGAGGGTTCTCATCTCATCTGATGTTCTTAGATGGAGGAGAAACTGCAAGGAAGAGCTATGTGGAGATGGGATCCTTATTCCTACAGTAATCAAACTGCAGATTATTATTTCTTTTCATCATCATGGCTAGGCTTCGCGAACGAAGATCCTGGGAGGGCTCCATCCACGCTCTTCACAAGTGCTTTTTACAAGCACATTGATGGCTGAAAAGGCCAATGTGGGACAGACAAGAGTGGTTGTGAAAGGCACAGCAGAAGGACTCTTTAGGAGGTATAACCTGCAAGACACGATTCTTTCTGCACTGTCTTTCTCCTCAAAAGTGATCCTGAGTGCCTTCTCAAAAACAGCAGCCGCATTAAAGATAGTATGTCTCCAGACCTCCTGATTGGAGGCCAGAGTAGACCAGTTAAGGTGATTAACGTGGCCAAGGCTGAGACGTTGTTTCAGGGAGTCCTTGCATCTCCTCTTTGGGGCTCCTCTCTTGCGACAGCCAGTGCCAAGCTCACCATAAAGCATGATCTTAGGAAGGCAGTAGTTCTTCATCCTGGCGATGTGACCTGCCCAACGCAGCTGCGTTCTCAGCAGCATGNTAGGTTAAATAGACTACCATCAGTACGATATCTAATGTAGACACCATCCTGGTCATTGAATTCTCTCATGGCCCTTTGGAGCACCATGCTGAAAAAGAGTGGGAAAAGAGTTGGTGCAAGAACGCAGCCTTGTTTCACACCGTTAGTTATTAGAAAGGGCTCAGAAAGTGCATCGCCATATCTGACTTGGCCATGCTGATTCTCATGTAATAGGATAATCATTTTAAGAAACTTGGGGGAACAACCTAAAATCTGCCATAGACCGTTTCTGCTCACAATATCAAAAGCCTTGGTGAGATCAACAAAGGTTACATAGAGACCTTTGTTCTGTTCCCTGCATTTTACTTAGAACAAATATCGTATCTGTGGTACTCCTGTTGGCTCTGAAACCACATTGGCTTTCAGGTAAAATTCCTTCTGCTATAGCTGGGACTAGTCTGTTCAAGAGTATTCTTGCCAGAATTTTACCAGCAATGGAAAGCAAAATGATCCCACGGTAATTTGAACAGTCTGATTTAGCTCCTTTCTTCTGATGGTAGTTCAGACCTTCGTGATGCAGTTATCCCTGCAGATTATTTATTTTACAGATAACATACATATATATATCTCATAAATGGATTTTGTCATGTGTACATGATGCTGTGTACACTCAGTTTGATTTTAGTAACAGGGGATTATATCCCATTTTTCAGGTCACTGATGCAAACAGATAACCATACTGACCATACTGTCAACTGTTGTGGAGAGCCATTCGCAAGTAGCTGCCAGTCAGACTTCACAGACTTCACAATTAATGTTCCTTTTGGGAAGGGAGAGGGGTTAATAGAGAGCCTCTGTCACTCATTTAGTGGCTGTTCCAGCCCTAGACTTTGACACCTTCTCCTTTTTATTATTCTTGGCTTCTGCTGTTTTGAGGTGATTTGCTTTTTTTTAAGGTAATGAAGTAAACCAGCATTCTGTGTGCAAACTAAGATGTCTGTAAAAATGAACTTTTGTGGAGAAACAGTGTTGTACTAAACTGCACAGACAAATTAGATAAACTTGTCATATTTCATAATAAAATGGTACAAAATTGGAAAACAAAGTTGGTATATTGACTATGATAAGGAGCCTGGGGGATACTAAAATTGTGTGAGGGAAGGAAAAAGAGTAGAAATCCAGAGAAAAGTATCCAAAGCTTTTGTGGTACTAGAGGTCTTCTTTCTGAACTTAGGCAAGAGTTGAGAGCCAAGTAGGTATCAGTTTCTGTAACAGACAGCCCAAAGACTTCTGTTAGTCTCATGATCCACTATTACTTAAGGGATCCCTGGATATTCATGCACAAACCATCTGCATATGCTGCTTTATGCTAGCATGTGACACTCCAAACAATATAACTTTAGAAGAAAAAAAACAGTGGAGAAAAAAAATTACCCTATTTCACAATAGTTAAGATGACACTCTAGGACTTAGTAATTTTGCTAGTAGTAAATGATCCTAGGCACAGCAGACACAGCACTGCTGAGGTAGTCTGAAAAATCAACATTTTGCTTGGTTAGCCATGTTTAAGAGAATGACCACATAAACCAAAAAATTTTGGAAATGAAGACTGGGTTCTGGACCACAGTTCTGGTGGGAAAAGACCAATGGGAAATTATCTACAAGGTTCCAAGACTTACGTAGAGAGATGATTCCTTACTCAGAATATCTGTTTTGCACCTGTGGATTTGTGCAGAGGTATCCAAGGCCTAGCTTATGAATTTCTGTTCACAAAGAATGTTGAGATTTCTGTATTCTTTGGTATATTTTCCTGATGCACAATTTTATGTCCCAAAGCAGACCACTGGGCATTTTCAATGGAATATATCATACTACTATTCAAACACATCTTTTAGGGGCTTGTTTTTAAACTGGTGTATATGTTTAGAGTGTTTTCTTAGGATTTTAAAATATTTTATTATTTTGTTTTCTTAGTATTTCAAATAGGATTTTTCAAAGAAAAACATAAGGAAATATGGTACATTACTTATTGATAAATATTCTCTAATATTTCTCTCCTTTTACTCCCTAATCATCCAGTTTTATCTCCTTCACTCTTTCTCCACAATCTGGTGCAAAAGTCATCTCTTCTGCTGCATTTGGCATCTGAAACAGAATACCTCTTCCTTTCCATTTAATTTCATTTTAAATCTCAGTTGAAATATTATATTTCTTCCCATGTTTACGCCTCCAACTTTCATTCCCCTGCTGCTATAGTTTGATTTGTGGTTTTACAACATGCAAAGCATAATTGCATACTTAAATTGAAGAAACTGAAAAGAACAATTCTGTATTTTATTTTTAAAAGACTTTTCCTTTGTTTTTAATAATATTTTCTTTTTATAGGGCACCCCCCTTGCCTCATACTCTTAGTTTCCTACAAGTATTTGACACTTAAAAACTCAATTATATTTCTTGCAGACATATAATAATTATGCTTGAAGTGGGCTAAACAAAAAAGGTTTTATTCTCAAAAAAATATTTGTTTTCATAGTTTTGTTTTCCAGCAATAATTTTCATAATTTATGTTGATTCAGATCTTAGCTATGAATGTGAAAAGGCACAGTGGTTAACATGAGCAGGTGTTCTTCAACTGAATTATTTGCTTTTAAATGGAGATTAAAGACAATATAATAATCTCATCCTCATTTTTTCTCATGTCCTTGACACCTGTGACAGCACTACAAAGAATGGGAGATAACTGCTCCTCTATGTTATTTAGACTACAACTGCTGTAATAAAGTGATTATTCTTCTACAGCTTTTGGACTTCTCTATGCCTGTCTTCTTTAAGAAAAACAATTCATTTGCTTACTTTTTTGCTTCAGGAAGCTCTTCTCCAGGCTCATTTTATTAGAGGCAATGAATCTTTCTACATTTTTTTGTTAAAATATAAGCTCTTAGTTCACATGATTAACTGTGATACTGCATTTCACTCATTTTCTGCATTTTTTCATGAATAATCTTTCACTAAAGAAGAGAATATCCCTTGTGTTCTTGAAATGCACAGACATTTATGCATGGGCTCCAAATCTCCATACAAGTTACTGAGAGCTAAATATAATTTTTTTTTTTTATGGCAGCTTTTAATTGAGTAATGGTGTGTGAAGCTCATGTGGCACAGTGGGAAGCATACAAAAAAGAATCTGGAAGAGTGTAATGACTACAGAACATCCATGCATTTGAAATCAGGAAGATGTAAAAAAAAATCTAAGTCTTGTCAGTCACATAGCATGAAGTAATGGGATTATGCAAAAAATGTGGTTAATAATGCTTCACTGGAAATGCGCCACAACACTGTGTGGAACATGTGCCCTAAACTGTGATATATTATTTAGAAAAGTGATCTTATTTTTTTAAAAATGATTAAACAGTCAAATAATAATCCACTTACAGAACAAAATCTAAATAATCAGAGTATGTGGTTTATAGTTTAAGGGTGTCATCTACATTATTTTTCTGAGTTGGCTTTATTTGTTCTACTGAAAGCAGTTATTTGTTTTTTCTATAATTTATAACTAAAATATTTAGGAAAAGCTTTGAAAAGCTGTGACAATAACGCCCAAGTTGTGTGTGCACATAGAAGTACATGTTCATGTGAGAAAAGTTACAAGGATGTCTTTAGTGCTCACGTTAAGAAGCAGATCTACATCATTTCTGTCCCTCCTTAGAGAAAGTAGGGACGAACTGGGTGATTTTCCTGAGACTGTGTAACAATACACTATATGGTCTATCAAGCAATGTATCTGCTTCATCTTAGACTTCTTCTGCAACCAACAGCTTATCTTTTCTAAACTGTCAGATTGATTTTACTCTCTGTTTTCCTTCAGAGTCCTAGTCTGCAAATTGTCCACAACTGTTTATTTCTTCTCAGCCTTAGGTCCAAGAAAGCTAGAAGAGTAGATCATAGAATCATAGAATCATAGAATGGTTAGGGTTGGAAGGGACCTCTGGAGGTCATCTAGTCCAGCCCCCCTGCACTGGGCAGGGACATCCCCAACTAGATCAGGCTGCCCAGAGCCCTGTCAAGCCTCACCTTGAATGCCTCCAGGGATGGGGCCTCAACCACCTCCCTGGGCAACCTGTTCCAGTGTTCCACCACCCTTGTGGTGAGGAACTTCTTCCTAATGTCCAATTTAAATCTCCTCCTCTCCAGTTTAAAACCATTGCCCCTTGTCCTTTCACTGCAGGCCTTTGCAAACAGGCCCTCTGCAGCCTTCTTATAAGTTCCCTTTAAGTACTGGAAAGTCACTATTAGGTCCCCCCGAAGTCTTCTCTTCTCCAGGCTGAACAATCCCAGCTCCTTCAGCCTGTCCTCATAGGAGAGGTGTTCCAGCCCCCTGATCATTTTTGTGGCCCTCCTCTGGACCTGCTCCGTCAGATCCATGTCCTTTCTGTATTGAGGGCTCCAGAACTGGACACAGTATTCCAGATGAAGATAGTTTTTGCCTGCACACATAGCCTGCAGACTTTTTTTGTATGTGGACTTAATCAATTTCTTTTTTTTTTTTTCACTTAAAATCACTACTTGAAAACTATAAATAGTACTTGACAGGTATAATTTTGATTCTCCAAGATTCCACAGTTCTGAATACTGAATGTATAATAACAAATGAACGAACAGGGCAATGACTTCCATTGCAGACTATCCTGTCAAGACATTATTTTTTTGCAGGGGGTCACTAGCTACCTTGAAGAGCTATCACTTCAGCATGCTGCCTTGCAGGTCTGTTTCTAAATAAAGATTATTCACGCATGAATCATTTCAGCAGTTTATTAGTTGCTTATTTCTTGGTATATTGGTAATCATGGTATAAACAAATGTACTCTTCATTGGGTNAGGTTTAGAGAAGAGAGGCTGTGGGAGCTGGGCATGTTTAGTTTAGAGAAGAGGAGGCTGAGGGGGGACCTCATTGCCCTCTACAACTACCTGAAAGTAGGTTGTAGAGAGGTGGGTGTTGGCCTCTTCTCCTTACTAACTAATGATAAAACCAGAGGCAAAGGTTTGAACTTGCAACAGTGGGAGTTTAGATCGGCTATTAGGAAGAAATTCTTTACAGAAAGAGTGGTGAGGCACTGGTACAGCCTTCCCAGGGAGGTGGTTGAGTCACAATCCCTGGAGGTATTTAAGAAATGTATAGACGTGGTGCTCCAGGACATGCTCTAGTGGCAGGCATGGAGGGCAGTTTTTGGTTTGTTTTGGGGTTTTTTGGTGGTTATTTTTGTTGTTGTTGTTTGGTTTTGATTTTATTTTTTTGTTTGGACTTGGTGATCTGAGAGGTCCTTTCCAACCATGAATATTCTGTGATTCTGTGATATTTGTTATGTCTACAGTTATTTAAACTGAAATTGATTTAAAGGTTACTCACCATAAACTCAATGGCCCAGCAAAGATAAGAGGAACTGTGTCAAGCTGAGGGCCCCAGGTAACCTAATCAGTGAAAATGGAGCTCACTGAATTGATTACTCTGAAGCCATGATTTTGAAATCATTCTCAAAAGAAAACAGTTTTTCTGTTGTCCCTGGTGTGAAACCTATTGATCTGAGCCAATCAAAGAAGTTCTTCCAAAAAGATCTGGCAGACCAAGGAGGAGTTAATCCCCAGAGGGTTATACCATTCATTATGAAATGCAAGAGGGAGATCACTTTGGGACTAGCTAAAACTGCTTATGGGATTTTTAAGCAGTTTGTGAGGATGTGAGAAATGTATTGTGAGTTGTTAAGGGAAGGATCAAAGACAGAGAAAGGAGGGAGAAATGTGGACTAGGAAGGAACAGTATAAGAAAGCAGAAGAAAAAGAGAATGAAGGACTGCTCAAGAGTAAAGATGTGGGTTGTTTGGCCAACTCCCACTCTGAATCTCCACAGTCTATCTTATCTTCATATTAAACTCTTCCCTTGGTGTGGTTCCTCCTATTCTGCGTGTATTTGATGCTAGTAAACTTCAAACTGGAGTAGCCAGCAACTAGAACAAGAGGTCTAGGAGAAACGTAACAGAAATATTTGAGGTCTGAGGGTTGGATCCTGCAGGAGAATAGGTTACTAGAGTGTCTAATTGTCCAAAACTGCTATGTCTGGACTAACTACTGGGACGTCTATTTGTATCCACTAGTGGTCTTCACTCCTGATCAGTTGTAGTGAAGGCCACAACAGGATTAGGCCATCTATGCCCTTCATATCTGTGCAACTGCTGTGTATTTTTGTTATCAATCAGTGTGGCTGGTCAGAATTTGTGAGTAGTGTGTGTATGGGTTCCTATCTGGCATATCTGCTGGATTTAAGGACACGGAGTTTCATCAGCTCTATGTGTACTGGACTGTTGGACTCAGAAACCCCTATGCTCTAATTTATTTTGATAGAAAGCTAGTATTTTGAGAAATCTGAAAACAAAACTAGAGGAAAAAATGGGAGAGGATGGCACTGAAGCAGTTGTTGAAAAGCAAGTGTTTCTAAGAGGAGCAGTTTATACAGAAAAATGAAGAGGCTGAGGTTATGAGGTTATAAGGTTCACAAGATAAGATAGTATAAGCCTCATGTTGGGAAAAAGGATGAAAGCTGACATGAAAGCAGAATTCTAAGGATGTAAAAAGGGACACTAAAAGACACTGCACTGCAGAAGTCTCTGACTTGGCAGTCAGAGACTTGATATACAGAAAAGGGTGATGTAATAAACTCATGCATTGCAGAAAATTAATTTTAACTGAAATGTATCATCTATATAGAATCTAGGCAAGTAGTTTTAGTCCTCAGCATGCCCCATCTCTATTAGATGATACTGGCATGGCATCAAAGTTGATTAAAAAGGGACAGTTTGGAGATATCCTCAACAGAATTATTGCAGGATTTGTATACCATCCAGTTGTAATAGAAAACAGGTAATAACAAAAAGGATTGGTCTCCAAATGCTGATCCTTTCAGTGAACAAATGTGGGAATATTCTATAATTTTAATGATACAAGAGAGCAAAACAGTCAGAGGCTGATAAGGAGTAATTTAATCCAACATAAACTGTCTCTGGTAGTGCTAGACATGAGGGACTAAATGAGGTAAAAAAGTCATAGTCTAAACAGAGATAAATGACCTGTATGGCTTACTGTCTTACTTGTCTATGAAGATTTGTTTTATGTGGGGATATAATCAAGTACAAGAGGAGGAAATAATCAAGAGAGTTTGCTAAAAGTTTTAATTGGTTTTGTAAATCTTTTAGATGAACTTGGCCCAGCTTCAAATAAGGTAATTCAGCAATGTGTTGCCTGTTTACAACTTATTAGAGCAGACTGCAAATTTGGGGCAGTAAGTCTAAGTCTCTGGAAAATACACTTAAAAATGCAAAAGCATATAAAAAAATCAAGTTTTAATCAATAAATGCAGAATTTAAGATAATGCAACCAAATAATAAAAAAAAGTACAAAATCTTTGAAGTTTTTACGCTTGTAATTTAATGAAGAGGCAAAATTAGGTTCTTTTTCCTCACAAGTCTCTTATAACATTTCTCGTCCTTGTAATATTTAATTCATATGTTTGTGCTGAAGATTTCAGTGACTTCACTTTCAATTGTCTGTCCTCTTTCTACCCTTCAAATGAATGCAGTACTTGCAGTTATGAGCTTTCTCCTGAGGTTTATCATAAAAAGTCTCCCAAGATGAAAAAGGCATTTCTTGTTTGGTAATTTTACCTGAAAAGTTGCATAATTGCAAAAATAAAACTTTTCAACAGGAGTGGGCAAACAAACAGAAATGACACTCACTGAAGTTTAAGTATATTCTTACTTTAAAAATTAGCTATAAACCAGATGAATTCTCTGAACTATAGCTAAGTAATAAAGGAACTATTGTTTTTAGTATTTTTGTTATAAAAATGAAAACTGCAACTGAATTTAAAGTTTCATTGTGCAATTGCTGTAAATGTGAAATACAGTGTTGCAAAATAAGTTCTCTTCTGAATAGACGAAAGAGAGAAAGAAAAAAAAAACACACATTAGTTTTCTCATTCCATTAGCAGGAAATTGAGATACAACCTGATTAAATGAATTATGTGTTCTGACAGGAAGCCTGCTTTAGAACTAGGAGTTAAATTAAGCCAGTATCACTAACACTGGGCCTTTAACTTCCACAGAAAGAAGTAAAATATGGTAAAATCAAATATATCTTTTGAAATCATGAAAGATACAGGCAACATCAAAAATAGAGACACAAAATGTTTTTGTTTCTGTATAAAAACAAGTCAGAAGCACCTCAGAAATAATAAGGATCTTTCAGTTTCTTTGGAATTTATGATAAACTAGAGTTGCCTCTAGTTACTTGACTGACTACCTCTAGAATGATCAATGATTGCTCAAAACCCAGGCAATTTACACTGTGCAGTCACACAGATGACCAAAGGCTTTCTCCAATTCTTTTTGTCTTTTGTGGTTTTTTGCTGCACTAAGATCACATTTCCCCACGAAAACATAAATTCTTTAATGTGTACCATTGTTTATATTTTCCAAGCACAGATATTTCCTTTCAAGGCACCATGATAAACAGAGCATTTCAGTTTATCCTTATTTTACAAATACACAGTACCCTGTTTCTGATCATCATGAATAAAATATCAGCTTCAGATTTTGAAGGTTTCTAAATCCTCCACCACATTAAGAGACTTTTCTGCTAGTGCTACCATTCTTTCACAATTTCTTAAAATATATTAGGAAAACAAAAAAGACACTCCCTATCTCAGACTCTTTCTGTTTCCCGTTAGTTTCTTCTCCTCTGTGTCCTTTAAATGAAGAAGTCTTACAGTATTCACAGTGCTCTCCCTCCATCTCCTGTGTACACTCCCTTCCTGAGTAGACTAGGGAGAATGGCTATTTCTGAAACTTCTTTGAGCATTGACATACATAAAAAAGATGGCAAGGAGAGAGGAAGAAAAAGAGATTGACACATGTATTCAGAATGGAGACACAAAGATATCAAAGGACACACCGAGAAGAGTGACATGGCTGGCTATGGTTAAAAATACTGAGTGGCAACAACAACTTGTAAAAGCAGACTTATGTCAGATATAACCCCTGAGAAATATAGTCTTTATTTCATCCTTCCCACAATTTTCCTTTTCATTCTTATAGTTATTTTATGTAGACTATATTCTGTAATGTAGATGTCTGAGTGGATTAGGGGTTTTTTAGAGAATACTGAACTCTGAAAAATTCTGCTACCGCAGAGGTTTCTGTCACAGAATTTGTGATGGTTGTGACTGACAGCTAGTGAGAGTCAGATTTTGAGACTTCTTCCTAATGTGTTTATCTTCTCTTCTCATTCTGTTCTTATTGGTATTCTTCAAGGTTTTCCACAAAAAATATTTTATATGTCTATATATGTGATGAATTTTAGGCACTTCAGTTTCAACACACAGGAGTGTTAAACCCAATGTTTTCAATCCGCCTTTATACTTTGCTTCTTTTCAGAACCTCTTCCTTGATGAATATCTGTAGTTTCCAAATATAAAGTAGAAGAATCACAAACCTAGCTTTCTAACCTATATAAAGAAATCCAAGGACACAGGGACTAGGATAGGCATTAACAGATCTTAGGTCCTTTAAGGGTCCTAAGGATCTCTTCCTTGGATCTAGAGTGCCTTCCTTTTTGGTTCAAAGAAATGCTATTTCCGGATGAAGCATACAAACACAAACTATTTCTCAGTATTAAATATGTGAGCAGGTTTACTCAGAAAATCTAGTTACCACACTAAAAACAGTTTTAGCTTAATAGCATAACATTAATCCAGGATGTGCAATTCCAAAATGCAATTGTCTTTGCCTGAACAAATCCAAATATTAGACCTTGCCCTTTTCAGCAACATGCCCATGTTTATACACCAAATAGCCTGTATTTGGTGTGATGTGAGAAATACATCACAGACTTATCTGTATAATTATTTACAGTTCACACAAGTAAGTCCATTTTCTTACAATTTAGTCTCCAGAATATATAGTTTGACTTTGACCTACCAATGCTAGCTAGTACTTCTGAAATGAAATAAATAAAAAACCCAAACCTGTTGAATTCCATAAAAAATCCCTAAAATCAGAAACAAGATATATATAAAATGTCAAAGTATTCATTTTCCTCAGTTGCTGTTATTATATTATTTCAAGTACTGACTCTGAAAGGAAGCAGAGCATGCATATAAGTAGTCATATGCCAGCTCAAGTTTATTCCTCTGGTGATCTGCAAAATATGTTCTTGTGCTTAGTGCTGTACGATAATTTCTAAAGAAGGAGAATGATGTGTACAAACCATTTTTCAAAAAGAATAAACAGAAATACATCTACATGAAATCTTAAACCCCAAAAAACTATATCTCCCCCCATGCACACAGATTGCACATTACACAAAGCAACATACTGTATCTGACTGTCTCTTTCTAACTACTGTGATTGGGGAAGTTCCTATCATCACTAGAAATCTTTCTTTTTCTAGGGTTGCTGATCTCCCTCTCTATTTCAGTCTGACTCATAAAATCTAATTTAGAAGCACTTCTCTATATGAGGTTTTCCCTGTAATTCTCCTTTTTCATAATATTAGAAGGAACTTTCGAATATTTTTGTTTAAAGAAGAAATTATTTATAATTACATTCACTTGTCTTTTGCTAATGATTTTAATTTTCCCATGGTTTTTATATTCTACCCATACACAGGCTTTCCAATAGAGAGAACAAAGTTGTTATAGCTTTGCTATTGAGAAGAAACAGCAATAGATCAGTTTTAAAACCATAAATATAACTTCAATACAATATTTTTTGTACCTTTTTCGACAGGAAAAGAGAAGTAACAGTGGCTTTGTCATATGAAAGCCTAACTTCCTTAAAACTGATCAATTGACAGTGTGGTGTGATTAGTTGATCTATTTATCAAATGTTCCATGTCAGAAGATGTTTTAAGAAACACACCCCCTTATAAAGGACATAGGATGGTCTGCAGTGATCAAGGTTAGAGCTCAGTCAGGCAAGCAACTGACCAGCACCTTGCTTATATACAAACAGTCCCTTTTATCCCCACTTACCTCTGTTTTCCCACCTTACTCTTTCCCCATTCACCTCTCTCTCTCCTTTTCTTTGTTCTTATCTCCTCCCAGATAAAAAACCTGCCACTAATTACTTTCTTCCTACTGTTTCCAATTTTGCTCCCTCTGTACCCAAATTTGCTACTTCTGATACAGTTGCCTACATAATCTCAGACATAGATGGTATTTCTGATACGGTTATCTAGGTGCTGTGTGACTCCAAAATTCCTCCAATTATCTGTGATATTTGGCCAGCTTTCCCTTAACTATCTCTGAAATCCAGCCATTCCTCACCCTCGTATTATTCTTACATTGAAAACTGGTTTTGTGAGCATCTCAATCTGTTGTTACGCCCAGAAATTTCTCATTTCATGTTCAGTAATTTCCTATGATCTGTTCTGTCCCCTAACCTTCAGGACATGACCATAACCTGTCTGCATACCTTGATGACACCAAAGCCTCATTGTGCAATCTTTCTTCTCTCATATGTCTGTAATTCTAGATACAATTTGCCTCATCATCTAAACAGAATACCACAAGAACAATTGTATGCTTTTAAAAACTTTTATTTTTTTCAAGTGCTCTATTTCTAATATTTTCTGACAAAAAACATAGCTCTATTTCTTGCAATTACTGCCATTTTTTTTTAAGAGATACTTTTCCTGCTTTTAAAAAAGTTTAGATGAAAAGTTGTCAGTCAGCTAGATCTACCACTAAATCACTATCATCCTAAATAATTAACAGAATCTTTGCCAGGTTTTTAAGATTGATGGCTGTCACAGTCAGGCTTCAAGTAGCAGATAAAATTGTTCTTAATCCTCTAATACTTTTCTTATTCCATGGCTTATCATGTTACCACTAACAACAACATCCTTTTCCCTTGATGATCTGTGAAACAGTTTATGAGAATGCAGCCAGCTACTCCAGCTGTTTGCTGCATAGGTATAGCATGCATTAGCATCTCACTTTTGTGAGTTATACCCTGTTTTACACTGCTAAAAGGAATCTTGTTGGAATGTGGAAGTGTAGGATTTACAGGTTCAGATTTGGAGAATATAATGCAGGTTGTCCAGCCTGCAAAGCTGAGAAGTAAGAACCTTTTAAACTTTACTGAGGTTAAACTAAGAAACAGCTGATGTCAATGAAGACTGATGTTCTGACCGTGTTTTTGCTATTTTCAAGGAAGACATGCAAAAGGAGGCTGTAGGCAAAAAGAGGCTGTAAGCAAATGGGACCTGTATTGAACATCTGTGCTTGCTTTTTTCCTGTTACTAAAATGAATGTTAAGCTGGTGATTTTAAATGATTTAAGGGTGACAGTGTTAGGTCTAATAATAGCAAACCAAACAACATCTGGTGTGGTGAAAATAAAATGATTTGGTTTAACACTTAAAGCTACCATCTACAAGTAGGTAGCTTTTTTCAATACTTCTAAAGGACATATTGAGCCACTATTTTTAATGAATAGTATGACAAGATGGGATGTGGATTCTTCGTGAACTTTTTATTCATAACTAATCATACTTCCTTTTTTTTTTTTTCCATTTGGAAGCTTATCATGAAAACTGTTGTTATTCCTGCCCAGATATTCTCACTCTTTCAAGGAGAAAATTATTTTATGTTTGTGTTTATTTGGAGCTTGTTAGTTTGGGGTTTTTTGTTTGTTTTTATTTGAGTTTTGGTTTTGTTTGTTTGTTTAGGGTTTTTTTAAATGTTGAGGTTATTTCTGTTTTATTCTCTTTTCTGCTGCTCTCCTTAATAGTCAACATTACGGACATGTTAAAAAATTAAGAAGATACACCTGAGAGCATCAAAAACATGGAGTTTTGAGTGAAAGTCAAAAATCCCCCTTCAAGAACTGCAAAAAAACCTCTAACTATACATGAGGGTGAACTGTTGAAATTCGTTGGTAATGATAACAGTTTGCCTCAGTGGGATTTTTTCAGATTGACTATCACAACTGTTTGCTCTAAGACCTGTTTATAACCTCAGTTCTTTTACTGTAAATGTAGTTATACATGAAATGTTCCTAATCATTTTTCTATATAGCGTTATGATGATAATCTGTCCACAGTCAATATATGGTTATGTAATTTTAATAAATCTACAGATAAGTAAAAGTGCAGCAAATACACATGCATGTATAATGTATGTATGTATGGCTAGGCTTTGCGAATGAAGATCCAGAGAGGGCTCCACCCATGCTCCTCATCAGTGCCTTTTACAAGCATGCTGATAAAAAGAGGATAGCAGATACCATCCTCGAGCCTGCGCTATGGAGTTTTTTTAGGTGAGACACAGCATGCGCAGAGCTGGACCCACCCTTTAGTCCTAAGGTTCATCTGCCAGGGCCTAGCAAGCTTGGATGCTGGCAGTGAAGTCCTTAGGACGGAGGTTTTATTATAGTGTCCTTCTCTTAGATGGAAGGCCTTACAGGGCTAAACGAGCTCCATCTGCCCGGGTTTGGAATTAGAGTTGTCCTTCTCCTAGGATGGCTGCCAGAAGGCTAATGACCACATCCTAACCATTGTATGTATAATATTCCAAGCTTTTTTATGCAAAACTCTTACCATGAGCAAACTCCTCTAGACACTATTTTCCTCCACAAGTAGAAGCACAACTAGTAAAATATCATTTTAAAAGCTACATTTTATGGTATTTATACCAGGACACAAAAAATTTAGGAAATTCATACATACCTATGCACTTTATTCATTGCTCAGACAGCATCTTAAAAAAAAGTTTTATCAAAACCAGCTTAGATTCCTTTCCTAACTAACTACTCCACTGCATCATATTGAGACAATTTTTTGTCTAATTGATTCCATCTGTGCGTGTCCATGTGTATGTCTATTTGCTGTTTGGAGATGTAAAGACACTAGAGATGAATACAGAATTTGGGCCTGAAATAACATAGAAATACAGTATTGTTTTGGTTAAATAAAACATTATCATGGTTCATAATATCTCTGACTGATCATAAAGATTTCTTGAAATAAATTTTGCATTTTTCATATATTACTTATTACACTTAGCAAGTATAGCTAATTGGCATAACTGACGTACATGAACAGCAATGTGGTTTAAAACTACAAAAGAAAAGAAAAATATGTTTATTTCTTATAAATAAATTATTAGCCACTATGCATTATTTATATTACACAAATTTAAAGAATGTATAATACATGAGGATAAATTTACTATATTTGGAGCAAAATTAGCTGAACTTCCTCTTAGGACCTTTATTAATATTCCAAAATCAGTATTATACTACTGTATAATTGATTTTTGAAGACTATTTTGCATATGTTTTCTTAAATCACATCATTTAATCTAGAAAATGTTACATAACTTGCTAGGCTGATAATACCATGACAAAGGTGCATTGTGAAGCATGAGGCAAAGTCCATTAAAATTCTGGGACAAAATTGTTTTTTCTCTCTGTGTGTGTTGTATAAACTTGACTACTATAAAATAGTATAGAAATATTTATATAATATTTTCAAGATATAATAACACCTCTATTGACATGTCCTGAGATTATTTATGTTTTCCTAAAGTTGTTTAAATTGTCATTTTCAACATGAAGATGCTATTTGCCATATTATTTTGAAGAAAGAAAGAAAAAGTTCATTCAAAAAAATAAAAATGCAGAGACAAGTGGTTGTTTTTATTCAAGAATTTCTCTTTTCAGGAATGTTCTGCCTGATTTGATAGAGGATGGAAAACATGCTACTCAAATGTCTTCTCAAGTATCTCACTGTCCTTCTATTAGAAAAAACATTAAACATACAATCTGACTGGATTTCTAAGTTTGGTATCTTAATATGAAATTAATTCCTCTTGCATACTTCACACATTTTTGTATAGCATTTAGCAGAACTTTTGTATTTGCATATGCAAAGTACATAATACTGATCAACATTCTGAAATCAGTTCCGTCTTTTGATCCATAATGTGAACTATTAAGGTAGGTACCTAAAAAGAAGCTTTCAGATAACCTAGTAAAATTGCCATTGTAGGCCTACCTAAGCATTTCTTCCAATATTAACACCATTTTTAAGATTATATATTTCTGAATATATTTATAAATATAAGAGCTAAATTGAAGTACCTGGATTTTCAAAGACTTCTAAAAGCAGTAGATATTCAGTAAAGTCATTCTCTATAAACAGTATTTCCAATTTCTGTATTAGCAGAATGAACAGTCTCGAAAACCTCTCTCTTGAAATTTAAACCTGACATATGAAAAGAAGTCTATTAAAAAAATCTATAAAACCAGACAGGAACTGAGGAGACACTAGACATTATAGTTCTAATGATGAGAAAAAATAATTTTGTTTTCCTCTGATGTACTAGTTCTAATTAAGCCCAACTGAATACAACATCTCATGGTCATTTAGAGGTGTGGACATAATGGACAATTAAGAAGAAAGATTTTTAGACTAGTTCTTGCATTTTACTTCCCTATATTTCTTCCAATAAATACTATCAAACAGCACAATTTTTGTCACAGTAGCTGCTGCAATATTTGAACAACAGAATGTGCATTTGTTATGGTATGGAAGTGCAGTTTTTGAGATTCTTGGCTGACAAACTGTTAAATCTCACTGCCTTTTCTTTAAATTTAAACTATCAGGGCTTTTTGTGTTCGGTATTTTAACCAGCTGAAGATCTTTAGTGGGAGGACGTATTAAAACCTCTGTTGTCTACTGGGAAATGATTAAAGCCCTATGATTTCTGCACTTCCTCAAGTTATCTCAAATGTCACAGTGATTGATGGAAAAACATCTTTTCCTCTGTAATGTTTTGGACTTTGTTGCTTGCCTTGAAGCAGATAATGTAGCCACAGCAAAATGTGAAATGGCAGATAAATAATTTGTCTTGTTTTCTCTAGTAAGTTGCAACTAGAAAAGCCAGGATACACTTGTATACACCCTTAAGATTGCTAGTTGATAACATTCTGGTGGCTAACACTAGGCATGTGCAACACATAATAGGAAAATTATGGAAAAAGGCTGCATTCTTCCTGGAAATGCAAGATATTTTGTTGCCTGGATAGTATAGAAGTGAGTTTCTTACTTTTTTTTCAACTTCATAAAAACGTAAGTGAAAAAAAGCCAAACAAACAAAAAACAAAACAGGAAAAGGATTTTTTTTCTTCCAAGTCTTCTCATTCAAGAATATTGACTTATTTGAAACATTCTTGCCTACCAATAATGAGATTTTTCATGCTTTATGTTGTTTTGTTTTTCCAGATCTGAGCACAGTGATACTACCTTGCTTTACAAAAGATAAACTGCTGTTAAATATCTATGTTTGATGCAGACAAACAATAAATGACTGCCAGATATGATGAACATCTTTATGTATAGCAAAATATTTATCAATCCTGTTCTGATCCCTTAATCTCAGGAACGAAACGGTGAGAACTAGAGAGGACCATGAGAAGGTTAACAGGGAAGATCAAAGCTTTTATTTGCTTCAGTACAGGGAATAATTAGACAAATGTCTTTTAGACTGAGAAAGATAAGACTATGAAGTGATAAGTTTAAGTCCATAAAATCATGTGTTGCATGAATAAAAATGAATCAGAAAAATGTTTGTTTCTTCAAATTAAAGTGACAAAAATATACTAATAGGTGTCCTGTTCAGAACATATAAAGACAGACATGCATATTCTAATGGTAGAACTTTGTTGTTTGACACAAAGACTATGATTTCAAAATTAGGCACCAAGCCCAATTTAACCTATTAGTGCAAATTTGGACATCTACATATGAATTAGATGGAATACTTTTACATTCAGAAAGAAGAAATAGATATTTTAAGGGCATGAATGATATAACTCTAAAATAATTATATTTTCTATTGTTTTATTCTATAATTCTAAGATCCTAAATTCTACCTGCAACCACATTCCTCAGTGTCAAAACACACACAAACATACACACAAACACACACACACTCTGTCTCTTAATCCAGGAGTATCCAGTCCATATTTGACCTCAGCCCTAAGCTCAGCTCTACCTTTTGCAGATCTTGACTTGTACAAATTTTTCTAAATGAACCTCAAACCTGACCTGTTACCTCATAATTTTTGTAATGATTACTAAACTGTCAACAGGAACAACAACTGTCACCATCTGTGCTATCATTATTGTACACAGAAGCTGTAGGGCTCTGCTTAGCTGGGGAAGGCACTGCACTGCCTGTGCTGGGTTCACCCTGGCTCCCAACTCACCTTTGTTTGTGATCAGCCCTGCTTTTGTTGCTCCAAACATAAAGCCAAAAGAATAACTCCTTAAAAGTGTCTGTTTCTTCTAGATTTAGATGATTATAGCGTACATTGGGAAAATACAACTTCTTGTATAACCTTATCAAATACATTTCTCTGGAAATCTAGTGATGTTTCTTGCCAGAGATAGACAAGATATCAACCTAAACAGACTCTTGGTCTGAGCTGGTACATTCTTGTACTCTTAAGTAACCAGAAACTCCCTGATAGAATTATTTGGGATGTTTTCTTCAACAATGTCTACCTGTAGCGTCATTTTGGTTTTGTTACCTAGAGAACTGACATGAGTCTGAAAACTGCTTCTAGACAGACTTAATTTGTAGTCTGTGCATGCTGAGCAAAATGTGGGTTTTATACTTTTTTGAATTCTATTACTTAACTGCAAAAGTACAACCACGTCAGTCTCAATTTCATTTGTTCTGTTTTCTACTATGAGGAAATAGTAAGACCCTTATTATTTTTTTAATAACACTGTAAGCTGCCAGATAGTCTGTTCACTGAAATTTCTCTTCCTTTTCTTGCCCTAGTCAGTAATTGTACTTTCTGTATCAATCAATGCCACAAGGTTAACTAGCAGGAAAAATTGTCCTTGTAAAACAGACACAACTCCATGAAACAAAATACTAAGTGGTAAGATGCAGGCAACTTCCAGCTGAGTGGGAGAGTAAGAAGTGTAGGTAGGGTGTCAGTCTTTATAAAGAATAAAATCTCATGTCTTAGATCGGTGACATAAAAGACCTTGTATAACAGTGAAACAAAGTTCTCTATGTAAAGCTGAAAGTTACTTACAGACTGTGTCAATCAGACCATTTTTCACAGCTGACAGTTCCTAAAGGAATTAGAGGGAAAAAAAAAAAAGAATTCTAGTATCACAGACTGAAGCTCTAAGAGCAAAATGTTCTCTTCAGATTCCTCTACAGAAGAATCTGAATTCTTCTTCTGAACACGTGAATTTGACTTGGTCACCTAGTAATACAGAAAAATATTTTGATTCAGGTTGTATGATTTTACTTACAAAACATGCTATTGAACTGATTCTATAAATTAATTATAAGCAATGGACTGAAGAAAGGATTAATATTATGAACAAAAAAAATACATATTGGGCTGGAAAAAATTCTTTATAATTAAGGGATATAAATGCATTTTGGATATACTTCTGCTGGTTAGAGAAAGAAGGAAATCAGAGCTGAAATCCATATTTTTGTAGACAGATAGTTCATATTCCCAGATGTAATGAACAATTTTGTAGGATTTTATTTATAAGTTGAATACAAAAATAAAGTATCTGGTTAAGAATGGGACCATGAGGTAGCTAAGCAGTTTAGGAAATATCATTATTTCCTGAGGTTTACTAAAACTGTATTCCCTGGATTATCCAGGAGTGTGGAAATATTTATATAATACTAATTATTTATTTCATTATTGCTAGTCTCAGTAGTTTTAAAAAGGTACTCAGGTACCCTTTCTTTCTAACAATTGCAAGATATGTTGATATAGTGTAACTCTGCACTGTATTCCCTGGATTATCCAGGAGTGTGGAAATATTTATATAATACTAATTATTTATTTCATTATTGCTAGTCTCAGTAGTTTTAAAAAGGTACTCAGGTACCCTTTCTTTCTAACAATTGCAAGATATGTTGATATAGTGTAACTCTGCACTGAATGGAAATAATCTTGTAAAAATAAATGGTGCCTATAGCCTAAGAAACTGTATAACTGATGTATTTCTCAAACATATGAGTGCGGAGGGCATGGAGTCAGGAAGTGGCCTTGAAGACATCAAAGTGTATCATAGAGCAAAGGGAGGACTAACCATAGAGCAGAAGTTTAGCAAAGTAAGGATGACTTGGCAATACGCAAATGCTAACCAATAGTACATTATTATTGTTAAATATAACCAGTAGCAAAAGGACACATGTGCCAGGAGAAAAGTATATAAGTAGAACCGGAAACAATAAACTTGCTTAAACACGGAGCCTCTATGTCATTTTGTCTGCTTCAACTACGACATATGAGTGTTATCTAGTATAAAATATTAGTTAACTATTAAGATGACTATCATAGTGGAAACATAACTAGTAATGCTTTAGGGGTTTTGTTTTTGTTTTTCCTTTAAGACGTGTGCCTTCTTGATTCCTATGGGATTTTTTGCATGTTTCATTTTGACACATAACTCTTCAGGGACAGAAATCCTTTGATTTTGCCCTTTAAACGGCAACTTTAAATAAGGGAATACTCAAAATATCCTGTCTGTCTCTGTACATTCCTTAGGGGTCAAAGGGGTTTGCTTTTTTCAGAGAAGCTTTGCAACTTCAGAGCAGCTGAAATTATTTCTATTGACCTCAGGCTTATATCACATCAAAAGAAGAGATTTCGAAAGGACACAAAATTGTAATAAAACCAAGCAAATAAATAAAACAAACCAAACACATGGCATACAGAAAACATCTCAATCTTTGTCTTGTTAGTATTTTGTGCTTCTTTAGCTTAATGAATCTCTTTTCCAATGGTTTTAAGCCCTTTTTTTCTTGGAATATTTTTAATACTATTAGTTTTCTTCTTTTGACATCATAAGATACCCATATATAAAATTTAAATAACATCCAATATTTAAGTTTTCCCTTAGTTATGGAAATCTTTCTTGCTCAGCCCTTCCAGAAAGATAATATCATGGCAACTAGCCCTTGAAAATTTTGCACTGAAAAATTCTGAATTTTTCTGGCTCAGACTAAATGTTACTGAAGTCAGAGCAAATATTTTGCTAAATTCAAACACCATTCTGAGTGACCATTCTGAGGTCATTCTTCTGCTGCACAGAGATTCTTAAGCTTTGCTTCTGTATGCAAAATTGTCTCAGAGATAATTAATGAGAATTGTTTTTTCCATTTATTCTCAGATGCAGCTAGACTCTGAGAGTCATAATTGTAATTTAAAAAATAGATTTTAATAAACAGATAGGCAAACATATTGTGCTGAATTTCAGAATGAAAATCATGGACTTTTATACTTAATTGCATATCTTCTGTGCCATATTATAAATAAGAATTTTCCATTTGTTTCAAGAACACCTAACTTTTATCAATGTTGGTTTGCTAACGCCGTGTTCAAAGAGTCTTACTAAGAGTGTCCGTATCACACAAAGGCCTTATGTTTCTGTCTCTCTTGTCAACTGATCCGCTTATTACAGGACTAAACTGGTTACTCTACAAGCCATGATCCCTAACGCTTTTCCTGAAGGGTTGTTTAAAACATCCAAGAGACTAGCTGATTTAAATAAGGATTGCTAAGGAAATTTTCATGAACATGAAGACAGAGTACTTAGAGAAGCACGTAGGAAAAGTACCTGCATTACTGTAAGTCATATCTAAACCAGTATTTCATCAGTCAGAATGGGCTAGAGAGTAAGCTGATGAGCTGGTTCCCTTATGTTGTAGCAGACAAGCAATTGATGTAAACTTCTACATGATTAGAAACATTGAATGTTTAATACTTATGTTTAGGAATAATTATGCTGCTATTATTCATAATTTGGCTTTCTGTCCCAGTAAAGAAAAATAAATTAGAATGATATTTTTATAGGATAGAATTTTAGGGTTTTGACTAACATTTTAATTTTCTTTGTTAGTAAAGGAAAAAAAAAACAAACAAAACAGAAAAAGCATAAAGTCACACAAAACACAAAGAAAGCCTTCAAAATAATAAATGTAAAACAATGAAAGAAGAATAACAAAAAGGCAATTTTGAAGAAGTAGAAAATAGGGAAATTAATTCTTTACTAAAAAAGGTAAAAGTTAGCTAAAAAATGTACAAGTGAAATCAGCTCGAGAACTATCATAAATATGCAATGTATATTCTAAATAAAATTGATTCCAAATCTTGATACATATGTGTGAATAACTCGCAGTATTATTCTTGGAAAGATGAGAGATAATGTGCTCCTTCTACCACAAGGAGGTAGATCCAGCTATTAAAAGGATTTCTGAATTCATTCATTTGAGCACCACTGCGTGGAGAAACAATATTATTTAACAAGGGTAAGTCTAAAGTACTGCATCTGGGAAAGAACAACCCCATGTATCAGTTAGGAACGGATCTGTTGGAAAACAGCCCTGGGGAAAAAGATCTAGGAGTCCTGGTGGATGGGAAGATGACCATGAACCAGCAATGTCCCCTTG
>VWZO01017498.1:60227-202460 GCA_013396975.1 Bucco capensis
GAGGAGACTGAGAGGGGACCTCATTAATGTTTACAAGTATGTTAAGGGTGAGTGCCAGGAGGAGAAAGCCAGGCTCTTCTCAATGTCATCCAATGTTAGGACAAGAGAGAATGGGAGCAAGTTGGACCATAGGAGGTTTAGTATTAACATGAGGAAAACTTTTTTGCAGTAAGGGTGACGGAGCACTGGAACAGGCTGCCCAGGAGGGTTGTGGAGTCTCCTTCTCTGGAGACATTCCATAGCTGCCTGGATGCATTCCTGTGTGACCTGGTCTAGGTGATCCTGCTCTGGCATGGGGGTTTGGACTAGATGATCCTTCTAGGTCCCTTCCAACCCCTAACATACTGTGATACTGTGTCAACCTTTACCTTTGTCTTGAGTATCTAAGTGAAAAGACAGTACCCTGAAATTCAGCTAATGGAAAATGGAAGTAATGGTGTGGAGGCATGCATTCCATATTTCTGACCAAGAAAAATACATTAAAATGTCACATGATGCAAAATGTCAAATTTTGAAAAATCCTATATAACATTTAGTGAGGACAGAGCTATCTAATAAAGTTCCTTTTGCATCAGATTCTAACTCTTACCATCTTGATTTGAGAGATTCTATACAGACTAAATTAATTTTAGGATAGGTGCTGGAAGAATATTGACAGAGTCAGATTATAGGCTGTCAAGTCTATTTGTGAAGACAAATAATAGCAGACCAAAAGAAACAAGTATTATAATAGGTAAGGTGCTTAAGGACTTACCCATAATGAAAATCTCCAGTATTACTGATCAATATTTACTTCATTCTGGTTTTAGTTCAATTTTATCTAATTAGAAGTAATGTAATTTTCAATTTAATGGAAATTTCCAGTAGTAGAACTAAGATTTTCTACTTGCCTACAAGCTGTTGTCCAAAAGTAGCATGATGCAGCCAAACCACACACATTAAATTTTCCTCAAAATACCGGAAATTTTCACTGAACTTCCTATATTCATGAATTATGTCAAGTACATGAACTGATCTAGTACTGGAACTGCTTGACCTGAAACTGAGACTATTTTGTACAGCAAAGAAATATATTTTTTCTAAATGAAAATCTAGTTTTTCTAAATGAAAAACAATGAAATATACTATAGAAAAATATTTTTAACTATAGATCCCACATTTTATTAATAAAACTTAATTGTCTCAGCATTATTTCATAAAGTCTTTTCATCCATATAATAAATACAGGAATAATGAAATATGTGTAGAATGGCAATGATGTATGTTTCAAATGACAAACCACTGCTAAGTCATATTTGATTTGAAGAGAAAAACTCTAAAGTCAAATAATTGTTAAAGTGCTTACATAACAAATTATTCCTTCATGGCTCAAGGTTACAGAGTATACTTGTGTTTGCACAGCAGAAGTCTAATGAGCAGTGAAAATGATAACATATTATGAACCCACAGCACTGAAGCACCAATTTATAAAGGTAGTAAAACACATTCAAAAAGCTATTGTTTGCTGATTCTCTTTTTTATGGTTACCAACAAATTCAGAACGTGCTGTAAGTGAACACAGTATTTCTTCCATCAGAAGAGTAAAGTTCAGCTGGATATCTCACAGGAGTTCCTAACTTGAGGGAAGAAGTTGTTATCTCAGTTAATTGAATTCTTTGGTGAGAGTCCAACTAATTAGTCTTTTATTTCCTCAGGAAAAGGCAAACAGGTCTCCTATCAGTGGATGAAAAATAGGGTGCAATGGAGGTGAGAGGATGGGACACATTAAAGCAGTAGGAAAATCTGGAATTCTTCATCTGTCCCTCAAAAAAACAAACAAAACAAAATCAAATCACACTAAAAAGCCCCACCTCCTGAATAATCTGAGCATTCCCAGTTTATTGAAAATTGCATATTGTTTTAATGATCCAATACAGGTCTGCAAATGATAATATATACAAAGAAATAACTTCGATTCAGATGTCTAATAGAATTGATAGCTTAGTAAGGATATAGCGCACACAACTGTCAAATCAGACTCTTGCCTGGATAATTGGGGAGGCACCTTGTGCTATCATTTGTTTATACGTGAAATGTAGTCGATAAAACTGTTTCAAATGAAGATTGATTGTCTTGGAATAGAGTATGCTGAAAGCAAGAAGATACTTTGCAGAAGGATCTGACTATCAGTCCAGTTAAGAGAAGTTTAAAATGCTGAAGAACATCGTGTATTGTTTGGATTCAATCCATTATTAAACACAAATGAGAAGAAGACTGAGATACATAAATGTGCAAATGCCACGTGGATAGATATATTAAGGAATTTATAACCATCTGGACTCAGTATGGAAGATAGAATATACCCATTTATCAAATTATAATTCCCATGCAACATATCACATCAGTATTTCAGTGCTGATTAAAGGAAATTGTTTGGAATTTATCAAACTGGGTTCAGAAGCAATCATGTATACTTTTATTTATATACCATATATTCTTCAGAGATTAAGTTATTCTCCTCCACTAGAAACACACAGCAATGATAGCCCTGATCCTGCAATGACTTGTACGTGTTCTTTACTGGCTCAAGGAATTAGTCTTATTAATTTTAATAGGACCATTCAAACAAATTAAATATATGTAAGAAGCTCTGCGACAAAAAAGTTTGAAAAAGAAGCCTTTTAGCACTGAACTCTGCGAGAGAGAGTAACTCTCAAGGAGCATGGAGACATCAAGAGAAGAGAATTTAAACCTTTAATTGTTTATAAAGTATTAAAACCTAAACCGATTACCCAATAATCTTCACATCAGAGCTATGTGTAGAAAAACTTCTGTATCACAATTAGATACAGGTGTATAAAAGTCAAAGTACAGACTAAATATAGTGGAATAAATGAAAATAATTTATTCTTCTAAAATGTTATTAGGCAGTGAGGGTCTCAATAATCTTCACATAGTAGAAAAAGGTAAAGTGTATAAGAGAAATCTAAAAACTTTAATAGTTGCTTAAAGTAAAAGATTAACAACAACAAAAAAGACACTATGTAAAAACTTCCCAGAAGTAAAAGAATATATAATGACAGCAACAGTTTTTTTTATAAGTCATGGCTCTTCCAAATGGTAATGATACAAGAATGAAATCCATTCCAGGAAATGTATTAATGGTGTGGAGGGGTGGACAACTGTTATTCTGAAGCAAGCTTTGATTCATATGGGAACACATGTATTACTCTCACAACAGGACTGTAGAGAATGACAGACGCATTAGGTAGATTTTCTTCTGTGGAGCTTTATATTGAAGCAGATTTTCATCACAATTTTGGACAAGGCTAGAATTTGTCTCTAGTAATGAAAATCAGTGTCAGTCCAGTACCGTACTTAAAGAATATCGTCTCTTGACTGACAGCTTTTAAACCAATACTAAATTGTCCAAGCAACTACTGAGACATCAAACCTCATTGGGAGGCATCAATTCTCATTGTTAAGAATGCCATTTAGGAACTCCAGGGGGTTACCTTATTCTTACTGTTTAACAAGAATAAGAAAACACTGCCATAGAACTGTTGCACAAAATAGTTTTCTGAGTCCATTTAATCCTCTTTCATTTTTAGCTTCTCGGCTTCACTGGTGACTTCTTTATATTGTGTTTCATGGTTTTAATCATTGTAAGCAGTAGTAATAGTTATCATGACAGACAGAGTAGCTGGGGAAGTGTTTTGGAGTGATGAATATTTTTCTGGACAATCAAATAGTTGACAATAAAAAGGACTACATATTACTCCCAATTACAACAATATAAATTTCAGTTAAGTCCTTGGACTTAAATTACCATTGATCTTCATTGAGGGACGCACCAATGCGTCAATGAATTCATGAGTACATAGTATTTGACCCATTTTTTGGCAATATGCTATTACATTTCTTAAAGCGCCCTGTTGATCTTGAGCTTTATTTTGATGTTTGAAGTTTTCATTGAATTTTGTACATTTATTTCCATCTGAGTATTTCCATTTTACTCAAAACTTGACTTAACTTGCTCTCACTAATTGATATACAGCACACATTGTCAAATACTGTGGTCTTTTTCCAGTGTATGAATTTAGAGAAAACATACTGAGTTATGTTTCTCCATCCTTGGTGTGATTGGCATCCATTGTGCTTTTACTGTTTTTACAGCTGAAAGAAGGTAGGTTGATTTTTATTTCTTCCTTTATTTTTATATCCTTGACAGATTAGTATCAGTATGTTTGTCAACTCAAATAACTATCAATTAACTATCAAATCTGGGCCCCAAAGCAGGACTGCAAGGGAAGCGAAGAAGAAAGCGCAGAGGGAATCACCCCCTGATTTTATACTGAACATGAGGTGTATGAAATGGAATACTTGGTCAGTTTGGGGTCACCTGTCTTGCTTGTTCCTTCCCTATACGTGCAGGCTCTCACCCTGCCACCTCCCCACACCACCCCCCGACTTCTCCGTGGACTCACCAAATGCTTACATTCCAATTCTTAGCTGTAATCCAAACATTTTAGGCTTAAGCTATCAGAAGTTGGAAATGTTTTGAAAACAAACTGCCAGCTTTCAGAGAAAGGCAGTCACTTTTAAAGGAACCTTGGTTAGAAGCAATACTGCCTTAGCAGTTTCAATTCTGCTTCAGTCAGAACCAGGACACAGTAGAACATCATACGAAATGGTAGTTTGCCACATTGGATTGCATATCACTACTGTAAATACACAAGATATATGACAGAAAATTCTCAAAAAAATACATCTATGGTTCTACTTCAAAACAAATATCAGAATTGAAAACTTTGGGAAAAAAAAGAATCAACAGTACTTTTCACTTTTACAATAGAAATGTAAAAATATTAATTAAAACATCACATACATATAATAATGTCATAAATATTTTATTGAGATTGTAACACAACAAATTGAATATAGTGTTTATACATCAATATGGTTCTTTTCAGCTCTCATCATTATAGTATTTATATTTTTAATATATATAAACCATCCTGTTTGATTTACCAAAATACTATGCTTTTTTTTAATACCTAGCACAGCTACAAAATTAGTGAACTGTGTCATGAAACTAATTCAAAAACAACTTATTTAGGCAGGACTGCTTGGATGAGGCTCTGCACAGTTAAAAACTTCTACAGTGTAAAAGATCTGGAACAGTTAAATACCTTCTTTCATTAGAATAGAAATTAAAACCTGTGATTAAATTTTTAATCCAGAAATTAACTATCTGTGAATCCACTATATGTTTAAAACAATTCATATTGAACACAGAATTCACTATGTGTCACTAGAACACACATTGTAACACATACACCTTAAAAATAAAACCCAAATAGATACATACATAGGCATTTGAGGTCACAGTCCTGATAATTAAATGTAAGTAGTCCATGTATCCTTGATTTTTTTTCTTTATAATTCTTGTTCTAGATTCTACTGAAATGAAAAGCTATCTTCACAAAATTAGTTGTCAATACCTTTAAAAAAAGTTTTTCAGAAAGGACTATTTCTTTTCATGAGTGTACTTACTTTTTCCATTAATTATAACTGACATATTGACATTCCATGGTGCAAACAGACTGAAGATCATAAATGGTTATGTATGATATTCTGAGTTGAATTTTAATGTTGGATTTATCAGGCTATGAACAATGAAGAACACATTTTCAGTATTTATTTTTTTGAGTCTATCACTAGTAATTCATACTTGTAATGAAAGACAAGTTATTCACTTAGGTTTCCTATAAAGGCACAGAGAAACATACTCAGGTAGGAATTAGACCTTGTACATTGAGAAACGAACTGATGCATCTTTTTTTGAGGAAACACTCAAAAAAGGCAGTCTTAGGGAGGGGAAACAGTAACACACTTCTGAGCTTTTCTATCCCCTCAAGACTTATGGCCCTTTTCCAGATTTCAGTTAAGTAACAGCCTTCTTTCATAATTCATGGACCTATCCTATACCTTTAGTCCAGAAAAGGGAGGGGCATAAAAAAGTTACCTTCCTTATTCCCTTTCATCTGTTCTTTTGCATATTAGTGATTATGTTGCTTGTCTTAAGATACAGGTTGAATTACCCTATTTATCTCAGAGGATGTGGATCTGTCTCTTCCATTATAGTGCTCTGTCTGTTAAGTTATGTGTATTTTGGTAACACTTCAAAATCCTTTTTTTAGAAATTGTTTCATTTTACGTGGGATAGCTATTAATTTGCCCCCAAAGAAAAAGAGGAAATAAAATGCTATGCCTCAGTGAGGGGCACACATTACTGCAGAAATCTGTGTTTACCTTACCCCCTTTATTTCGCAGATTTATTTTCTTTATTAAATTAATTTTGTGAGATTAACCATAACAATTTCTAAATGTGCAAATGGTATGCCACTGACAACAGCACTACCGAGAAAAGTTGTATCATTCATTTTTGGGTCTTACATCACAACATGTTCAAAAAGATTCAGTCCTGTGCATGCGTTTGTGGTTAAAATATATTGAGTTTTTGTTTGTTTTGTGTGTTGGGTTTTTTTTCCCACAGTAAATATTTTGTAATGCACATCTAATGACCAAATTACTTATTTAAGAAAACCACTGTGGCAAAAGGCACTGACAGGTATCTTTTTCAAGGTAGAGGGGGAAGCCAGGCTTTAAAGAACACCCACAACCTAGATTATTTTTTTCCCTTAGGGCTTAGAAAACTCCCATTAAAGCACTATGTAGAAGACTTATTAAGAAAAAAATATTTTAAACTTGATGACCGTACTATTCTTGAATAATACTTTTTTTTTTTCTTTCTAAACCACTTTTCAAATACTGAATTAATCTGGGAAAAAAGTATCTCTGAAATTAATTTGACAAAGCTCTGAAATCTTTTGACAAAGCCAGGACAACAAGACAACAGCAGAAGTGCTCTCAAATCATTGACAAAAAAAGGATAATTGTGAAATACTTATGGATGTGTCTAATCTGTTCAGCTTGCCAGGCTTGGTGTCTCTTAAAATTGTTGACCTACTTTGGTCACTTCATTTATACATAACAGCAGTTTTTCTAACTGACCAAGTGGCTATGGTTATGCTGTTTATCTTTGTATGGTACTACCATGCCTTTACAAGTCAACAGGGAAAAATAGGCCTTGTGTGACAGCATAGGCCTTAAAAAGTGGAGACAAAGAATGTATTGTAGAGGAGCACATGGGATACAGGTCCCAGAACCAAAGACCTCACAGCTATCAACTCATCAGGTGTCAATTAAAGAAACTTAAACCTAAGAGCTGGACAAAACTGGTTTTAGACTAAAGTAAAAGCTGTCATGTAAAGCAAAATTTAATGCAACACGACCAACAAAGATAACATAAGGTGTAAGAGCATGCCAGGAGACATAAAAATGGCCCTGAGTGGATTTTAGAGAAAGGAGGAAGAAGCTATGAATACCAGTATCACAGTATTTCCAGTGAAGGATGCTAGAGACTGACAACTCGCCATAACACCCCTGCCACCATGGGAATAAAACCATCACAGAATCACAGACTGGCCAGGTTGGAAGGGACCCTAAAGGTCATCTAGTTTCAACCTCCCTACACTGAGCAGGGATGCCAATCACTAGACCAAGTCACCCAGGGCTGCATCCAGCCTGGCCTTGAACACTGCCAGGGATGGGGCATCCACAACCTCTCTGGGCAACCTGTAAAAAAGCATCGACCTTAAGATCCAGAAACACACAATACCAGACAAAGGAGTAGAAACTAAGAAGTGCACTTATAGCAATACTAACTCTGTTATTAGTATTGAAACTTCTTCTGCGTAGTATTCTTCCTTTTCCTGCAATAATTAGATGCAGGCTAATGTTGGTGTGTCAGTGAAGATTTCAACTATACCATCAAAAAATTCCTGTCTTTAAATACAAGCTTTGGGGTTTTCTTTGCCCATAAACAAGATTGTGAGTGTTACATCTTGACAAAGAGCTCAGAGCAGTATCTTTCTACAATACACATTTATGAGAATTATCCTTTGAACTTTGTTGCTTGAAACTGTGAGTTCAGAAGTTTTGAATCTAGACTAGTCAAAATTTATGATGACCATTGCTACACACTCAGAATGTTTGACTCCCTTTTACTGGAAAAAGGTTTGCAAGAAGAGGCTACACTGACTTAGACCTTCAGTGAATATGTCCCACAGGATATATTTAAATTAATTCTGCTGGAATTTGTTTTAATGAAGTATTCATAAAATGTTAAGAACAGCTTTCATAATTGCCTAGAATTTCTGCTGAAAAAAATGTACATTAGTAGATTCAAAGCACTACCTGGACTTTCCCAGTCTGTCAATATCTGTCAGAATTATTGCCTAGAGGGATACCTAAAAGGAAGAGGAGTTAGATGGAGAATGTTAAAAACAAGTCTGCAGGTGAGGAAGAGATTATATTTATATTCTATCTTTCTCTTTGTTCTTTTTCTTTCTATATATGTTTATCTGTCTGTGTTTTTGCAATAATTGCCATAGCAGGAAAAAAAGATGTACACGAGAGTTCATTCTAAAGAAAATGTGAGGAGATCATATTTTTGTTCTATTTCTGTTTCCTACTTAAAGTGGTATTAAAGTCAAAATAAATGCTATTTCATGTATAGACTAAAAGTCAAAACATATTCCTGTATTTCAACAGCTCAGAATACAATCTGTTAATGTAATATATTAAGATAAAAGTAATCAGAATAATTATCAACATTTTCATGGTGTTCCCTGAGGCACTGGTACCCATTAAGATTTACACTTCTAGAGTTCCACTCACCTTACCTTAACCACCCACTCTATGGCAATGTCAGTCAGAGGAGAGCCTGAAATAAATATTTCAGGAAAAATTTTAATTTTTTTCAGGGTAATGTATAGTCTATTGAAAACTATATGTATATATGCAATGAAACATAAATCATAAATACTGATCTTCCTCTTAAACTCCATAAATACAATTCCATTATGGACACCTGAAGAAAGTAAGCAATCACTCCTTTCTGCTCTACAAACTAGTTTAGTGATTTGTATTCTTTGGCACTTCCTAGATACTGAGCTACAACAAAAGGAAGTATTATATATACTGCTCACCAACCAAGCTGATGGTCAATCAGCTAGACCTTCTTCAATCTGGAAATAAAATTTCCAACAAATCTTTCCATACTTTTTTAAGAACCAAACCTTTGCACCTAAATATTAACACTCATATTTAAATGTGTGAAGATAAATGTATTTTTTACCAGTAGACTAAAGGACACCTAAATGTCACCCTGTTGTAATGTCAGCCAAACACTGAATACATAGAGCATTAAATTAAACATTGTGATTGGATAGGCTTAGCCTCATTTTTCATCACATTAAGAAAACAAATCCAAAAAGACTTATAACCCAAAGAAGTAGAAACTGCATTACTTTTCTTGACTTTGATGTTAAGAAAATGTCTGATTGCAGTTATTCTCATACCTAATATCAGTCATTAATCAGTGGTTCATACAGCCGTGAAAGACATTGTGTAATTATATTTTAAGAGTAAGTTAGTAAAAAGCTTAAAAAACATAGTTACGTGGGCCTTTCAGTGCTACCCAAAACTTCTAAGAGATTTTTTATGTCTAGCTGCTGAGCAAATTATTAACATCATCATAATGATATATAAATAAATAATCTTTGTAGGAAACAAATACCTATATTATTGGCTAAAACCCCATTTTCCTTTAAATCCATGTTTCCAAAATCTGTGTTTCCAAAAGCACGTTCCCTCATGAGACATGAATGGTGATATAGAAGATTGCAAAAGGGAGCTCTGATGTTCTTCACAGCTTTATCTTTTACCATAAAAATGAAAGCAAGCCCAACGGATGCTATGCTTGCAAAGGAATCCTTCGAAATTCAAGTGATAAAAGTGTTACCTAGAGAGACATTTGCCTGAGAAAGTAAAGGGCCAGATGTCCTAATTCTGAGCTATGAAACATCCTGTTTATTTCATATGATGCAGAAACTAAGAGATTTTACAGTTTAGCATTATTAACTATTTCACTCATTCTCAAATCCAGTAATAAAGGAGAAGTCTCATACTAGGAAGATTATTTCTCACAGTGTTTGTATTGGGGATGGGGAGAAGGCATGAAATGTAGAGGAGAGATGTGTGAAAATGTATAAATTAACATGTGTGAGCTTGTAACACAGCATGATGGGGTTGCAGTGGGAGCTTTATTGGCCCCCCTCACTATAATAGAGAGATAGTTCTGCTTGCTTTTTGAAAACTTTAAGATGTGAAGATGGATTTCAGTAAGGGTGAGTTATGAAATGAGTGAAAATTAACTAAATATCCTTCTACCCCAAAAATGATGGAAATAATTTTTAAAACAAATTTTGAAACTGTCTCAATTGAAGCCAAAGCAATAACTGCCCCAGCCCTTTCACTTAAAAATATGAATATATTAATGAGCCATTGAAATAACAGCTGAGCAATGCCTTCTAGTGCCAGCTCTGGGTCATCTGTAGGAAGAGATTTGTTGCTGCTTGTGTTATTAAAAACAAATGCCAATTAATAACTGTGATATTGTGTGTCAATGCAACATATTATAGAAGTAATAGAGATAACTTAGCTGTCATACAAAGAGCCAAAATGCTTTAATCTACTTAGAAATTAAATATTTGAATACATGCTTATTTATGTAGTTATTTAGTTACATTAAGGAACCTTATGTCTTCATCCATTTTTATCAAATATCTTGGACTTCAGAAATTATCATTGTGCCATTGCTATGGTACTTCTTTTCAGCTGGATTTCCCTCCCTCTTCTTCAGTCTCTCTGTTGTCTACTTCAAGCAGTGAGGATAAATATCAGATGTGTGACACAAAGAATATTGATTCATAATTTCAAAGAAAGCAGAGAGAACTATTTCAGAGGAATTTTATCAATCCTTACAGACACGAAAAGCCATTGCTAAATAGACATTGCACAGAAAAAGCTTATTTACATTTGATACGGAAAAGTCTATAATATTGAAATAAATACAAGTAGAATTTGTTTTGCCTAAATTTAGACATCTGTCATGTAGTTGTCTACATGAAAACACTGTCTTTGGGCTCCTATTATAATCTCTGAAGATCTGATCAATAGAGTTTGTGCAGTCTTTGATGCAATGTGTTTGTTATAATGCAGGTATCTATGATAAAGTGACAAATGATTTGTATTTCCTATTGATTTTACTGATTAGATTTCCACTGACTGTAGGAGAAAAACAGGCACTGAGTCTCATGGTATTTGTCTAAAGTTAGAAGAAACTAAAGTCTTCCTATATAAAAAGTTCGGATGTATATAACAAAAGAAATTTCAAGAACAGTGTTAACTGGCATAGCCATTCTCGGCTGGCTTACTCTGAGAAACAGATCTTAAAGACATCATGATACACACTTCAGCATAGTCTAATGAGAAGAACATGGTCCTAGGATTACCAGTAGCTTGTAATGCAGCATAAAATTATTAACGAGTAATAATCTTCTTTGATCAGTAGATGCAAGCCAAGATGAATATGTGTATCCAAATTGCCTGTCTTCATCCATTGTCCATTCTCAATGTAGCATCCTGTCAGTGATTTTTCTTGATGCCTTACTGAAGTATGGAAATACCTAGAGTAGCAACATCACAGTTCAGGAATCTAGTTTCTTGTCCGCAATTTTGGCACGGTGTTTAGTTGATAAAATGACGGTATAAAAATCTGTTGAATATTATCAGGTAAATTCTGATTTTTTTTCTTGTACTGTATAAGGTAATTCAGTTTACTATTTTTATATAAATAAAAAAATAATTGAAGTGGTTATCACAGTAAACACAACAAAAAAAAAAACCCTTGTAGACATTTTTTATGCATTCAGTTGAGCAGATTGAAAAGGTCATGATGGTTCTAATTTTTTTAATTTTCATTAAAATTGTTAAAATTAATATCTATTTCAAAGTTTTTATTTTTAGAAAGTAGCAAATGTTGTGGTCTTTATTTTCCTTCTGGATATTCAGGCTTCAGTATTAGTGAAATCAAACTTTGCTTCTTAATTATAGGACTAGAAGTTTACTTTCAAAAATGAAAGCTTCTCGCACAGTGAAATTATTTTAGAATCTAAGGCTTTCAGAGATACATTAGATTTGAGATGAAGTAAAAATCTGAGGTTGGCAGAACAGCAATGTATTTCAGATCTATGGGTTTTTAGTGGTTTAACTTGACTTCTTTTACTTTCTGATATGAGAACTGGCACAGTCTCTTAAAGTCTTACAGAAACCTGTGATGTGCCATGCTAAACATTTCAGTGGGTAGAATTTAGTGATGTCTAGCTGGGACAGGAGTTCACAATGTCGGCCTCCATAGGCATCTTATGAAGAAAATTCAGAAGAAAATTTCAAATGAGATGATTGTTCGGAATATTGCCAAGGTCTTTTAGAAGAAGAGGCTGGAGGCTTTAATGTTTAATGTGGATGGTTTAATTTTTAATAACAAATTTACTTTTTTCAATTTATTTGACATTACACAGAATTTTGATTTAATAGAGTGATACGGCAATGTACTAAAATCACAAAGTGACTGAAAATTACACTTAGCAGAGCATATCTGTTGCAATACAAATGTGATTCTCAGTAGGGATCTCTATCATATGCTCACTGTCATGATGCTGGGTGTCCCCCACTTCTAAGAAGAAATAGTTTTTTTTAAATTTTATTTTCTGTTTTCTACATTTTATGATAACACATATTATAACATATTATAACATTGTATTATAAATGTGATAACACATTTTATGATAGACAGATATAACCCCCACATCTGATCCAACACTTGCTGCATCAGGAAGACATCTGCAATCTTTTCAGTAATACAGGGTCAAACATTTTCACAACCAGATGTTCCTATCAACAGACATAGCTATTTATAAACAATAAATAACACCCTCCAGTTCCTTTTGTGTTAAGTCTGTTTTTCTCTGAAGCAGGAGTGGTCAGTCACTCCCTGAACTTTATAAGCACATTGCCCTTCCGCTTCATCTCTGAGCTTTCTTCTGTTGTAGGCTATTCATTGATCATGAATAGCAGTAGAATCCAAAAGGGAACAGAAGAAATGATGAATCACAGATTCTCATCTTTTACGGATGGTGGCACCAGTCTTCACTCTTTATTATACAGTGTTATCCTAAACTAGTCACTAGTATTATAGTAGTGCTTTGAACACTATATATTTTGATGAAAGTCATGAGACTTGCAAATGAGGAGACGCTTAAGCAGCTAAGTGATTTTTTTTCCAAACGGTTCTCTTTTGAGCAGAGTACCTATAGCCTGCCTAAATTGTCTTTGTGTACTTCAATCACTTAATGAATGTCAGTCTTGCTGACTTCTGAGTGCCACAACTTAACAGGTTTCTAAGTCAGCCAGATATGTGACATGAAACATGAGTCTGCAAGTCTACAAATTCTAGAAATGTTAGCAATCTCTGACACTACAGATTGAGTAGTAAAAATATAAATTATAAACTAATTCAATTTCCATGTATGCATTTATGTGTACTTGCTATACTTTTTAAACTTAAGTATATTCTTATATAAAATTTAGAGTTTTCAAAACACATCATACGTAACTCTCAAATTATTTATGTGAAAGAGGGAGTTATTACTAATCCACTAGAGATCAAAACAAGCTTATCTATTGACTTTTCAACATATGTGTCTGCTGGTTTCCATTCCCAGCTTCACTGAGAAATGTCATAATTTCTCTCCTGATATATATATTTAGGAATCATATGATACTATTCTTACTAAAAGCTTTATTTCAAACTGACTCTCTTAAATAACTTAATGAATAACAGCCAGTGTTCATTTTGCAGGTGTGGAAATATTACTAGTGCTATACTTTTGGTGTAAAAATACTTGTTGGAATAGATTACGAAGAAATACACAGAACTGGAAAGTTGTTGTTTTTTCTTCTTTTTTAAGCACTGTCGCTTGTCAGAAAGCTTCAGCAAAAAGAATTAGGATCTTGTCCCCTCTCTCCTCCCAAAGCAAGGAAAGATATGTCTTCTAACCCATCCTAGAATCTTAGCTGTCTACAGTTTTTTCCTGTGTATTACATAGAAGATCTGGAAGCTTAAAATGAGATTGGTTAGGAACTTAACCAAGTTGTACGGTACTGAAATGTGAAGGAATTGGAGTAAATGGCAGCTATGAGAGAGAGGCACTAGTAAGGGGGCAGATGCACCTGTTTATTCATCTGAGATCCTCAGTTTGCTAATTGTCTAATGTTTTACTAAGCATTCAAGAAATACAGTAAAAAATTATCACTCTGTCTGGTGCTGTGCAGAATTTGACTTTTGACTGAGTGCTTTATATTCCATGCAGAGGAGTGCTCCTCTCGGGGTGATTTTTCAATGTATCTTTTCTTAGCATAAATAATTAAAAAGCTACAGAATGAGAAAGTAATGACTCATCATTTCACTGCTCAGGGAAACTGTAGGAAATGTGAGTTAAAGTCTCTCCTCCAAAAAGTTTAGTAACATCACGCATATATATTTTTTTCTTCTTCACAATGCCCACAACATCTTTGTGAATAAAAGCTAGGTAGGCAGTTTCAGACACTTTATTTTCAGCATCCATATTATCCTTATTTTAGGTTTAGGAAGATATTTACCCTGCTTTTTAGATTAGTCTTTTGGAGAAAAGGTATCTCAATGTTGTTCATCAATGAAGGCAGTCTGGGATGCGAGGTTTAAAAACTTCGTTGTAGCAGAGTAATGATTACCCAATGTAAGTAATCATTTACAAGTATTACTTCCTCTGCAGCAAGGACTTGCTCTATCACAGTTCTAGTGGGATTCCTGATATTGGTGTATAGAGGTGATGTCTGTAGTTTAGGATATGTAAGCTTCTCTTACATTTCTGGCCATTTGCCCACTATTCATGGGGTCAGAAACTGCAGAGCAAACATGCCAGCCACAGAGCTGGAGGCATCCAATACTTCCACACTGTAAGTTCTTTAGAGAAAAGAAGAGAAAAATCTGAGTTCATAACAGCAGTTGGAGCAGGAAAGGGATTGTTGTTTTCCTGTACTTGGTGGACAAAAATGAAGAGTAAGGAGATGGTATACTTGTACTAAATTCCTTCCAGCCCAAACCATTCTATGATTCTAAATAGCATGATTAAAAAGCACATACTCTGTTCTAGATAAATGACTGCCAGATAAAACATTATCTTCATCTAATAAAGTGAGGCTTTAGTTAACTTATCAGCTATCACAACTATCTTATCTTTCTTTTTGTGGCATTCACAATTATTATGTTGGTAATATACACAGAGAAATGGCATCTAACCATACCAGCTTTATATCTTCTGACTGTGCAGTTCTGATAGAAATAAAAGTGTTAAGAGATTATCTTATAGTCAATGAAGTCAGCAGATTTTCTTCATGATAGACGATCTTCATGATAGAGTTCTGTTGAGTAAGGTGCCATTAAGACACATTTAGTCTGAAAGAAATGACCCAATTTATTTTTTATTTCCCTTAATATGCTTAGAAGATTATATGGAGACCCTTGAATAACCATCCTGCACTATTTCTTGTGGTCTATACGAAAATAGTCATGTCAGAATATGAAGAATAATAAACTATAAAATTATATTTTGCTGCCACAGTGTATGTAGCAATCAGCCTGGAGAAGAGAAGGCTCTGAGAAGACCTTACTGCAGTCTATCAGCACTTAAAGGGAGCCTATAAGAAAGATGGAGACAGTGTTTTTAGCAAAGCCTGTTGCAATAGGACAAGGGGTAAAGGTTTTAAACTAAATGAGGGAAAGATTTATACTGGATATAAGGAAGAAATTTTTCACAATGAGAGTGGTGAGGCACAGGAACAGGTTGCCCAGAGATGCAGTGGATGCCCCATCCCTGGAAACATTCAAGGTCAGGTTGAACAGGGCTCTGAGCAACCTGATCTGGTTATAGGTGTCCCTACTCGCAGCAAGGAGGTTGGACTAGATGACTTCTGTAGGTCCCTTCCAATTCTAACCTTCCTATGTTTTCTATGAAAAAGCCTTAAAACAACGCATTTCCTAACAGGGCAATAAGTCCACATACTAGTAAACTTTGCTCCTGGAAGCTCTATTCAACCAACAATGTAACCAAAGAACACAGAATGATAGAATTATTAAAATGGAAAAGACCTTTAGGATCACTGAGTCCCACCATAAACCTAAAACTGCCAAGTCCCCCACTAAAAAACATCGCAAAGTGCAATATCTGCACATCTTTTAAATAACTTCAGGGATGGTGACTCAATTTTTTCTCTGGGCAACCTGTTTCAGTGCTTGACAATCCTTTCAGTGAATAAATTTTTCCTAATATGCAATGTAAACCTCAGCTTGAGGACACTTCCTCTTGTCCTAGATGCCTCATGCCTTACTGAATTCAATACTAACATTCATAAGCTACAAGGTGTTACAAGACACTTTTCCCCATAAATTCTTACCACTAATACACTAATCTTAATTTCAGTTGTGAAACAAAAAACAAAATCAGAGAAAATAAAAAGTGAAGAAAAAAAAGTAAACACAGTACAATGAAACATCACCCCAAAATAAACTTCAACATCACACCCAAGAGAAGAAGCTAACTGATTACAAGACACCTCTTCAGAGGCAGCTTTTCAAGGCCCAACCATCAAATAGTAGGAATTTCCTGTTCAGTTTGACGTGATCATTAATACAGAGATTCAAGTCATTTAACACGAAGAAATAGAGTGAATCATAAAATCTTTAGTAACAAAACCATAACAATTCAGTAAGAACAAATTTTCCACATATTACAGTGAAATAAAGACTGTGGAAGTAAAATTTAGAGGCAGAAGGTGAACAAAAAGAGATATCAAGCAATGTGATATTTGCAACAGCTCTATTTCAAGCACAATCTTCTCACTAGGATAGAAGTGTTGTTCAGTAGTATTGGAAATGAAGAAGCATATAAACTTTAGAAGCAATAAAAATCTAAAGTATAAGTTGCATTTTACCTGCACTGCATGAGCAGTGATGTAGAAGACGTGATTCACTGACTAACAATAAGTGGCAGAGATGAAGATGTCCTTGAAAAACCCCTTAGTATTCCAGCTGACCTTTTCTCTCTAGAAATAATACGGCTTGTGAGCATTTGTCTTCAGGCAAGGCAGACAATAGAAGATGAAACACTGACCAGCTTTCCTGCCAGATCATACCAATTGGCATGCACATGGGAATGTATTGAGCTGGATCCTTCAATCAAAATGTAAATCATGTGTCACTACTTACTATCCAGACTCTGAGCAAGCTCTCTGCAAGCCAGAGCTCATAGCTGACAGATTTTTGAACACTGAAAGTGTAGTGGTATGACATAGGTAAAGACTCTATGCAGGAAATATTATGGGAAATTTATTAGCATACCAAAAGGAAACAAGATCAATTACCCAGAAAGCCAAGCCTCAAGAAATAGTATGGAATTTGAGGTATTTACAGAAACCAAAGTAGATATCCTACACTGGAAAAAATATTCTTCTTATACAGCATTGCTAATAATAAACACAGTGACAACAAATACTTTATGGAGTTCATCCTGTCTCAAATCAAAATCAGAGAGGAGTTTAGAAAAGATGTCATGGCAAATTTGAAAATATTCAAGTGATGTAATCAAGGAGTATGATAGTAAATTCAGAGAAAACAAGAAAAAAATGCTCAAATCTATGAAGAAGAAAAATAAGAAGAAATACTCAACAATACTCATAATATTTGGAATGTGATTTTGCAAGAGAAGAATCCACAAAAAAATTAACTGTAATAAGAAGAAGAAGAACAAAAAAAATGCAGATCGTAGAGTATGTTACATGAAAGCAGATTTAAGATTTCAGGAACCTAGAGACTGAAAACACAGAGGATGCACAGGAGAAAATAGAATGATTAATTAAAAAATAGAGAACATAAATGTCTGACAAATCAGAGGGTAAGAAAGAATGTATTGTCAAAAATAGGCCATAAAACAGAGCAAATAACATGCTGCTGGTAGAAATCTGAATATACACTGATAAAGACAGTGAGATAAATAAAGCCTAACCTGCTGTTCTGAATGTTTCAGAAAAGAAGACAAGGTGATTTGTAAGGGAGAGAGAAACTAGCAAAAAGTTGGCAGAAATTGAAAAGAGAAGATTGTTTAAAAGATCACTAGAATTATTAAAACCAAATTACAAGCTTACTCCAGACAGCAAAGGAAGCTGGACATCTGGGAGAGGATACGGTTTCTTTCTCTGAAGAATGCCTCAGTGCAGAGTAGCAAAGATGTCTATGTAATTAGAGCAGTATGAGTGACTAATAGTATTTATTTCATGTGAAATTCACAGATTTATGATACAGAACAAGATATGATAACATAATAATACTCTTTGGCAAATGAAGAATTCATTCAGTAAAAAACCAACATTTATGTATTTTGTATCATCTTACTTTCTCAGCTTCCCCAAAGCCTCCTTCAACTCTGCCCAGTGCCCAAGACCCCACTTCAGCTCCACTAGGACTGTGTGTTCTTGCCCCAGGGATGCTGCAGCAGAGCTCAAGTTCCCTGACTAGATGGCCTTCCTTGGCCATGGGCATTGCTGAGCCAGGCTTTCCTTCATGCCTACATTCCAGCTTGGTCTTTGCCTACATGCGAGCCTACATTCCAACCCCATTTTGGTTTGTCCTTTGCCCCAGGAAAGTGCCAGGTACTGGGGCTGGTGTTACCACATCTGCCCTTAGCTACGCCTGGCTGTGTGTCCCAGCCCTGCTGCCTCTGGAAAGTTCCTTCTGGTCCTGGTTCCTGGCCCACAGGGTGCTGCCAGCCACAGTGACAGTTGGTTCTTTTAATTGTTGTATAGTCTCTCATTGCATAAGCCCTTGCTAATTATTCCTGTGCTATGACCTTAGCCCTGAATCATTGAGTCAACAAAACTGATGGTGCTTACTTAAACTATTTCTTTTCTACTCGTGTTGCATGCCCCTTTGTTTGCTTACATAAACTATTTATACTGTGGTGTAAATAAAGATATTTTTTCCGAATGTCTACCACTAGAACAAGTTCATTTTTACAATACTATTCCAAAATAAGATAATGTAGTCATTCTCATTTTACAGTTTAGATATGAGATGCTGCAAAAATATGGTGAAAAACACTCACTTATTCTTTGTGCCTGTGAATTCCTTTGCTAGACTAGTGCCACGAACTATATGTTTCAAATCTCCTTCTGACTCCAGTTAAAGGCTGGGAAGCTAGAAAGTTTTGATTGTTACATGCCAGTATCTCAAATTCGATACTTGAAAATTTCACCTTAAAATATTATAAAAATGAGCAGTTTTAAGTGCTAACACCATATAAAAGAACTGAAGGTAAGAAACCAAAATACAAGAAATCAGTAGATCAAATCCAAGTCCTCAGGCCATGAATCATTATTTTATTTATTAAAATGTATTTAACTGTCTTATTCCACATAAAATTTTCTACAAATACAAAAAAATGAGATACTCCTCTAAGGAAAAAACTCCATCTATAAGCAATATCATCTTATATTTGTGTAGTTTGTAAATTTTCACTTCAAACATATATTTGTGTATCTTCTTAAAAAAATAAGTAAAAATCAACTTTTCTATATGCAATACTGTCCTGGTTTGGGCTGGAGCAGAATTAATTCTGCTAAGATGGTATTGCTTCTAGCCAGGGTTCCTTTGAAGGTGACTGCATTCCTCTGAATGCTGGCAGTATGTTTTCAGAAAACATTATCAGCTTCTAATAGCTTCAGCCTGAATGTTTGGGTTACAGCCTGAGAATTGGGATTTAAACCTTCTGTGGCTCTACTGAGAAGTCAGGGGGGGTGCAGGGTGAGAGTCCACACCTATAGGAAAGAAACAGGCAAGGCAGGTGAGCCTAAACTGACCAACTGAGTATTCCATTTCATACACGTCATGCTTGGTATAAATTTAGGGGGGCCGTCCCCTCTGCTCTCTCTCTCTTCTTCGCCTCTCTTGCAGCCCTGCTTGGCGCCCCAGCTTTGCTGCTTCCCCACTTCTGAATCCAGGCCTCCAGGGTCCAGCTTCCTCCCTTTCTTTCCCCTCTCCTCCGGGGGAGTTTGGCTGCTGTAATACAGTGACCGGGAGGGAAGGTGTGAGGTTTGGACCTTGGTACTGGCTCTGTATCTTTGCCTGTATATATATAGTCTGCTGTCGCTGCTTTCTATTAAAATAGTTAAAAGTTTCTCTGCCTTTTCCAATCCACAAGTCTCGTTATTTCATCCAAACCATAACAAATACCTACCTAGATTTTTATATATGTTTAAAGTTATGGAATTTTACTGGTGAAATACATTTATGCAAAAATTCTGAGTTATTATTTCCAAATGTGGAAAAGGTAGTTTGAAAAAATATGTGGATATAACTTTTTAAATGTCTAATAGCTTTTACAGGGAAAAATGCCTTACATTCCTTCAACAAGAAATAGTGTATATCTAGTTTTTAAATATCCTTTCTAGACCAAATCGTCTAAAGATTATTGCACATGTTTTCCTTCAGAATAATAAAAATTACTACAAAATTCCTTTAGACTTCCACTGATGGCAAAACAGACATGCTAGACAAACATAATATTATATTCAGAATCCTGTTACAGGCATAAGGTGTACTACAGTTATATATGGAGCCAAGAATTTTTTGTTTGTATAGTTAAAAACTTAGCAATCCAATCAAAATTCAAGTTAGTCTAGTTACAGTACTCATGACCCAGATCAGTGCAGAAGAGTTTCATCAATAATGCTCTTAAAATGTTTATGCAAAATAATTTCTTTTTTTTCTGCCTCTCTTCTTCAGTGTTGGACTCATACTTCCATTATCCTCAGTCTTGAGGTCAGCAGCATCAGTGAAATAGTGGATTGTCCAGTTAGTCAGCAGTGCACTATATTCTTTACAAAGAGAAATATAAAGCTTGTGATGTGGCCTCCTTTCTCCTCAATCCTGGGTTCTTTCTAGTTTTGCATTTCCCTGCCACAGTTTACTTCCATTTTACTGATTCCCAACTGAAGCTTGAAAGTTGCTTCAAAGTAGTCTCTCCCAACCTCAGTTGATATACAGGGCTGGTTGTTTTGGTTTTTTTTTGATGACTACATGGGTGTCCTGGTTTGTGGACAATTTTGGGGGAAACCCAGATGAGAAGCCTCTCCCCTCCCACAGAAAATGAAAGAAAAATGGAATAAACTGCACACACGGGGGAAAAAAAAAAAGAGGTAATTTATTGTGGTTTTTTTTATTATATCTTTAACAACATAGACTGTAATTTTTGAGATACTTTGTGATAGTGTTTCCTATTACCTGGAAACAAAGCAAAACTTTTCACATGCTCTTACAATCTCAAATATATCCGTAACCAGAAGACTAATGTTTTTCCTCACTTTCTGCAATATTCCTGCAGTGTGACTCCAAACATCCTAATCAAGTCAATGGAGATGACACTATCAGCCAGCCTGGCAGCTCTACAAGAGTCAGGTATTTTTAGGTCATTCGTAGCCCATAGGGGTATTTTTGGAGCAAAGCCAAAAGACAAGTTTTGTGGTCTTAGCCTTGGAGAGGAGATGATTGCTGCTGGATATTACGTAAGACTAGATTATTTTGAAGTAAAGGGCGAGGAGAAGTTACCATAGATGCTTAGCTTTGAGATAGGATATGTGTATTTCTAGTAAAAAATATGACTATAGCATTCTCCCATTTTATAGGAAACTGCAAGTAGCTATGTTGAGAAACCTGAACAGAATCCTCATTGACAACAGAGACAGAAACTTCCTTTCGAAACAGAGACAAGCCAAGAAAAAACTATTTTAAAAGCTGGAATTAATGGAATATGAGTACAGAGAAACACCCAAGTCAGGGAATTGTTTTATTTCTTTAATCCTCCTAAAATGCTCCAGGCTTCAGCTTTGTCAGTTGTACTTGCTGCTATGGCTGATTTTATTTAACAATTAAGTTACTGCATGTTAAAATAATTTGTTCTACTTATGTAAATAATCAAAATTTCTTTTGCTTCAGAAGGCCATTTGGCTAGACTTAAATCATAGCAATTAGACACAATTCAACGCAGTAGTTTGTAAAATCCTCACTTGTAGTCTTTCAACAGCTCTAGAGACCATCTGCAAAAAAACTTGCTTTCTGTGGTTTTACACTGTTCATCAGAATTATGTCTTAGTATTGCATCCTTAAAAACCAAGTTTGCTGAATTTTATAAAATGAATGTGATTTTTGGTTTGAAATAAATGTTCAGACCCGTAGATAGGATGAATGCCTGTGTGATGTGATGAATAGGAGTAAAACTAACACTGTTTTGAGCATGAAGTTGTAATACATAATCTCCTCAAGTTTCTTCCAATTTGAATTATCCTATGATCCTGTGACATAAAATAAGAAGTTGGGGCAGAGATTTATGGTGACAGTGGAATGCTGGAGACGCAAAGGATGAAGGCAAGCTGTGTCTCAGTCATCAAAATGTCTCACTTGAGCTCTGAATCTCTTGACTTATTTAAGCAAGGTAAGATATATAGTAAACATGCAAAAAAGTCTTACACTCTAGCTTATGCTTGTGTGTAATTTCAGTATGCAGTGAAACTTAACAGAATTCAAAACTGACAAGTGTCTCTGTGGCAGATTAGTATCTTTTTAGAGTAAGGTGCATAGGATTTTTTTTCTGTTTAAAGAGCCAGATTCTGAACATTGAACGTTAGTCTCCAGGCAACTATTCAACTCTTCAGTGGCTGGCTAGACACCACTTTGAATCATCTCTCCACGACTAGCAGTTAACAAAAGATTGTTCAATGCAAGACACAGAATGAAATCACAGCAATAAAAAAGACACAGATTTCCTAGCTGAAACTAAATGGTTCCATCTTGACCTGTGTCTATGTTAACATTATAAAGTGCAACATATGCAGGTGAAAAACCATAGTGAAGCAGCCTTACTTGGTTTTGTGTTTACAAATTCACATGCAAGAACTTACTGAGTTCTAAAAAGGGAAGCTCTTTAGAATCACACACACACATATATGAATATGCATATTATCTGCATAGGAGATAAATATATGTGAATGTGTATGCATACAATCATAGCTACAGATAGAGTTTTGCAGTTCAGTATATCATAATAGTAGTATATAACTCACTGCAGCAAAACTCTAATGTATAACTTTGGCCTTTATTCTTCACATGTTGCATTACAAAGATCATAAAACTTAAATTTTGGTTTGCATGAAGTAATACAAGAAACAAATATCGTTTAGCTTAGTATTTTTTATTTATATTCAGCATCCTACCACTAAGATGTCTAAGAATCCTTTTAGACTATTTTTTATAAAAAATAGTAAACTTTATTATAGGAGTAAATCTCTGCAGAATTAGTTGTGAAAACAATAATCTGTTCTACTTGAGCAAAACATATATGGAAGAAGTGATTTATTTGATCTTTTTCTATCTACCCTAAAATAGAGTAGTGGGATGTTAACTCTGTGCAACTGCCTAAGTCATGGAAAAAAGGAATAATGTATGATTTTTGACTGGTAGTTATTTTTTTCCTAGCATTTATTATGAAGGAAAAATTCTCTGAATAGTCCATTGGGATAATACGTTGATCTTGTGAAGACGTTTTATACTATAAAAAATGCTTCAAACTCTACTTAATCTTCCAATCTCTCAGGATTTGATGTCATGAGGAAGTGGTCCTCCAAAACTATGACTACATGTGTTCCCCTACATTGGAGTAACTTAGTGTTAGACTGTAGTTTATGCTGTCAAAACTTGTGTGTGTGAGCAGATGCCAGATTTCTACAAAGTTGATGCACAAAGGGAAAGTGCTAGAGCTCAAACTGTCAACGCCTCTATTTCTGAGCAGATGCCAGGTCTCGGCAGAATTACAACACAATTGAAAAATGCTTCGACTGTCAACACCCTGCATGGGAGCAGATGTTGGGTTTTGGCAGAGTTAAAAGTGAGGAAGGAATATAGTATAGCACCCAGCTTGCAAGGAATGTCGGGGCTTTGCCAGAATTTATGTCAAGGAATGATATAGCACACTGACCATTGCCTCATCTCATAGGTTGAGAGTAGATGCCAGGAGTGAATAAGTATTTGGCAACCTCTTCTAAAAAATTAAGTCAATGAAACTTGGGAGAACAACAAAACCAAAACAAAGAGCCAAGTCGTTGTCTATTTTCCTACTGTTGAATCTAATTTGTGGTAGCAAGAGGTTGTTAAACAACCAACATATGTTATTCTGTCTCATAATCGTGAGACAGTATATCCTTAAGTAAAAGGGGTAAAAGACAAAAACCAAAACCTCTACAAAAGTGCATAACAATGTCACAAATGGGTGGTTTAAAAGACTTAAACTATCACTAAAAATATGAGCAAAAGGGTTTATAGAAGTATGATGTTACAGAAGTATGACTCGCACAAAGTACAACGGCAAGGTTCACTCTATTACTTCACAAACAATATAATGATGCAAAACTAGTAAAACAGAATCAGTTACCAAGACAAAATCAAAGTTACCAATTCAGAATCTTGGTGCGTCATAATACAAGGTTATTCACAACATCGGTCACTTACCAAAGATCTGCACTTTGTAAGCGGCCTCTCTGTTTTGATGAGCAACCTTGAAAGGTGCCCCAGCTCAGGAGACACAAACATGCAGCCAGGATAATTAGCAAGGAGAGCTCAATAAAGATCCACTCAGGCTGTCATAGGCCCACTTAGGCTGTCATGTTTACGGAATAAGGTGGTTGACTGCAGTCAGGTTGTGTGCAGTGGGAAAAGTATGCATGAGACTCTTTGATTCTGCAACTTCCTTTGTTCCTTGATAAATCTTGGAAAAAACACCTGCTATTCCCATCAGTCACATGATTGGTGTTCCAAATTCACATGCATCAATGGTTACCATCTCACTCTGTTCCATTGTGGGTTTTCAAAGAGCATCTTGGAACTAGACCAGTTCTTGGCCCAGTTATGGCTTACATATTCACCTCCTTTGGAGCCAGTACCATACTACTACTAGATTGGTTAAGGAGTTTGTCCTTTTTCTTTTGTCCTTTAACACTTGCTTCTCTAATCATCTTTACATCTTTGTGTGTAATGCAACTGTGTATTTTGGGAATATCAAGGCTGCTAAACAATAAAAGGATTTTTTGTGTACTTGGATGCAAAATAGTACTTGGAGTCTCAGACATGGTCTGATCGAACATCTGATACACATTCTTTTCCTATGAGACTGAAGTTAGTGTTGTTTTAGGAATTTCAGCTACTGGTTAGATCTTTCACTACCATTAATATTCTTCTTTTGACCGAGTAGGTAAGAAGTTGAATCAACTTTACCAAGCAATGAAGAATATCAGTTCTAGCAATGAATACCCAGGACTGGCTCAAAAGAACAAGATTCTTCTATTTCTGCCACACAGTAAGTGCTTACAGAAATAAGAGGTAACTTTGGATGGTGTCTCTGAGACAGAGTTCATTGAATACTCACTGGCCAATAACATAAGTAGATAATGGCTTAGGAAATTAAAGAATGAGTAAGCTCTTCCTATTCACTATATATAGAAAGCAGGTAAACACAGCATAACCCAAACGAAAAGTGGGTAAACTTAATTTTACTATTAAGTACACTAGTTATGCCAATATGTCTTATACCAGAGTCAGGTCAGAGCATAATCAGGAGACTTTAACTGAAAACATACTGTGTAATTTCTGCTTATTATTTGCTGACCTTAGGCAATCGGAGCCACCATAGTCTAACTCTTCAGTCACTCATGACTTTCTGAAAATGTCTCCTGTCAATCTGAAATTGTCAAAATTTATCTCCATTCATGAGTATACAAGGAGCTGTATTTTTCATTGCACTGAGGAATAATGAAAAATGAAATGTTATATAAGTTTCTGGAACTTAAAGCAGTAGTTAATTAATATAATAGAGCCATTCAGGCTGAGAATGCCAAAGGTAATGGATAAGAAAAAAGGTATTGTAAAAAAGATGGTAAATCATTATCTAATTTAAGGCCTAAGGCCTTACTTAAAGCAATGAACTTCTTGATGCTTCTGTTGATATTAATGCCTTTAGATAAAGGCTATAAAAACTACTATTTAATTAATCTCTCCACTAATGCAAGATTTCTTACACAAAATGCTTCTCAATATTTTTCTGTGTATTGAGTTTTTAGTAGTGCAAACTTTCAGTATAATTTTTCCATAAAAGTAATAAATTATTCCATAGTAAATTACATGTGCTTAAGATTTGGGGAGGACAGTGGAGGGAAGGGATCATAGTGCACTTCTCAATAATCTGACACAAGTCAAATTCCTTTTCTGAAACTATATTTTTATCTGACTATTAATTTCTTCATCTGGAAGGTTAAACCACATATTTCATAAGTAAAAGTACCATCACTATCCAAGACATACCAACCTTGGGTCCCCCTTACTTAGCTAGGGATTTCCTAGGCATTCTGAAAAGCATTCTGAATTTTGAACAGAGAAACACACTCATTTCAATTATATGCCGCCATAGTTTGTTATTATATTACAACAAAAGTGAGTGATGTGAAATGTGATTAAAGATATGGTGCCTATAATTGCACTATAATGATTGAAAAGTGATTTAAAAGCTCATGATTAGTTTCCAGAAAGTTTTAGGGCATTCAGAAACATTAACTATTTAGTGAAACCTGAGTTATGACTGAATGATATTTGAGTAACTCAAAAATGCATGAATGAAGAAATTACTAAATACTTTGTTCAGTAAAGATTATATTAGCAATGCATTCCACAGTAGAAGCTTCCACACGGAATGCATTGAAACACTGTGGGTTATGAAGACCTTCATCATTACTTTGGGAACATCATTCCTGTTCAAGAAATGGGGGCATCGTTTTTGCAATCAATGAAAATTTTGCCTTTAATTTCATGTATTGTATGAACATGTTGCAGTTAACTATCTTATACATATATTTTTTTAAAATTATATGTATACAAAACATGCAATTTAAAAAAATTCTTGCAGCTTTCCGTTTCCATGTTATCCTAGAACTAATGAAAATAATCACAAGCAGAGTTCTGTTTTAAAAGATCTTACACTTAAAATTCGATGTACATAAGAATAATATGCATTACAATTTCTTATAGACCTGATGTCTCTTCCTAATATTCAATATGCAACTAATCTACTCACATGACATTCAATAGTTCTTTTTATCTCCTTAGAACCGTCTTCTTGAAAATACTGTACAGCTAATGACTGGGTAAAGTCCTGCAGAATACCCACACATCAGTTGTACAAACATGAAAGCCGGCTTGGCAGGAGAATCATTATGATTCTCCTCTGAAAAATTTTTGACAAAAATGTTGGGAATCTATGTAGCTCACATGTATCAGCTTGCAATCTATATATTTACTTGATGAGACGTATTAGGTAATAACATACACACGAGAACATTTAAGTTTGGTGGACCAGATGCTCGGCAGTGAATAGACGTGACTGGAAATATTTTATCTGTTGAATTATTTTATTTCTTCAACAGATGCAAATAAATGTATTACCACCAAAGACTGGGTCTTTTCACATCCTAAAAACACAGGTCCTATATAGACACTCTGGTTATTTAACAAACAAATAATTACTTCTTAAAAATGCTGTTGCATCATTGTGATGGGGTACAAGAAACAGGAAGTTCTTTGTGTCTGCCTTACCTCCTCCTTCTTCTCCCAAACCTGTTTGTTTTGTTTTCCAAACTGCTGCTGCCCCCTCCCCCAGCTACTTGAGAGGTGTGCAGTACAACTGGAAACGATTGCCCCAGGGGTGGAAGCACAGCTCTACCATCTGCCATGGACTGGTTCATGATGCACTGGAAAAGGGTGAGGCTCCAGATCATCCTCAGTACATTGATGATATTATTGTGTGTGGGGATACAGCAAAGGAAGCTTTTGAGAAAGGAGAAAAGATCATTCAAATTCTCCTAGATGCTGGTTTTGCCATTAAACAGAACAAGGTCAAGGGACCTGCCCAAGATATCCAGTTCTTGGGGGTGAAGTGGCAAGATGGACAGTGCTTAATCCCAACTGAGGTAGTCAACAAAATAACATCAATGTCAACACCCGCTAACAAGAAAGAGACTCAAATATTCCTTGGTGCTGCAGGCTTCTGGAAGATGCACATCCCAGAGTACAGCCAAATCGTGAGTCCTCTATTCTTGGTAACTCATAAGAAGCATAACTTTCACTAGGGCCCTGAACAGCAGCAGGCCTTCGAGCAGATAAAGCAGGAGATTGCACATGCAGTAGCCCTTGACCTAGTCAGAACAGGGCCAGATGTAAAGAATGTGCTACACACCTCTGCAGGAGAGAAAGGACCTTCCTGGAGCCTCTGGCAAAAAGCACCTGGAGAGGCCCGAGGCCACCCACTCAGATTTTGGAGTAGAGCCTATAGAGGTTCAGAGGCAAACTACACTCCGACTGAGAAAGATATCCTGGTGGCCTATGAGGCAGTCCAGTCTGCATCAGAGGTGATTGGCACAGAGGCATAGCTTCTCCTTGCACCCCGACTAACTGTTCTGGGTTGGAACGCATCATGCCACTGATGCAACCTGGAGCAAGTGGATGGCCCTGATCACACAATGCGTTTGAATTGGTAACCCAAATCACCCTGGGATCCTAGAGATAATAACTAACTGGCCAGAAGGTGAGAGTTTTGGTCTAGCCAATGAGGAGGAAGAGCAGCTGGTGACCCGTGCTGAGGAGGCTCCACCATACAATCATCTACCAGAGGTTGAGAAACAGTATGTTCTTTTCACTGATGGTTCTTGCTGTGCTGTTGGGGCAAAACGTAAGTGGAAGGCACCTGTATGAAGCCCCATGCGAAGTGTTGCAGAGGCCACTGAAGGAGAGGGTGGATCAAATCAAATTGCAGAGCTTAGAGCCGTACAGCTGGCCTTGGACATTGCTAAGCAAGAAAAGTGTTTTGTTTTTCAAACTGCTCTGCTGCCTCCTCCCCCTCCCCCAGCTAGTTGATGCTTGTAGCTGCAGCAACAAATGGGTGGGTGTGGGGCAGGCTGGAGAAGCGCCGAGCCCTGCCGGGGCTTCCCAGTGTGTTATGGAGCAGATGCAGCATGAGCCCATGGCATGCAGGGCTGCCTCCAGGCAGATTACGCGGGCACAAAGCAAGGAAGTGACTTTCATGTGCAAATCAGCCGAACAAAGAGACCGTGCCTGCTACAGGGAGCACTGGGACACCTTCTTCTGACTATAAAAGGGACAGAGGCCTCAGACACTTGCTCTCTTTTACTTCCTCTTTTTCTGCCTCCTGCCTCACTGGAGACAACTTGCAGAAGGGGGGAGAGAGGATTACCACATGGCCTCCACCATCTTGACCACGCAGTGCTCTGCTTTCCATCTAACTGGGACTTTTTCTCTTCAGCCATCCGAGTCCCTGGCTCCATCAAGATCATCTCAGCTCACCTCGCCTTCTTCCCACTCCAACTGGACTATATTTTTTGCAGGTTTTTATCAGGGGAGAAACCTCATGGTATGGTGACAGGAGGGAGAGACCTGGAAAGCTTTCTTACCTATTTCTGTATTTACACTGTTATACATATATTTATTTGTTAAAGTTATTCTTTATCACTTTGCCTTGGGTGTGCATGTGTGTTCATTCTACATTTATTACACTTATTCTGGGAGGGGGAGGTCCTTATTATTGGAGTCTTTCCCAAAAACTGTCTGGTCAAACCAAGACAATCATTTAGCCAAACAATCAAAAAAACAGGAGAACTTGAGAACTTTCTACCTGCTCAGGGCACCAGATATACTCCAGTTAAATGATATGCTTTTGCTGTGCTTATTTGAAGCTCTCCCCTGCTTCAATTGGACCTTTGCTAGGTGCTGCTCTACTATAAAGAATAAAAATTTAGGACTAAGCAAACTATTGCAGATACTGAGCCATTCAAATACAGCGAAGTTCTTGTCCAAACTCTTAGCATAGTTCAATAACTTTCTGATCTATAAATGTTCCTTGCTTTGAACATTTATTACCATACTCATAGAATTCTGTGAATTAATCTGTGTTGAATCACCTACATGAAATCTCTAAATGTTCAACAAATTACATGCAAAGATTATTAAGGTAAAACATAGCCATCAGGTCAATATCTGATCTAATTAAAGTTGTGAAAAAATGTAATGTTAGCACTAGAAATTGCTTTGCTTTACAGTATATTAAGGGAACAGAAAAGAAAAAAGGAATTGTAAAAAAAAAAAATTATAACCTTATCTACAAAGTTTCAGATCAAATGTTTGCCAAGTACAATTTTGCAGATAATTAACAGTCTGTGTTAGGGAGGGAAAAAAAAGTATTTCTGTGCTGTATGTAGACAGTACTTCACACTTCAGAAGTACTTGCTTCCTGTGGAATCTAATTAATCTATATCCTGTGAAGTAAATCATCATTATTAGCACCATATGATAGACAAATGAAAGGATGAATGACAGGCCAAGTGCCACCAGATACAGGTGATTTAGCCAGCATCATAGAACAATTTTGCAGCTAACTGGTACCTAAAACTGCATGAATAACTTCTAGGCTTTTTCATTCCAAAGAGCTGTCCATGAAAAAAACAACTTTTTGTCAAAACTAGTGGAGACTATTGCTTTCACAATTCTTCAGAATCATATCATCTTTTTTTTCAGTTCTATTTCAAATTATTCCTCTCTGTGCTTAGGGCTGTCACTGAGTTATACAGATAAGTGTAAATTAAAAAAAAATTCCACTATGAAAAAAATATCATGATGCAGATGGGAAACAGATCAGCACAACAGGCACAACTGGAGGACAGCTGTTTTCATGATCCTGACTATATGCAGACAAGTCTGCTGTTCACCTTCTGGCTTCTTTGCTATAAATCCTTTTTCTAGGATATATTGACCTACAATGCTTGAATATACAAGACCTGAATCAGATTGATATTAATTAACTTGTAAATGTGGTGCAGAGACACGTAAAAAGTCCCACTGAAAGTATATTTGTATAACCAAATCAGACAGCATACAATTTTTTTAAGCTATAAAAGTTCACTTGTTAAAGAAAAAGAACAAAATGCAATGGACCCTTTCATTTCCATTTGCTCAGTTCTGTGGTTTATAAAAAATTCTCCCTGAAGTGATAAGCTTCATCTCTGTTGTATCTTATATTACTTCAGAACTTGAGTAGGATATTTTAAAAGCTACAGTAAGACACTTCCAGTTTTCTCTGTCTTGGCCACACAGAGATGTGAAAGTGACACTAATAGTCAGTGGGATAGACATAAGAACCAGTGCATGATGCAGGTTTATATTAAAATCTCTGTAACAGGTTTTTTTTGTTGCAGGAGGTTAGTATTAAAACAAAAGGTTTAGATTATAGAAGAGCAAGCTTCATGAAGAACAAAGGACCAAATAAGTGCTGGGTGTTTTTCAAGACCGCTCTGCTGGAAGCACAAAACCAGTTCATCCCCTTTAAAGGTAAAGGAAGTAAGTGGGGCCACAAACTCCCTTGGTTTAACTGCAAGCTCCTAAGTCTGCTCAAAATGAAAAGAGAGGCATACTAGAAATGGAAAAGTGGACAAAAACTTGTTAAGGACTACAAGGGCATTGTCAGGGCATACAGAGATGAAGTTAGAAAAGCAAAATCTCAGCTTGAACTGTAATTGTCCAGAGATGTCAAAGACTAGAACCATAGAATGATAGAATCATAGACCACAATGAGGAAGTTACAGACCATGATGAGATCTCCCCTCAGTCTCCTCTTATTGAGGATGAACAAACCAAGTGACCTTCCTTGACTGGTTAGTAATGCAGTGTCTTATGCACCCCAGGGCTTGGTTGGCCCTTTTGGCTGCAAAGGCACACTACTGACTCATGTTCAACTCTCTATTGACCAGAACCCCCAGATCCTTTTCTGTGGGGCTGCTCTCCAGCCTCTCAGTCCCCAATACGTATGTAAATCCAGGATTACAAGAATAATTTCTACAATTTTTCTGTGCTACAAGGAAAATTTTTCCAGGTATAAAACCAAGCAGAAACAGAAAGAAAATATTGGCCCATTGTTAAACAGGAAAGATGAATTAGTCATCAACAATGCTGAAAATGCAGAGGTTCTCAAAACTTTTTTCACTTCTCTCTTTACCAGCACTGTTGTGCCCCAGGCCTTAGCAACAAAAATCCGGGTTGATGTAAAGGGAGGCCCACCATCAGTGAAGGAAGTGATGATATGCAAAACATTACAGGAGTTTGACTCCAATAAATCAATCAGCCCAGATGTTATCCACCTGAGGATGTTAAGGGAGCTGGATGAAGTCATTGTGAGGCCACTCTCTATAATCTCTGAGAAGCTGTGGAGATTGGGCAATGTCCCAGAGGACTGGAAAAACTCTAATGTCACACAGATCTATGAGAAAGTCTTAAATGAAGACAGAGGAAATTATAGTCCCATCAGTCTTATTTCAGTCCCTGGAAAGTTATGGAATGAATACGTTTTGGGACTATCACAAGTCAAATGAAGCACATGACTGGGAAAAGCCAGCACGGATTCATCAAGGGCAAATCATTCTTGACAAACCTGATTGATTACATTCTATGACAAGTTAACCTGCTCAGCTAATCCGGAACAAGCAGTAGATACTGTATACCTGGATTACTCCAAGGCTTTCAGTACAGTTCCCCACAGCCTCCTCTTAGAGAAAATGATGCATTATGGACTAGACAAGTGATCTGTGTGGTGGATGGGGAGCTGACTGACAGACTGCACCCAGAGGATGGTGGTAAATAGCTCCTTTTTAAACTGGCAACCTGTCACAAATGGATTCCCCCAGGGATTGATATTGGGCCTGTGGGAACCAAATATCAGTAGTAAACAGAAATGTAAACTGACCTTCTTAGCAAGGAATGTGATTTAGAAAGAATGAAACAACAGTGTGCAATGCTCCGTTGGAAGTGTGAAAACAAAACAGATTAGAACACCATCTCTTGAGAGTGAGACTAATTGCATGTACTGAGTAAACCATTCTGAAGGTCAGGAGGATGTAAATAGAGAAAGTTCTCACATAAATAAGGTAATTGGAGGCAATAAATACAGGGTCCATCATGCCTGGGCAGCATTCTGCTCTTAGGGTGCTCACTCCTTCAGTGAAAAAAAATTTAAGACCAGCATGCAATATAAACTTTTGAGTATTTCATGATACTTTCTGCTGAAAAATACTTTCAGCTCTGTACCAAAAGCTATGTTTATACTCCGGGTCTGTCTTCTGTCAAGTCAAGCTTTGTACTAGTGTTTGCCCACCAGGACTGCAAACAGTCAGGTTTTAGTCTCAGCTGTTGTTAGCCATCAATTCTTTCTCCCTGCTAAAGCTAAACCCGGATTAAAAGAGACCTTTTTATGCCCTCCTACTAGTTCCTAACTGATATCAGACATTGATCTCAATAGAAATGATTACTGGCATTTATAGTTCAAGTGACTATGACTATCATTTCTTCAATGAAATGGACTGTCTATTCATGTCTGGCTAATGAAATGCTTTCTGCTCAATGGTAAAATTGCCATAAAGTACACTAAAAATAAGCATAGTGAGGGTGGCTTTTTTGTTGCTGGTGATGTGAGGTTTTTTCCAAGGTATTGAATATCTGCTGGTCACACTTCTTTTGATGCAGCCCAGGATGCCATTGGCCTTCTGNCTGACTGTCTCTGATCACCTCCCTCTCCTCCATGTGCCTTTTCAGACCTTCGAGGAGAATCGCTCCATGATTTTCCCAGGCACAGAGGTGAGGCTAACAGGTCAGTAGTTCCCAGGTTCCTCCTTTACACCCTTTTTGAAAATGGGTGTAACATGCCCCTTCTTCCAGTCACTAGGGACTTCACCTGACTGCCAGGACTTCTCAAATATTATTGAGAGTGGCTCGGCAACTACATCAGCCAATTCTTTTAGGACTCTGGGGGGCATCTCATCAGGTCCCATAGACTTATGTATGCTTATGTTCCTCAGGAAGTCATGAACCTGATTTTCACATACAGCGGGAGGGACTTCACTGCCCTAGTCCCCATCTTATGGTTTTTTAACTTGGGAGGTGTTGGGTCAGAGGTTGCCAGTGAAGACTGAAGAATAAGAGTTGTTGAGAACCTCAGCCTTCTCCTCATCTGTTGTTATTAGTTCTCCATTCTTGCTCATCAGGGGGTGTATGTTTTCTCTGACCTTTCTTATTTCATTGGTGTATCTGTAGAATCTCTTTTTGTTATTAATGTGGCCTTCCAGTATCTGCAGGGGGCCTATGATAGAACTAAGGGGAATTGATACAAGCTTGAGGAGTGTAGATTTAGTTTGGACGTTAAAAAAAAAGTTCTTCACTATGAGGGTGGTGGGACACTGGAAAAGGTTGCCTGGAGAGGTGGTGGAAGCCCCATCCCTGGAAGTTTTTAGGGCCAGGCTAGATGCAATCTGATCTAGTGGGAGGTGTCTCTGCGTATGGCATGGGGGTTGGAACTAGATGATCTTTAAGGTCCCTTCCAACCCTGACAATTCTATGATTCTGTAATATAAATATAATCTAATACAGACTTCACAACTAATGTACGTATAGTATAAATATCATATATTCCCTGTTAACACATGTTATTTGCCTTAGTATTTTCTTCTTTTGTTAAGACCCAGAAACAAGTCTTTTATTCCTTATTTTGCAGCACTTTCCTCTTGGGTTGGAGAAACACTCAGACCCTCAACCTTTACATTTTCACATATAAGCGCTTTTGGCTGGATACCTTAGTTGTTCCATTTTCTTTTTTTAATTTCCTAACATTTTATCATTGAAATTAAATAGAAATATCACCCCAAAATGTTTAAATTTTCCAGACTCAAATGGAAAACAAAACCAAAACAAAGGAAGAATGAAATCTGAAGCGTAGAAGAATTTCCTACCTAATGCCATCTCATTCTAGTGGGATATGAAAGAAAAGGTAAAACAATTATCCCACGCATTGTATTATTCTAAACCAATTATTTTTAATGTCATAATTATATTTATTTTTCTGATTAAGTGTTTACTGAATGATAAATGTTTGTTTTTAGTGATAACTATATTTCGATGCTTGAAACAGTTTTTTATTGTGTGCAGAAGACATACATTCCAGACTGTGATTAGCTAATTATAATAAGTGAAGTGAAAGTTGAAACCAAAGTGTGGCATGAAGAAAACTACTGGTTTTACTTGTTTACAAACACAGGTTCTGTTGATAAGAAAGCCTCACAAACTGTGCTTGAGAACAATGAAACAGCATAATTTCTGTTGATTGACATTTGACACAACTGCTTAGACTTTGTATATATAACAAAATTCTAATTCTAATAAAAATAATTCTAATTCTGTGTTCATATTTTAATTTCTCACGGGTTTTTTTTAACCCTAAAAAGATAGAGGATGTTTTAAATATAGTGAGATTCATCCTGTACAACTTTTAAAGAGCTACATTTTAGAAATAAAAACCTGACCAAATTTTCTAGGTTTTCTTTTTAGGTGATGATGTTAAATAAGTATTTCTCAGCTTTTATTAATTCACTCTGAGATCATAGAAACATAGAATCATAGAATGTTAGGGGTTAAAAGGGACCTAGAAAGATCATCTAGTCCAACCCCCATGCCAGAGCAGGATCACCTAGATAAGGTCACACGGGAATACATCCAGGCAGCTCTTGAATGTCTCCAGATAAGGAGATTCCACAACCCTCCTGGGCAGCCTGTTCCAGTGCTCTCCAGTGCTCTGTCACCCTTACTGTAAAGAAGTTTTTCCTCTGATCTTGAGCCTGGAGGAAATGGGGTTTGAATACTAGCCAGCTTGCTTGGGTCCCCTTATATTCTAGAGCCTTGTCCCACTGGACTTTATCAAGCAGTTCCCTGAGAAGGCCAAAGTTGGCCTTTCTGAAGTCCAGGGTAGCGATCCTGCTCTATAGACATCTAAAATAAGTCAGATGATTAATTTTAGAAGAGTCTATTTCTCTTTGTGACTGCAGAGGTAATCTGAACAATTAATATGAAGAAAATAAATAGTTGGCAGCTTGTTTTGCAGTAATTGCTTAATAATGATTTCTTTAGATGACTCGAAAAAGAGATTTGCTTTCCAGATTTGCCACCAGTTTAGATATCTCCAAATATGGAAAATTCAGTAACAATATTATTTTAAAAATAGGTATTTGCTTGTTCTGCTGATGTGTGTAATCCAAGGGCATAAACTTGATTTTTTTTCTTTTACATATATAGCAGTAGAAAGGCTAATGAGTACAAAGAACATTGTGATGATTTTTAATAAGCCACCTATGTTTCAAATAAAGCATAATGAAGATATTTTATTACCTTTTAGTAGAACAACAGTTTATACCCATCTTTTTTTCTCATTAATCATGTGGTATTAAGGCTTACCTTGCAGAATAGTAATGCAGAAATTGGAAACTGAAACATCTTCTGAGCTGTTAGTCATGCTTAATTATAGTTTGCTAGCCTACTTCAAGACATAAAGAGGTAGAAATTATTTCAGTGTTCATTGGATGTCCTGCTAGCTAGAAACAAGTCATTGGTATTTTGAAGTACAGTATCAATATTTAACACAAGAATTCCCATCAACAAACAGTTCCAAATGGGACAGTGTGAACTCTGTAACAGTCAGCAAGGACGTCCTAATTTCCTCTGTGGGTAAGTTATAACCACAAGCCCTCCTCCAGCTTTTTTCTTCCTCTGTTATAACTGCTCTCTGGTGGATGTCATATGAGAAACTGCAGCCAAAACACCCTCTCCATTCTTCACCTACTGGTGTGCAAAGGAATGTGGAATTTGTGACAGATGCTGTGGCATCGTACAGTATTCAAAGACCAATGTATTGTTGGCCTTGCCAACAACTCTAGTCCTGGCTGAATGGAAAGATAAAGACTGCCTCTTACAGGAACTAAAAATGTTGTTGAATATAGAGTTGTCAGATATTTTTATGGTCTTATGTACCCAATGAAACAACAAAAAAGAAACAAAGTAGCTAAGGAACTTCCAAGTTTTATGATACTACTGGTATCAAACCATAACAGCATTTCTACGTAACACAGTATTAACAGTGAGAAAAAAAGGTTTAAGGCTCATCGGATGACCTCTTTTGACCTACAGAGTGAAATGTCATCTGAAAATTGAAACTTTTGAATCAACGACCAACTGAAACTTGTTAGAGAATTCTTTTATTTTAATATTTTGGAGTACTTTTCATCTCAAAAATTAGCTATTTCATAAGGCAGAAATGGATATCTGTGATAGTAAACTTAAATACATTTTTTCTGGTTTACTTTTGTTCCAAATAAATAACACTTGTTTGATGAGACTTGATTTACTGGAATTTATTCCAGTGATTTTCTGGCCATGATTTATGTGCAGGACTAGCTCAGACTTGCTGAGATGATCATTGTGACTGACTGGAAAACCATAGCCAAAGAGCAAGGTCTGGAAGGGGAGACTTAGCAGATGTCACTCCTGTATAGCAAGGCAGATAAGCACTTGAGATTCTGAGGCAAGTTAATGAAGAGTGCCTTTGAAAATTTTAGCAGTGAAGGATATTTTCCTAACAACTTAAGTGGCTAGAACTTGGTGACAGCAGTTGTGTGGCACAAACAAAGTCAAGAAAACACAATTTTACTAATTATTTTAAGCAAAAGTGAAGCTGAATACTTGGGATCCTTTTAGTGATGATTTTTTAGTATGAAGATTTATTTAAATGCAAATATATGCTTTGCACAATGCTTGGTTAGCCAGGGTCATTTATTGAAAAGAAATTACAAGAATGAGTCCCTTACCTTGTTCCACTGAACTCAGAAAATAAGAAATCATTTTGTGTCAGTATTGTTGACTTGCTCAAATTAGGAGTAGTAAAGGGATCTTTGCAAATGAATTAATACAGACTGCAAGGACAAGATCAAGTTTATGGATAAGCTATCTGCAATTTGGAATTTAAAGTGTTGTGTGTGTTTTCAAATTAATTTAGAAAGTCAGAGGTTAACTTCGAATTTGTTTATTCAAGTGAAAAAATAAATTATCTGATTATTAATAATTATTTATGAGCTACTATATGTTTGCTATAGATGTTGTGATGTAAATTATAAACAGAAAACAAAGGAAAATACTATACAAAATTAAGTAAGGATTGTTTTTCTGGTTCATTTATTAATGTCGGGAAAAATATCAACTCAGATGCTAATTATACAGATTTAAACAAGATCTATACTATTTACATAGTCTGTTTTAAATCAGATGTACTTCTTTTTCATCCTAATAGAATTTTTATCCTAACAAATACACATTTCCTGGGGAAAAGAATTATTGTTTGATTAAATGCCTTTTCTGCAAAGTATACAGTAAATTATAGTAAGTTATAATAGTTTGTGTAATGTTTCCTATTTAAAAGCTTAAATATAGAGGTCATTTCCTATGCAATGGTGGAAAAAAAAAGAAAATATGTAAAATATCAAATCAACAGTAGGAAAATAAAACTAAGTTTCTATGCTTGAGTTTTTGACCAAATATTTATAGAACTCAATCTTCCATCTCATACTGGTTCACTATGAAAATACAGTACTATCATAATAGAATTAAGATGTGTTATGTTATCTGTACCTATCTCACTTTATTTAGAAGCAGATTGACTCCATTGACATTTACTCTAAGTTTCATAAACCTGTGCAATCTTTTGTACTTCTGGAATTTAGAGATGTAGTGACAGAGATGCACTAAGTTAAATCACTCTAACAACTAAATTGGTGATAAAGTCAAGAAGGGAATAGACACTTCTGAATTCTTTACTATTCATCTAGTTAATAAACATATTTTCTCCTACTTTAAGGTTTCTATAAGGTTACATTTTCTGGCTTTTCTTTGAGCTAACCAAACAACAAAAACCATCCAAACAACAACAAAAAAAACCCCCACCCAAAACAAAAACCACCACCACAACAAAAACACAGAGAGAGACACGTATGCTCCAAGGTCTCTTTCTTCTCTTTCTTTATGGTGGTGTTAGTCCAGAACACACACACAAGTTATAAAAACTGTGACTTATTCTATACAGATCACTGAAAGTAAATACTAGATCCTTCCTTCTCTTAGACATATATAGTTCCCACTTGAACATTTAACTGTGCTAAAAGCAGTAGTGCTTTTAAAAAGAAATTCTCCAGCCAGTTTTATATCAGAATAAATTGCCTACATTGATATACTTGGTGTCAGTTCAATGACTAATTGTGAATTTAAAAGGCTGCAGAGCTCAGTATCATCTTAAAATTCAACCATCTTTTCTCTACATCTGATTAGTCCATGCCAAGGGGCAATGAGCAGTCAGTGAGAAAAATACTGCTCCATTAAAGAGTATCTCCAGGCTTCCAAAGCCCATTTTTTTTTTGACAGGGAATCTTTTTCTCAGAAGCTGAATAATTTATTTCTTGAGAAAATATATTTCGATTATTGTAAATGATCAGGTGTCCATTTTTTTTCTCCATTTCACATCAAGATTCAACACAATTCTAAGGTACACTTCTGATACCTTGAGTTGGACAATAAAAGGCTTTCTAAAATGAGAACAGTTTAATACTGAATCATTGCATAAATTGTTTCAATTCTGTAAGCCTAATAGTAATGTCTCTTAATGTCTCTTATGTCTGTTGGTTTTTGTGTTTAATCTACTAGATGATAACATTTAGAAACTTGAGTAGTAATATCAGAAGAAAAGTCTTTGCAAACTAGTGAGATAGAGAGATTTAAATGGTGTTCTTTTTTTCCTGTATGTGATTACCTCAAATGCTTTTTCTGAGGGTTTTTTTTTTTTTAATTTTAACAAATGAGCTAACACCAAAATTCTATTCTTAGTTCAACAGCTCTTAACTGTGAAAAGATAAATGGATTCTGACTAGTACATGACTGTGTCCTATCATGGTGTGTCAATGCCAGAGACAGTTAAAAGCCTGTGTCTTCTCTCTTTGGAGCTGAAGAGTAACTGTGATAACTCACTGTGAGATATCTTAACAGACTCTTTACTTTCAGGTAAATGTGACAAAATATCTGAAGACTGTTTCCCTTGACAATGCTTCAAGAGAGATATGCAAAAATTGAGTCAACCAGATCACTATTTCTGAACATTTAGATTAGTAACTCTTCTTGCCGCACTTTTTATGTCTGGAAATATGTTTCTGATTCCTCTGTATTTTGCCACCTTTTAGTTTTTTCTCATTTTTTCCAACACCTTCACATTTTCATCAGACTTTCACGGTCAAATACCATTCCAGTCATATATATTAAATTTAATGTATTTCAATTTATATAAATTTTCAAACAAGGAAAAATAAAGAAGTCAAGAAGATGAGTATGTGTCTTACAGTACTGTAGTGGATTGACCCTGTCTGGATTGCTCACCAAAGTTGCTCTGTCACTCCCCATCCTCAGCTGGACATGAGAGAGAGAATAGAATGAAAGGCTCATGGGTCAAGATAGGGAGATCACTCTGCAATTATTGTCATGGGCAAAAGAGATTATGTTTCTTAGTAGCACTCCAAAGATATGATCTTTTCTCCCTGTGTCCTCCATTTTTTTAAATTTTCTTTGTTTCTTTCAAGTAAATGCTTTCATTGGTGGATTATTTTTTGTTTGTAGGCTTTTTTGGAGGAAAGGGAGTGTAAATGCTAAATACTGCCATATTCACTGTAGTAGATAGCAACAGTAGTAACACCAGAAAAAAATTATAATTGCAATGAGTTTAATTTTAAAGCATTTTTGGTGCTTCTTTTACTCTAATGGAACATTAGTGATCCCAGGAGTATTTCGCAAATGGCAGAGTACATTATGTTTTATATGACCTTAGTTGGCACTTGTTTTTCATCATGCTTCTTCAAAATTAAGTTTTATTATACTTTCTGACATTCTGTGAAAATGAATTGATTTTGTACATTTGGATATGATTTGTTTTATATGATACAAGTGATCTGATATTGAAGGCAGTGGGCAGATAGTGTGATTTTACGTGGGCAGTTTAAAAGCTTTTTATCAGATATTTGAAGACAGCAGTCTTTGATGACTATTATAAAGCCAAAACAAAACCAAAATAACAACCAAAAAACACAACAAAAAAACCCCAAACCAAACTTTTTATCTCATGTAATCTGTGCGTTACTTATTACTGGCTTCAGTACAGTTTTATGTATAACTGAAGAGTGTCTGTAGCAATTCAGGTTGGAAAAATCCAGGTCTTAGATTAGACTTTAGACAGATTGCTCTATTTGTTTATAATTATCTGAGTAGTAAAGGTTTATTTATTTTAAAGCTTTTTGTGACAGAGAGGTTCCATTGCCATGTATACATGCACACCATTTTGTGAAACAGAATCTTAATTTCTGCTCAGCTTTCAGAGAAGTACATTTGGTACTGTAAATTTAACAAATGTCATGTCTAAACTATATTGCCAGTGTGATCTTTTCCTCCTTAATCTAAGCCAGAGGAATTTTAAAGTAATGGGGTAGGAATGTCAAACAATGCAGAAGTTATTCAATAGGGAAATTATCAGGAGTTACATAAGAATATACCCTACCTGTTTTTATTTTGAGTAATAATAAGCAAGACAGAATTCAGACACCAAATCATAAAATTATTTGCTTACAAGAGGCCTTATAAGGTGGAGGTAGATACAAGAATTGTTCCAAAAATCTTGCTGAGATTTGATATAAATGCATGCAAGCCTCAAGATACAAAAATTAGACACTTTCCAAAGGCAGGAATTAATTAGGTGGATAAACAAAATTGCTGTAAAGAAAAATTAAGACGGAGTTTCGAGGAACATAAATATATAGAGAGAACACTATTTGAGTTCTAGTTTTCTTGAAATATATCTTAAAATGAAGGAATAAATAATGCTTAGTTATGAAGAAGCAATTTCAATAACTAAATAAATAAATTAATTCTTAAGTTCTAGGAGGAAAAGGCTAGGTGAAAATAGGAAAGTATGCCTTTTTTGATATACATCTGAATTGCCAAAAAGAGAATCAAAGTTTGTGTTGCCACGTAACTGAGACATCATAACTGGTGTGATAGTAGCAGTAATAATGCTAATACTAACATCTACAAGTAAGATAAATTTTATTTATTGCTTGAAGTTCATCAGTAATTAAATAAGGCATTAAAAAGCTTGGTGCTTCTGTTACTTATAACTTATGCACTATTCCCCTTCTTACCTTGACAAAATAGTGAACAGTGAAATAATTTGAATTATATTCCTTATTTTATAGAAGGCGTTTGGACTAAAGAGGTAAAATAAGTTCTTAGTATTTTCAGGATACTTTCTGCAGATAATTGATGAGTACTTTAAAGTAGGCCAATATATTTGGCTTTTGAAATTAAGTAAGTGAAAAAAGTAGAACTATTAACTATTAATTGTGCAGGTTTTTTTACAATATGATAGACAGCTTTAGGAAAAAGGGGGAAAGAATAGTTGCTGGTGCTGAGCTTTTAACTTCTCTAGAGGTTTGTTGAATGGCAGCATATAGAAAGGAAAAAAATTTAAGTCTATTGCAACATAATTTTTCAGATAATAAAAATTTTATAAATCTTCAGAGAATTGTGTTTTGGTGTAATTATAATGCAAAATTGAAATTTCTTCTCCTGTATAAATAATTTAGCAAATTAACAGTATGCTTACTGTAATAACTTTTCTTTGAAAGATATTATTTTTCCTTTCTGTTTCATAATATCTGTTCATAACTGTACTCAAAAGGTTAACCTATACCTACCTTCATTACAAAATAATTATTTCATTTGTCAGAACTCATGTTTATTTGACTGCAATAATTATTGCATTTATTTAAAATATACTAGCTGAACATGTAAATTTGTATTTAATACACATATTAACATACATTACTCTTTCAAGGTGTTTAAGCACACATTATAAATACTCTCAACACATTTTAGATGGTCAGATCACACTTTTTTTTTTCTTTCTCCTCTCTTTTTTCCTTCAGGGAAGAAACTACTAGACTGTGTCTTGGAGTGTGGTAACTACATTAAAAAAAACCAAACAAAATATTAAATGCTAATAAATAACTAAAACACAAAATATCTTTTCTGAAAAATACAAAGGTACTTCACAGTTTAGAGACCTAACCCACAAAACCACAGAAGTAAAGCAATGGTCACTCCAGATAGTGATACAATCTACATCACCTCTCTTCTCTCCCAGCTACTGAAAGCCAAGACCACGTCTCAAGCTTAATGTGGACAGTGGAGATACACTTTTCTACTATTTATCTTACTTAAACTATACAAATCCTAGACTTTATTGACCTTTTCCTTCTCTTCTTAATTACAAACCATAAGCTCACAACTGATATTTTCTGCTTCTATTTTCTGCATTTTTAGTGCAATAATGTGTTTAAAAACAGAAGAAAATAAAAGAGAAAAAATAATTCCATCACGTGAAGTAGGTATGTTTCAACACAGAACTTTTCAACTCTAAATCTTGACGTACTGCAAAGGAATAACATCATAAACTTATTGGAGAGACAATAAGCCTGACAAAGCAGCCGTCCTTGGAATGAAAATGGTAACAAAAGTATACTTTATTTTTGCAGAATTTAGGTGGAGATTTTTTTTCTCACCTCAGTCAACTGTACGAAAGTAAGATTTTTCAGGCTAGTAGGCCAAAGGGTATGAAATATCGAATTATATTTCTGACTTTTACAGCTGGATGTTTTAAACCCTGTTAGAATCCCTCCAGCTTCTCAACTGTACCACATAGCTTGGTGTCATCAGCAAACTTAAGGGTGCACTCGATCCCACTGTCAATGTCACTGACAAAGATGTTAAACAGCACTGATCACAGTATCAGCCCCTGAGGAATGCCAGTCACCAATGGTCTCCACTCAGACATCAAGTCATTAATCACAATGAGTGCAACCATCCAGCCAATTCCTTATCCACCCAGTGGTTCATCTATCATATCCATGGCTCTCCAATTTAGAGACAAGACTGTCATGCAGGACAGTGTCAAATGCTTTGCACAAATCCAGATAGATGACATCATTTGTGGTTTTACTTATCCATCAGTGCTGTAACCCCATCATAGAAGGCTACCACGTCAGGCATGTTTTTGCCCTTAGTGAAGCCATTGCAGCTGACAAAAATCACCTCATTATTTTCCATATGCCCTAGTATAGTTTCTAGGAGTTTCCATGATCTTGCCAGTCATAGAGGGAAGACTGACTGACCTATAGTTCCCTGGGTCTTCCTTTTTTCCCTTTTTAAAATAGGGGTTATATTTCCGCTTATTCAGTCAGCAGGAACTTTATTGGTCTGCCACAACTTCTTAATTTGATGGATAGTGGCTTAGCAACTTCATTCACTTAATCCCTCAGGACCCACAGATACATCTCACCAGGTCCCATGGACTTGTGCTCCTTATAAGTTTCCTTAGATGATCTTGAATGTGATCTGTGATGGATGCTTCTTCATCCTCCCAGTCCCTGCCATTGTCTTCAGGGACTTGGGTGGTGTGGTTGGAGCACTTGCTGGTTAAGACTGAGGCAAAAAAATTGTTGAGTACCTCAGCATTCTCCATACCCCAGGTAACCAGATCTCCCTTCTTGTAGAGAGTCCACATTTGTTAGATATTACATACAGATATAGAATTTTTAATGTCAAAGCAATAAATTATATTGTATTTGTGGAAAGTTTTTCATTTCAAACATGGACAAGAAGAAATGTATTTTTATATCAAATGTTAAAAGAAAACAAAGAACATTCTTAATTAAATGCCATACAAAACAAATTTCACGCTCTTTTCCAGACAAAAAAAAAAACCCAGTAGTGTAAGTATGTTACCTCTCTTCCATCTCTGCTTCCAAATAATAAGGCATTTGTGCTTCAAAATATGAACAGATTGCAATAGATGTCATATTTCATATTTCAATTAGTGATTAAATAAATAATGTAGTGAAAGTGAAACATGCAAACTTAAACCAAGCTGAGCTTCTTTTCGGTTACCTATGCTTACCTGAATTCTTTACCTTAAACTTCTTTGCCTTTTTATATGCTCAGGCAATAAGGTGCATGACCTTGAGCAGAGTGAGAATCTAGCAACCAGATTTCTAGTGTAAGCCTGTGTAGAAATATCCAGATTACTTACAAGTGAGCTGATAGTTCGACACAGAGGAGTCAAATGCTACACAGGAACACAAGTTTGATCCCAGAAAAATATGAGCTACCCAACAGTACTGTGCTCTATTTACTCAGCTACAAAGCTTCTAAAGCTCTCTGTGTAAACAATTTTGGGAAGTCTCTGAGGATACCAGTATTTCATTATGTACAACAGTGTCTTATGAACTATTTGGACAGAATTTACTTGTCATTGGTTCCTCATCCTTCTGTTTCCGGCTCTGTCCAGGGTTCAGCTGTAGGCTTGGGCTGCATGTGCAGGTGTGGAGAAGTTCATAGATTTATAGAATAGCTTGAGTTGGAAGGGATCTAGTCCAACACACCCATAATAAGTAGGGACATCTTTAACTAGATCAGGTTCCCCAGAGCCCAATTCAACCTAACCTTGAATGTTTCCAGGGATGGGTCATCAACCACTTCTCTGGGCAACCTCTTCCAGTGTTCCACCACCCTCACAATGAAGAACTTCTTTAAATCTAATCAAAATATACCCTCTTTTAGTTTAAAACCATTATTGCTTGTCCTATAAGCAACAGACCCTAATAAAATGATTGATCTGCTAGTCATGCTTCTTTTGATACAGTCCAGGATATGTTAATAATAGGGAAACAGAAAGGGAGATCACCTCAACTCACAGATCAAATGTCTATTTTAATTTTTAAACATTATAGAGAGATTCTGATGTTACAAAGGTATGTAACTTTACTTCTAGACTCACCATTATAATCAGGACATAAACATGGTGTAGCACAAGAAAATGCAAGGAAATTCTTTGTCAGTAATCCTATGAATAATAAAAAGAGATTCTCCAACAATAAAACAAGTTTTGCTTCTTGATAAGATAATAACTTAATGTTTGTTTGTTTTTTCCCTGCAACTTTATATCCCAACACTTTTTAAAGCAATGTTGAATTTTCTAAATAAAAAAAACAAAACCACAACAAAATAACACAAAGCCCCCACAAATTTTATGCCACCTTTTTCCCTTAGAGTTAAATAAAATTTAAAATCTCTTCTGAGGAAAAAGAAAAGAAAGTAGTTTGTAAACATTGTGAAATCTTTGAATGTTTTTTAGAAAACAAAAATATTTTTCTGGCTCAAACATGCATATTTTGTAAGTATTTGTATTATGAAATCATAGAATGGTCAGGAAGGGACCTCAAAGACCATCTAATTCCAACCCCCCTGCCATGAGCAGGGATGCCAATCACTAGACCAGGTTGCCCAGCGCCACATCCAGCCTGGCCTTGAACACTGCCAGGGATGGACATCCACAACCTTTCTGGGTAAACTGTTCCAGTGCCTAACCACTCTCCGGGTAAAGAACTTCCTCTTAATCTCCAATCTAAATTTCCCCTCCTTCAGCTTATAACCATTCCTCCTTGTCCTATTACAATCTGACCATCTAAAAAGTTTCTCCTCTTCTATTTTATAATTCTGCTTTAGGTACTGGAAAGCTGCTATAAGATCCGCTTGAAGCCTCCTCTTTTCTAGGCTGAGCAACTCCAACTCTCTCAGCTTATCTTCGTAGGTGAGGTTCTCCAATCCTTTAATCATCTTTGTGGCCCTCCTCTGGACTAATAAAGCTAAAAACATTCATTCAGGCTGATCTAGTAAATCAATGGAGTAGGAGGTGCTTAGGAAGTAAGTTGCACCTCTTATTTGTAATTTTGGCTTCTGAAGCTCCATATGCCTAGCAAAATAGTATAGGGAGAAACTCCTGCTTCAAAGCTATTTAAAAGGCTGCCACAGATTCAATGGGAGTTTGGATCGTGCTTTAAGAACAAAATCCTTATTTAAGCCATGTAGTGAAGTAGTAGAGCTTTCCTCTTATGCAGCTACAGTGGTGCTCATGATGAAGAGCAATTCAGGCTGCAGAACCAGGCTAGGGGTGCAGGGCTATCTTGGAGTTGGTCTAACTGCTTCTGGATAAAAGAAAAATTAACTCCACTCTACCACTTATTTTCTAATTAGGCAAGTGTAGCTTTTTTTAAAATGTATGTTTTGCAAAAATATTGGAACCCCAAAATATTTTACTCTACTTTTTTTTAATTACAAAATGTTTATTTATGAAAAAATTCTTATTTTTGAAACACAACACTTTCTTCAGGAAAATATGAAAAAAAGATAAATATTGATCAACTCTAATTATAACACCAGAAAAGTGTAAAAACTTAAGCTAGATTTCTTTCCATGATAACGAGCACATGGAATTCTTCTATTCATGTCAATGTGTACCTGACCAGATGAAATCTGCTTTCTGATCCTGCTAGTATTTACAGGGAAATATTTTGAAATGGGCTGACAATATGTCGAAAAAACAAAGTTATGTATGCAGATGGGAAAGAAGTTAGCTCAGTTCAGCAATTCTAAGACAAAATACAATGTCACTGAGAAATAATTTGTTTTGACTTTATTATTTGTTTTGTCCCTTTTAACACTTGGTAACGCCAAAAATTGTATGACTGAGTATTCAGAAATCCATTTCTCCATGAAATTCTCAAACTGTTACAAATTCTAAAAATAATTTTAAAGAACTTTTTTTTTTAAAACTTGGAAATAAAATGCCAGCTGCAGATATGAACTCTCAGCTTCCCAATTACTATTGCAAAGCTGAAGGAGTCTATGCCCAAAGAAGACTTAAGCATATGCTGCCAGAACATCAGAAATGCAAAGCTTCCTGCTAACTCAGCTCAAAGATTTAGATGCCCTGAATATTCTGACAAGAAACTCTCTCTCCATGGAGTATCCTAGCTAAAGATAGATCTCTTGGGTGATGAGGTATCTAGTTTTATGGCAGAGTGTCGACATTTTCAGATTGCCAAAAGATAGGCTTGTTGGCAAGAAACCTTATCCTGGGAGATCTGCCTAATTCCTGTCAGAATAATCAAGAAAATCAACACCTTCCTACAGAATTTAACAATTTTATCAAGCTGGCACTTTCTGATAGAAAAACAAAGAAAAAAAATGTTCATTTTACCCATAAGTATTAAAAAGCAAAAGAGATCTGAAAAAAACCCAAAAAGATCTGTTACTTTAGAAAAATGTCTAAGTATGACTCAGTGTCAAGGTTGCCACTCTGAAGCTTGTCCTTACTTTGACTCAGTTATGTAACCTGAATGAGGCTATCTTACTCTATAGGTGTGTCTCCAAATTTTAATTACCAATTAAAATATCATTTAGCTAGTAATAAGGTCAGTGATAATAAGTTATAAATTAACAGTTTTTAGGGATGGTTAGCAGTTCCATTTTTCTGAGTTTTTTATTACATCTTTGGAAGATTTTATGAGACTGTTCAGATGTTACAAGTATATAATAAAATCATCAATATAAAAAAATTGTCCTTTTTAATTCAATAAATTTCACTGTGCTTTTACCTGTTGTAATTTCCAGCTTCCACTGATGGTTTTCCTAAGGTATATCTCAATCTTTGGTGAAGAAATGTATTTAATTCAAATTGGTCAATTTCAACAATGTGTTTTGAGGGAACAGGACAAAAGAGAATCAAGAACAGTTACGTAGTTGATCTGGAATTACAAAGTAAGTTCGATTAAAATAGTGTAGGTGTCACACTTCTCAAGTAAAGTAACAGTCAAAATAATTGTGCAACCCTCTCTAGATTTTTCAGATAAAATCAGAGTCAAAGACTAAGTGATTCATTAAATCATTTTTTCTGCCCCTATATACCCTAAGATATTTCTGTTAGAAATAGGTGTAGAAGACACACTGGAGAAGACTCAAGCCATATTCAATCCTCTGCTGTTTCACCATATGATGTGTGTGTGCAGGGCTTGTAAGTGAGCTAAGACTTGGATCTTTTAGTTTGTTCTTTTTTAAAAAAATATTTGATAGACAAGAGTCCTTTGTTATGAGATATTATTCATTAATGCTTGAATGCAGTGCAGTTTTCTTCATAAGAAAGATAACATAACAAAACAAAACAAAGAATAATGCTACTTCAGTTTCAGACACCCTTGTAACTATAAAAGTGAGAAGAGGAAGCTGGCATTTCAATGTGCTTGCCTTTCTTCAAAGCCTTTAAAGAGTTTTAATAAGGTTTAGCAAACTTCTAAAAATTTAATTTTCAGCTTAAGAAATATATTTTTAGTATATTCTAAATTTAGGGGTGTTTTTCTTAAGAGATAGTAAATTATACAGAAAATCTTTGTTTGACATCTTTTCTTCCTGAACTCTTTCTTGATATATTTTTCTTTTGGGTGCAATTTAAACTTAATTTAAATTGACCACTACAATAAATTGATGACAAAACTTTCCAAAAAAGACAATTATAAGTCTGGTTTTTTTTCACACAGCCAGAAATTTCAATGAAGGTAAACATTCCATGTTTCTGCATGTATAAACAAAATGGACATTTGAATTTTAAATTGTCACATTTTGAAAGATGATCCTTACCAGTTAAAAAAAAACAAACAAAAAAGACCCAAAGAAAACCCCAAACAAAACCCATAAAAAACTTTAGAAAAAGAAAAAACAATGGATTTATATTTATTATTTCTAAGAAACTTATTTTCGTTATTTATATTAAATTTAATTACAAACTTTATTGGTAAATTTGCACATTTTTCATGCTATAACTGGCTGAAGTTACGATGAATTAGATTGTGATTTTAGATTTTGAATTTATTCAGAGGTACATTTGGAATCCAAATGGCCTCATGCTGGTGCCCAGAGAAGGAAGCAGACATCAGTGTTAACTTATAGGTACACTGGATAAGTGTTCTGATATGCCTAGAAGCAAAGTTCTGGTTATGGAAAGAAGTTTAATAAATGTTATTTTAATAAACTGTGAAAAGAATTAAATTTTTGATCTTCTAGCCATATCACATGGATAAGCCACAGTTTTCCACAGGGGAATTTGGAATGAACAGAAAATGAAATGCTCAGCATTAAAACATTTGATTGAATGATAACATTTTATTTTATTTCAGTAACTATTTTTACAATATACAAGAAGTGAGGCAGTTTGAAAAGTTTATTTTATACTTTTAAAAATACAAGACCTCATCATTTTCCTGTAGGTGTCTAAGTACAGGATGATAGGATTATTTAATACAAAATTTCTTTCAGTACAGAAGTGTAAAATCATCTATGCTTCTTTACATGTGTAGGTTCTTCTTTCAGTCCATTGTTCTTTATCTCTCCAGAGTTTTTATCTTCTGTTTTTGCAATTTATAAAAAATAAACCCAGCCACTATCTAAGCCTTTATTTTGTTTGATCTTACAAGCCAGTCTATCTTCTCTCCTGATAATCCTCACAGCCCTATTTTACATTAATTCCTTTATAACAGTATGAATTTCAGTGAATTTTTCAAGAATATCAGTGACTATATGGTACAGTGTATTTTGGAGGCTATATCACTGATATGTCTTCATATTAATGCTCTAGAATACCTCTCATGATGCATTTCAGGATTTGTGTTTGTACATTTTATGTTTTGCGCCTTTAAGCCTTGCACTGGAGGGTCATACAGTAACATGTACATGAAACGTACAATTCATCATGCTTATTGTTAGTTTTCCAATCTGCATGAGAAAAGACTCAGTGACATTGGGAAAGTAATTGTAAAATAAGAATATTGTGAATGTAAAGATATATTAGTAACTCGTGAAACTCTCAGAACTGATTTTAGGCAATGTAAACAATACTGAAAGAAATAGAAATCTTTTAAACAAAGAAAGGGCAACTTCTTTTTTTTTAATTTTAACAGTGAAGGGCTGCAAAGCAAATAAGTCAATTTAGCATAATGTAGAAATAAGATGGTTTAGGTCTTGTCAAAAGCTGAGAATAGAGGAGTTGAGAAAGTCAAAATATAAAAAAAATATCAAAATCAGCATATGCAAAACCCAAAAGCAACATAAACCAAAAAAAAAAGAAAAAGAAACTGAGAAAGGGCAGTAGGTCATTGGCTTTTATACAACACCTATTTATGCAGCACAGTAATTTAAGTCTGTGTGGGCTTTGTAATGTAGAGTGAGTCTAGTTTTTTTAAATAATATATATTGGAATTAAAATAAAGTTTGAGTATGTATTGTAAAAGCAATTAATTATTTGTAATAATGTGAAAGCTAGTGCAGAGGTTTTAAAATTATGTAGGGGAGTGTGTGTATATATGTGTATTTACATGTGACAAGGGGTCAAATTCAATGTCACTCTAAGAACAACTGGTTATTCAGTGAGTCCGAATCCATGAGAATTTAGGGGAAATTCAGATACATAAAAGACTATGGTCCTTCTTGTTCTGTTTACTCTTTTGAGACTGCAACTGTTCAAATAATAATATTTCAAAGAAATATCTCAAGGAAACTTAGAAAAGTTGAGAAAATTTCCAAAATACCAAAAAAGAAATGCAAAAATTTGTTTGTCTAAAATTTCATATTTATGAAATTATGAGCCTCTTGATTGTTTGAAAGCTTACTTTATTTTCTGAATTTTAATTTTAATAATCCTGCCTGGCCATATATCATAGAATTAGAATGGCTGGGGTTGAAAGGGATCTTAAAGATCTAGTTCTCACATCCACCGCCACAGTTTAAAACCGTTTCCTTGTCCTAGCACTATCTGCCCATGTGAAAAGTCTCTCTCTCTCTCCCTTGAAGTATCAGAAGGCCACCATAAGGTGTTCCAGGAGCCTTCTCTTCTCCAGGCTGAATAACTTCAAGTCTCTCAGCCTTCCCTCACAGGAGAGGTGTTCCATCCTGCTGATCATTGTTGTGGCCCTGCTCTGGATCTGCTTCAACAGTTCCACGTCTTTCTTGCGCTAAGAGATCCAGAGCGGGATACAGTGCTCCAGGTTGGGTCTCACAAGAGTGGAGTAGAGGGGTAGAGTCACTTCTGTTGACCTGCTGGCCACACCTTTTCTGTCACAGCCCTGGGTTGCAAGTGCACATTTCTGGCTCATGTCCAGATTTTCATTCACCAAAATCCCACAAGTCCTTCTCGGCAGGGCTGCTCTCAATGAGTTCTTCTCCCAGTCTGTACTCATGTCTAGGATTGCCTCAACCCAGGTGCAGGACCTCACACTTGGATTTGTTGAACCTCATCTATTTAATGTGGGCTCACTTCTCAAGCTTTTCCAGTTCCCCCTGGATGGCAACTCTTCCTTCTCTTGTGTCAACTGTACCTCTCAGCTTGGTGTCATCTGTGAACCTCAATCCCACTGTCTATGCCATTGATAAAGATATTGAGGAGCATCGGTCCCAAGACAATGGCCTGTGGGACACCACTCATCACTGCTTTCCACCTGTACATGGAGCCATTGACTACAACTTTCTGGCTGCATCCAGCCAGCCACTAAGGGGAATACAAAGTTAAAAAGATCTCTTTGGTAGATAGGCATGGGTGGTTGCATGTAGTGAGGAAAACAACATAGAGAATTTCTTGTTGTTCTTTGCTCTTGGAAAATTTACTCTCTTAAGAGAATTCAGTGAGCTTCATATGTGAAATTACAGCAATCTCTCTGGCAGGTCCTTCTTCAGAGTTATTGGTCTAAAAGGTACCTCTCAGTTTTCTGACTGCATTAGATGTAAACCACCCATTTTAAAAACCAACACCTTTTCATTCTTTAGCGTAAATTTTTTACTGTGATTTTTTTTTTTAAACCAGAAAACTTCCTTATTTCTTCACATCTTTGAGCACTTTCCAATCCTTGTTTTTTCTTTCATTTATTGTAATACTATATAGTTTAAGAAGCTGTTCTTTGGAGATGTTAAACAGCAGCAGCTCAGGAATTTCTGCTAAAGAAAGAATATTGTAGACATATATCTAATGTGTTCTTGCTGTCATTGTTTTGGGAGGAAGAAATGCTGTGAAGACAGTTAAATTACTCTTCATATGTAAAAGTCTGATTATAAAAGAAGTACCAAATGCTTTTAACAATTTGCATTATACCAGTGAATGTGAAGACTGTGTTTTATGGGCATTTGTGAGAGTTCTAAATTCTCAAGTCACATCCAGTTTGGAGGAATGCTGTTGTGCACCAAAAGTTGTAAGATTTGAGGTTTCCTGGTCCCTTTTAGACATGTCTTTATCACAGCAAAACCAGGCAATTAGGTAAGCTTTGTCAATGTGGTCTGAGCAAGTCACAGAGTGACTTCTTTCAAGTTCTAGCCTTGTAAAAATTAAATATCTACTCTAAGATATTCTGATATGCTACCTTCTCTCTTCTTCCTAACACTTCTCCCATATTGTATTTGTTTTAATCTATACAGATTCAGAGACCTCTAGTCCAAAGACTAGCTTGTTCTTTATATGCTCTTTTAATTGTCAGTCTGTGACCCAGACATCTTCAAGAGTTCCAAAGTTTTACTCCCTTACAGATGAATTTTCTAAAATCATTCTTAAATCAAATGTTAGACTTTTTTGTTTCTCAGTTGTGAATAAGGATATACCAAGTGACAAATACAACTACTGCTGTGAGTATGAATGTGTCATCGTTTTAGGAGCAGAGCAAACTGAATCTGATTTCCTGATTATATGAAAATTGCATTTATTCATTCAGTTTCTAGATTCAGTATCATTTTTTTTTTCTTTTGTCCATATGTATTGAGGCTACTCACATACAACATACTACATGTCACAACTAGCTTTCAGGGCTCTCAGTACTAACATATGTGAACATTGAATGAGTGATCCTGTAAAACCTAGAACATGTGAGACCTAATCCTTCCCTGTGTTTTCTGTTGTTCACAATATGGCTGATACTGTCTATGTTTCTATGGTTCTGACCGTTCTATGATTTTATGATCTCTGAGTTCATACTGAGAGAGAAAGGAGTCACAGAGAGGAGAAACAGAATAGTCTGGGGGGCTTTCATGTGCATAAAATATGCAATACTATAATATATTAGATATATCCTAGAGATATCTTAGTGAGAAATGACTGCAGACTATTTAGGAAACCTGGTATAAATGATATTCTTTCTCAAGGGCTTGCTTTCTAGGATATAGCACTTCATAAACAGGAGAGACAAACAAACAGGTTAGGCTGAGGTGAGGGAGAGTGTGTTCACACAATTTTCAGTCAGCAATAGAAGTAGTTACAATATATTTTTTTCTTGATATTTTTAATTCTTTAATATTTTCTTATAATTTTTATTTTCTTAAACACTGACTTTCACAACAGTGCACATTTTACAACTTCTTTAAACTGACAGGTGAAGAAACTGTAGTAAACATGGACCTTACTGTAGAAAGAATTATTAATGTCTTTTTAAATGCATTTAAATTATCTGTTCCAAAGCTACTCATAGTTCAGGAAGGGCAGTTAAACTACAGAAAAGGAATGCCTGAAGCAAACTAAGTTCAGATAAGTTTTTGAAACTAAAGTTTCAACTCTGCTTAATGTTATCAAATAGAAGTGTAAAATAGGCTTTAAACTGGGTAATTAATACTGTATAAATAATCGTCTCTAAGGGTCTCTTTTTATTTTTTTTTTTCCTGAAATAGTCCTGGACAGATTAAAATTGCTTCCCCTGCCATCTCCACCTCCTTTCAAGGAGAAGTAAAGGTACAAATTCTTACTGAGCCCTTAGGGTTCAATTCACCTGAGAAGTAGCTGTGACCTTCTGTACTAAGCGAGTCTATAAAAAAGTGACAGGTGGTGTCTTCATGGTAGTTTGACCTATTCAGCTGCAAGGTTACTTGGCATGCAAAGTACACTTTTGTTATATTGAGGCAGGGCAATCTGATCCTGGGGAGATGAAAAGTAAAACAGTATTTATTTTTTGTTTTTAGGAAATGGAAAAAATTGAGATTTTACAGATGCTGTTTAAGGAAACTGCATTAAATTATTTAAAAGAATAACTAGAACCTAGACTCTTATGTTCACAGCAAAAATATAATGCCCTAGTTTTTAAATGTATACGTAAATTTACAGTTTTGCTATGGATAACTATTACCAACAGAAAATTATAGAAGGAATGGGTGTATAACATCACTTAAAACCATGACATTTGATGGAACTTATCTAAAACATAGCAAAATAAGAAGGAACATTTTTGTTCATTTAATAGGCTTTTGCCATAGTAAACTTGCCTGTTTGAAATGCAGTGGCAGTGCCAGAATATAACATCAGAGAATTATGTCCAAAGCAACTCTTATTAAGATTTCTTTGTGGTAGTAGTATTATCAAGCAAAGAAGGTCTCATTTAGGGTTACACAAAATATTTTCAAGATCATCACTCGGAGGTCTGCCTTAAGACTGAATAGTTATGAGTGGTGAGGTGTGTGGGAGAGTATGAGGAAGTGCCTAGGACCTCCAGTGCTTTTGAATTTCACCCCTGACTAAGTGCAGAATCCTAACACAATAGTAAAATATTTGGAAAAAGTATGTTGTAATCTGGCAATTCCCAAGGCACACAAATCACTGCAATGTGCTGGGGCCTGGCCCATGCCTACTGAGCCCTTTTCAACACTATTCAGCACCCTCAAGGCCAAAAAAGGCCTCTGGACCTAAAAGACAGACTGGCAGGTGCTGCTGCTCAAGCAAAGAACCATCCTGTGCTGGTATCAGTCACTCCCATGAAGAAAAAGAACAACAAAAAAGAAAATCAGTTTACTTATCAAAGGATAAAGATGAACCAAGGTCACCACAAAAACAGGAGGAGAAGGCAGAACCAGAGATAATCACCTGATCCCTATCCCTGAGCAAGCTCTGAGATATACAAAAGGGATTTCAGTAGTTATCAAGGAGAACACACCATTTCTGGATTAAAGGAGCCAATAGTTTGAATTAGAAGGTAGGGAAGCCAAGCAGCTGGGATCCCTGTCTAGGGAAGGGCCATTGACAAGGTGATTGGAAGATGGACACAAGCCCTAAGCCTCTGGATGCAATTTCTGTCAGGCGTGAAGGAAAGTTGCCCCTTCAATGAATATGCCACGTGTCACCCAGGCAAGTGGATCACCATGGAGAGAAGTATCCAGTGCTTGAGGGAATTAGCTGTGCAGGAGGTGATTTACAGTGATCTGAATGATGAGCAATTACCTACAGATCCAGATGAAGTTCAATGCACACTACACATTTGGAGGAAGTTTCTACAAAATGTAGCACTGTCATATGCCAACTCATTGGCAGTGGTGTCATGGAAAAAAGGTGAGGGACAAGTGGCGGATGAATTGGCTGGCCAACTCCAGCAATGCAAGGGAAGTTTCTCTTCCTCTGTATAGGCCTCTGTTTTAGCTGTGGAGGAGCAATCCTGGGAGTTCCAGCAACTCAAAGAGGACATAGCCTACTCCCCATCTGTATGGGCCCATATCTCAGCTGTTAGGATAGACACTCCTCTGCTCAAGAGACAGAATATAGAAGTTACATGCTACGGGGTAACCTGGGGTTCTACCTATGTGACCAAGGAAAGGACATGAGGAAGTGGGATGGAAAACCCATTTTGATCCTGAGGTGTGAGGGAAAACAATCACAAAAGAGGATTCTTCTAAGAAGAATACTACTTCAGTTTCCAGTGGGAAATTCCCTAGACAGAGTAGAAGTGCTCGTCTTACTTCTGATCCTCTTGAAGGGGCTTTTAAGTCATTTTCACAAGATGTGATTAAAGGAGCCCTGCTTCCAGTCAGATGGGGAAAAGGGACAATTGGATTTACTGAACTCATTGACTGAGACTTGCTGATTCTTATCCATAAGCTGATTAATCAACTGGAGAGCCAAGGGACAATCAGTAAAACTCACTCACCCTTTAAAAGACAGAGAAAAATCAGTGGAAATGTTATCAGGATGTAAAACTTAATATTAAATCATAAGCATATTAAATATATTTTAATATAATGCTTAATTTTTCAACAAGATTTTATCAAGACTTATTTAATGCAGCATGAATCTTTGCTGTACTTGTAAAATCTAGACCAGATGCATTATTATTGAGTGAAATGTAGAGTGTTAGGCTTTTGCTGTACTTGTAAAATCTAGACCAGATGCATTATTATTGAGCGAAATGTAGAGTGTTAAGCTCATCATAAAACATTGGAGTGCTAAACACTGCACAGGTTGAACTTGACAAATGAAATGTACGATCCTTTTGTAGCTTAATGATTGTTGCTTTTTTTAGTAAACAGGATTTAAACACCTGCTTTGCTCCCTCATAATTTCAACATCTGTGGAAGGTTTATTGTGGTCTGTCATTCAGTAAAAGGTGTTAGCAACAGTCTCTGACTGTTTCATTTATCACTGTAACACTTGGTACTGCATTTTGAATCGATTGTTTCAAAGATGCAGCCTACTTTGATTTCGGTAGGTAATTTTATGCATTGTCTGAAATGTCTTGCTTCATGGTAATAATAAAATCTTTTTCTAAGATATTTATCAAGGCCTAAGTAATAAAACAGTTTGCAGTAGGCTTCAGCCTCTAAATTAAGATATATATATATAGAGAGAGATATACATATAGATATATATTTATTTTTTTTACCAGATGCTGAAAACTGTATAGTGTTCCTCCATGGAGCATCTCAGTTTGAACTGCAGTAGATAATTTGCAACAGAAGTCAGGATTCCTAAACAGCACTGACTGATAATAAAATTCCTAATATATTCCCTCTTCATAAAAATAAAGGATTTCTTATTACTTAATTGACTTTGTCATCTTTTTAAGCTTCTCTAGAGGCTTGAAAGTTTGCCTGCAGGCTGCTGCAGACAAGACTGTTCTTTGTATATTATGTACCACAGAAAAATACGTATTTTTTTAAAATGTATAATGCAGCATTTTGTGCTGAGGTGAACATTTAGAAATATCATATTGATAATTGTCTAAAGTGGGAGTACTTTACTGCCAGGAAGGTTTTGGATACAGGAATTTAAATTCATTAACCTTGAAGAAATCTATTTCATATCAGTTGTTAATTTCACAAGACAGTCATTATAATTTTCAAAGGTATGAAGAGCCTTTCAACTAGGAATTAGAAGGGTTTGGTGTGCTTGAGAAAAAGATGTATTCTCACCCATTGCCTTTTCTCAAGCCCTGATCATGTAAAAACTCACATGTTTATGAAGCACTGTTAACATGGCCCGAGAGTTAGTCAGTTTAAACAGCAAATATTTATCAACATATATTACAGAGAAAAGATGAAGGACAAAATTGATTTGTTTTAATGTTAAATGTCTCTGTACCATTTTTAATAATATATAGTACTTAAAAATATGAGGGGTTTTTTTGTCTTTGAGAGCAGTTAATTGTTGATTTCTTTGGCTTTTTGTTATCCTAAGTAATATTTGCTATAGAATTCTCAAGGTTGTTGTAAAGGCAGTCTTTCTGTATACCTTGTGATTCCTAAGAAATTAAAGACATGATAATATTTTCAATAAGTAAGGAACAATGCATTTGCTTAAATTGGGAATAGGAAGAGTAGAACGTTTGTATATATATTTTTCCTAATGCCAGGATGGTTAGAATATGGACAAAGAACTAGGCAAATAAAGTTAATTCTAGGGTTCACCAGCACACCAGAACTAGCAGTAAGTATTAATGGATGAAAGCGAGTTCAAATGAAAATGGATTTGCTCAGTTTAACATTTAGGAAAATACTTTCCTCAGAATAAAGGTCAAATCATAGAATTGTAGTTTTCTTTCTTCAATCTTTAATACAAAGCACTAGATAGTGTTCTGGAAGTAAAAAGAAATACTAAAGTAGTTTCTTTATTGGCTGAAATAGTTGTTAAAATACTAAGCACTTTTTGAGAAGTCTGTGGTGTCTTTCAGGCATTGAAAAAAATCTGAATAACCGTTGAACTAACAAATCTTTTTTTTTTAATATTTTTGTACAGAACCTCAGTATGGAACATGGTATGGTACAGTACAACCCTTCCTGTAAAACAGTATGTAAGAACAGTAATTAAAAAGGAGGCCTAGTTAAAAATTTCCTACCCTCAGTAATTCTTATATAACTGGAATTTCTGCAAAGAATCTCAGTACTCCATTATCTGGCCATAAGCGAGCTCAAAACCTTCTGTGTTGGAAAGGTTAAAATTAGAAAAAAAAAAAAGAATCCAGGAAAAAAATCTAGATTAGCTTTTTTATTTCCTAAAAATCTCCATATGATACCAAGCTTGGAGGAGTGGCTGGAACCCCAGAAGGCTGTGCTGCCATCCAACATGACCTGGACAGGTTAGAGAGATGGGCAGGGAGAAACTTAATGCAATTTAACTAGGGTAAGTGTAAGGTACTCCATCTGGGAAAGAACAACCCCATGTATCAGTACAGGCTAGGAACTGATCTGTTGGAGAACAGCCCTGGGGAAAAAGATCTAGGAGTCCTGGTGGATAGGAAGATGCCCATGAGCCAGCAATGTGCCCTTGCAGCCAAGAGGGCCAATGGCATCCTAGGGTGCATTAAGAGGAGCTTGGCCACCAGACTGAGAGAGGTTATCCTCCCCCCCTACACTGCCCCGGTGAGGCCCCACCTGGAATACTGTGTCCAGTTCTGGGNTCTTTCTAGGCCCCTTCCAACCCCTAACATTCTGTGATTCTGTGTTTCCGTATCTGCACCAAGGTTAATATGTTCCCTCCAAAAGTTTTTCTCTGTTGAAAAAACTATATTCTCCCTGCCAGTAAGGACATAAAAATTCTCAAGCATAAGCTCTAAAATATGTCATTAAAATCCCCACCCACCTAAACCTCCACCCTTAATCAATACTTAGTATTCAAAAACAACATGGAAAAATCAAAACTTGGAAAATACAATAATGAAAAAAAATTCTCAGTAATTTTGAAATGGAGATGCTTGAATCCTATTATAGTACTAGCACAAAACCTCTGGATGTTCTGAATTCTTGCTATAAAAAACACATTGATTTTTGTCTTATTTTGCCTCTGTATTTGTATTTGTATTTGCACTCTCATACCTTCTATTTCAGAATTATATTTATATGGATATGGGATATTTTCCCAGACCTTTTCTCAGTTGCTTTTTAAATTCTTTTTGTGTTCACGGTTTAATTTAGATACATTCATTATCTTTCTTTTTCTTGTTCTTTCTTTTCTTGTATCTTGGTAGTATATCAAAAATCTCTGCTGTATACAGGTTATTGTAACAGTGTACCATCTGATTAGTTTTGTTTATTATAGTGCAAACTTCTTAGAGTTTGACCTTTTTCTGTAACTGAGATACAGCACATACAGTTCAAATACTTGGCCTTTTTTTATCTCTTGTCTGGAAGCTAAGACCAAACAATTTTTCAATGGTAGATTTATTTGTTTTAGTAGCTTCCGTTACATTTCATGTGGATTTAACAAAGATCTAAAAGAAAAGTATACTAGGAAGTTTATAAACCTTAGAAATTCCTTGATCCTCGTCATATACAAATTCATTCACATTCAAGAAGGAAAACTTTAGAGTATGCTGGTTCTCTATGGAATCCAAGCAGTATCTGTGACATTCTGAAACACTTGGAAAATAAAACAATGTCCTCTCATCTGGGTGTATTTCTGGAATGATCAACAATCTTGTTTTACCTTGTCTTAAATTTCTTAAAAGAGAGGAAATGAAGGGCTTTAAAGAGATTAGTTAGCCTTAAAACTATGAGTTAAAACATTTAATTTACCCTTGCTTTTTATAGAACAATCTGAGTTGGAAGGGACCCACAAGGATCATCAAGTCCAACTCGCATTAGGCACAGGACAAAAACCCCAAGATCACATGAGGTGACTAAGGGCATTGTCCAAGTGTCTCTTAAACTCCACAAGATTTGGAGCCATGACCACCTCCCTGGGGAGCCTGTTCCAATGCTCCACCACCCTCTGGGTGAAAAACTTTTTTCTAACACCCAGCCTGAATCTCCCCCAGGTCAGCTTCATACAATTCCCCCTTGTCCTGTCACTGTCCACTAAAGAGAAGAGATCAGCCCCTACTCCTCCCTCTCTGGTGAGGAGGTTACAAACTGCTATGAGATCCCACCTCAGTCTTCTCTTCTCCAGACTGAACAGGCCAAGTGATTTCAGCCTTTCTTCATATGTCTTCCCCTCCAAGCCCTTAACCGTCTTTGTTGCCCTCCTCTGGATGCTCTCCAGCAACTTCATGTCCTTCCTGTATTGTGGAGCCCAGAACTGCACACAATACTCCAGGTGAGGCCACACCAGTGCTGAGTAGAGCGGGACTATCACTTCTCTCACTTGGCTAGTGATGGAGTGCTTGATGCACATGTTAATTTGTAAACTCACCAGTCCTTCAGAATGATTCCATATTTTAGCTTTCTCAGTTTAAAGGTAAAATACCCCCAAAACCTGCAAGACTTACAAACCACATCTGTATACCAAAATACTATTTGTTTAGATTTACCTAGCTTTAAGAATGTGAGGCTTAAATATGCATATGTTTTACTTAGCTGAACTACAAAGTAAATTGGAGGAAGAGCCACCCTCAGTCCTACGAGTTGACTGATTTTTTTCTCTAGAGCTCAGATCTAAGGCATTGCGTAGATTTCTTTTCCTATTTCTTTTTCTTTTTCTTTTTTTTTTTTTTTTTTTTTGGTGAGCAAAATAAACAGAGAAGGACAAGGAGGGAATGGATGCCACTCCTTCAGAAAGAGAAGGAGGAGGAAGGCACAGTCCTGTAGCTTCAGAACAGCTTCATTGCTCTGGTAGGAGGTAAAGGGAAGGAAATCTCTGTCTAGGGTGACATCAGAGTCAGCCAAGCCTGAAATACAAGTCAACAGCAGGAGAAGGCATCAGATACTAGTAGTTGAATACTCCTTGCATGTGGGGAACAGAGTCCTCTATCTGTCAGTCCCACTTGCTTTCTAAGGGCATTTGCTGCTTGCCAGAGGCTTAGATACTAGTTGAGGTAGGGAGACTGCTGAGGCTTGTCCAGTCCTTGGACTATTATCTGCTACTATTAATCCATGTGGGCACTAGAGGTACTGTCCAGGGAGATGCCAACCATATCAAGAGTGACTTCACAGTTCCGGGTGTGAGGGTGAAGGCCACGGGAGCCCACGTATTTTCTCCTCCATCCTGATGGTAAAAGAAAAAGGCTTGGTTAGGAGCAGACAGGTACTGCAGGTCAGTAACTCTTTGTGTAGCTGATATCAGATGGAGATTTGATTTTTATAACACATGATCTTTTCTGAGGATTTAGGACTATTGAACAAGACTATTTTTTTAGGGCCCAAAATTGGAGGGAGTAGAGGAAAAAGGAAATAAATTAGTGCTCCTACTCTTTGTGATTTTAAAATGAAAATTTATTCGTAATTTCCAAAACAACAAACAGTTTCCTCTTCCATCAAAAAACATATTTCCTACATCAGTTATACTTTTTGTATACCATTCAATTTTCCCTTTTCCTCTGCCCTCTTTTCCCATACTTATGTTGAAGACCTAGTCTTCCAAAAAATACTTAAAGTGTGTATTATGTGTCTTACAAAGATTCAGGGATAACATCACAATTTACCCTTGATGAACAGTGCGAAAGTCATATGTGTTGGTAATTAGATAAGATGCTTCTTCTTGGATATATGGTAATCACAACTGCCTAAGGCTGGATGGTGTATTGATAATAACAGGAATGCACTTTATACCAGAAAAGAAGAAAGGCAGTACAGAGATAAGAAAGCGTGCAGGTTTAAAGAACCGTAATGACATAAAGGAGTGTGCATGTATTTGTCATTTGAAAGAAGGACATATTCTTTTCCCATAACCTTATCTAACTCGCTTTCACTGCTAGCTTGCCAGGGGGAGCTACTTGAGGAAAAATGGGTTGCACTCCAGTCAAGGTTGCATGGTTCTTTTTTCACTCAGGATATCATGATACTGTCCATTTCATACATTTTTAACTTGGACAGTGCACAAGTCATTTAAAAGGCAATATATCTCTCCTTCTATTTGTACACATGCTACCCTCCAAAGAAAAATGTCTCCACCAGACTTCTCCACAATGAAAGACCTTATAAACTTTCAGTTGCAGAGGCACTGACTGTGGGGTTTCAACAGAATATTGATGCTTAGAAGTGACTGAGGACAAGAAAGCAGTGGATTTGAGGAGTTACCACAGAGCTGATCTGCTGAAAGTCTAAGATCAACGCAAATTACAACATGTATTCATAAAATGAGACTAATTAATTTCACAAGTAAAGATCATGTAAAAATTGACTGACCCAACAGCATCAAAGGGCAGTGATCAATGGCTTGACGTCATCAGCGACCTGTAACAAATGAAATAGTAAAAGGGTCAGTGCCATGCCCAGCATAGCGTTTCTTAATCAATGATATGGATGATAACGCAGAATTCACCCTCAGCTTATGTGTGGATGTATATAAGAAGAGTGAGTGATATATCAGATGTCAGAGCTACAGTTCAGAGGGACCTGAAGAAATCTTAAAACTCAGCGACCAGAAAACTACTGAATTTCAGCAAGTACAAAGTCAAACTTCTGCACTTTGGACAAAATAAATACTATGTGTCAGTACAGGCTAAAATATCTAACTGTGTACCATGTATCTACATATGATTCCCTCTAATCATCTCCCCCTCTCCTGTTCCTTGAAGTTTAGCGATTATGTAAACCAGTGGTGTAATCTTTGTGTGATGGAACTGGAATGAATTATAGAATCATAGAATCATAGAATGGTTTGGGTTGGAAAGGACCACTGGAGGTCATCTAGTCCAACCCCCCTGCAGTGGACAGGGACATCCCCAACTAGATCAGGTTACCCAGAGCCCTGTCAAGCCTCGCCTTGAATGCCTCCAGGGATGGGGCCTCAACCACCTCCCTGGGCAACCTGTTCCAGTGTTCCACCTTGTGGTGAGGAACTTCTTTCTAATGTCCAGTTTAAATCTACTNGCCACCTCTCCAGCCTGTCCGGGTCCCTCTGGATGACATCTTGCCCCTCCAAGTTATCAACAGCACCCCATAGCTTGGTGTCATCTGCCAGCTTGCTGATGGTGCACTCAATGCTGCTGTCAATATCGTTTATAATAGTATTAAACAGTACAGGCCCCAGTACAGAGCCCTGAGGGACACCACTTGTCACTGATCTCCAGCTGGACTTCGAGCCATTGACCACTACCCTCTGGATTATATTCCATTTTAAGGTCAGTTCATTATTTATACACATATAACGGTCAGTAAATCTGTAGCAGAAGGAAGAAGGTGTGTATATGTACATTCTAATGCACAAGGAGGAACTTGCTCAGAATTACTGGGGAACTATGATAGGAAATCAAAATAATCCAATTGCATCTATATGGCATTTCAAAAGTAGAGTAGCAAACATGTGATTTAGCAGAAATATTTCTCATGAGTTCCTGGTCTGAATGAGTCTTGGCCTTTTAGTTGAGTGATAGAGGACATACTTCTGAAAGATGAAGAGGGCTGGTGACTGATGGACACTGCTCTGTATCAATGGATTGGGTGAGGAAAGCAACCTCTTTGTTTTCTAGTATAACTAACCCTCAGTCACATATCTAGCAATGTGTAAACTGCAATTCACTACGGGAAACTCCACATATTGTTTCTCAAAAGAAAATGGAAATCACAAGGAGAAGTTAACTGAACAGTAAGTTCCCAGCATGACACTGACCAAAGGGGTTAATATATTGTATAGATATGGCAATACTGGGTGTCTGAACAGTCATAATCTGCATATTTGATAGCATTGAATATGATGGATTATCTCTAACTAGTATGCATGAATGATGTGAGAAGCTATAGTTGATTGTAGAAAAAAGCACAGAACTGAGGACTGACTCTTGAAGTGCTAACAAAATCATTATAATCATTATGCAAAATGAGTTGGTGGAAGAAAACCATGACTGTTATAAGCTATATTTGTTTTAACAAATACTTTCAAACAAAAGGATTCTAGTAGTAGATGAAAGTTGGCGCTGAGGCCTACTTTATCTCCATCACATGCTGTTTTCAAGATTCCACTTCAGATTAAGCCTAATTTGGTCTCTTGGGTGTAAAGTCCTCACTACATGTGTAATTGAAAGCTTTCTGAAAAAGAAATGTCATCTCACAAAACATTGTTTCCTTGAGTGTGGGGTCTTTGGGGAATGTCCCTGCATGCATCACGTTATTTTTTCTCCTATCTCATGAAGGTGATGACAGCAGATCAACAGACATGTCAAGTGCCTCCACCCCCATTGCCTAAATAAAGTTTAATGTATAGAAACTTTAATTCTGGTCCTGTGCAATTTTCAAGTGTCACCATGGCCTGCTGCCTCCTCCATCTTCCCACTTAGTTTAGCAGTGTTCAGCATGAAGCAACCTAGACAGGATATGGCATATTTAATCCTGAACTCTTAGTCAAAGTATTTGCCTGGAAAAGAACAGGCAAAGTACTGATTCAGGACATCGTCTTTCCCAGAACACAGCAGATAGGTGATACAAATAAGGTCACTCAAAACTTTACTTTCTGTGGGTTTCTCTGTTGTGGGGATAGAAGGGTAGAGAGCTTTGAGAGAATCTACCCACCACAAGATGTTGAAGCCAAGGTATATGTGAATACATCAATTGCAAGGGCTACCACTCAACTGTTTTGCAAACTCTTCTGCATGACTGAGATATATCTAGGAAAACATAACAGATTTCAAAGGAAGGAATAACATCCTCCTGAACTGAGATTCAAAAGAGAAAATGGTGCTTTCTTCCTTGGCTATGACAACATCTTTGATATTCTGGTGCCATTTTTCGCTTGTACAGATACTGCATGCTCCTGAGCCACTGGATCATGAGACTGTTATCTGACAATGATAAATATATGAATGGCAGAGGAAAAGGGGTAACATAGCATGAATTTACTAAAATCAAGAACAAAGACAGAAAACTGGGAGAAAGATACGGGATTTAAATGGTCAAAATCAAGATCATCCTGTTAGCCAAACACCATACTGGCAGTGGTGGTAAGAATGAAAGAATGCCTAGCAATTGCCATATTTTCTAAATCCAGCAACTTCCCATGTCCTCTGAGGAGATCGGGTCATCTACAATACTTTTGTATGTTGGCTTTGTAGTCTGGCACTGCGTATCAGCTGATCTCCACTTCTTCATGTATCTGGCCCACTATTATTATCTGGAAGCATGGTTTGGCAATTGTTGGAGGTCAAATTAATGAACATGGACTCTGCATCCCAGGGTGTAAAAACAAAGACAAACAGAGACAACTGTATTAAGGAATAGTCACAATATATAGCTTAGGAGGCGGGACAGGTAACCCAAACCTGGACAGGCCATGTCAATCAAGGCCATGCCAATCAAGAGCTTCTGCCGGTGTTATGGTTACAGGACAAACAAAGAAACCAGCTTCGCCCACCATAAAAGGAAGGGGAGCTGTTATGGCCTTGATGGCTGGGTGATTTAGAGACAGAGGATTGGCCCACAGAGTTGATGGTAATTAATCTGTGTCCCTTTGTATCTTCTGGTGTTCGCACAGCCGTAAACATGTTTACGTTGGTCTGATTGAATCTGCAAACTTTATTTCTGCTTGTGGTTCAATATTTTTCATGTGGCTTCAGGCAATTCTGTCAGGAACACCTCCTTTTGAAGCCGCCACCATTGGCACCTATACATGGCATCCTGCACCTGAGTTTCTGTCTGGTGTGTAGATTGACCCAAAACTATAGATCCTGCTGAACATCCTGAATGGATGGCACTTGTGATGACTGGCTCAGTAATCTTCCTCCTTTCCATCTTCTCTGCTGTCCAGATCACCACCAAGGCACTGGAACACTTCATCTTATTTAGACTGGGTTTTCTGGTGGAAACTCCCTCCTTTCTCTGGTATCATGGAGACATATCAACAGGGAGGACATTGGTGCTGTAAAACCTGTTTATCAAAGAAGAGCAGAAGCAGCAGTCTGTCAGTCCTTAAATATCTGAAGATATAACATGTCAGCTTTCTGCCTAATGTCATCCTATCCACAGATCAGAGCTTCTGAAAAACCCAGTTTCTCAAAATCATAGAACTATTTTTGCAATTATCATCCCCTGTGAGGGATGTCTGAAAATGTGTGGCTAGGCTTCACAAACAAAGATCCAGGGAGGGCTCCATCCATGCTCCTCATCAGCGCCTTTTACAAGCGCGCTGATAAAAAGAGGAGAGCGGATAGCACCCTCGAGCCTGCGCAATGGATTTTTTTTAGGTGAGACACAGCATGCGCAGAGCTGGACCCACCCTTTAGTCCTAAGGTTCATCTGCCAGGGCCTAGCAAGCTTGGATGCTGGCAGTGAAATGGTTAGGATGTAGGTTTAATTAGAGTGTCCCTCTCTTAGATGGAAGGCCTTACAGGGGTAAATGAGCTCCATCTGCCCGGGTTTGGAATCAGAGTTGTCCTTCTCCTAGGATGACTGCCAGAAGACTAATGAGCTCATCCTACCCATACAAGGATTATAGGAACATGGGTTTCACTCCCCACACTTTACCATGGGCAATGAGTTTAATGCTCCCTCTGCTGTCGACACAGTTATCGCACCAGGGGCCACAGAAGACCGAAAGTGATTTTCAGACTGTGCCTGTGTCTGAAATTAAACTATGAATATAATAGGTAGATGAGGAAAGATTAGTGGTGCGTCAGAGAGTTGAGGACTGGCAGATGACAGCAAATACGAAGGCATTTTGGTCTCTATATATCAAGAAAAGCACTTTGTCATGTCAGAGAAGTTTCTGAAGGTTCACATGCACTTGCATATTAAGTGTGAAGTACTTTGACATTCATTGAGTGGAGGCATCTATTGATTTCATTTCCTCTGGAATGATTCCAGAGTGTGTGTGTGTTCTGAAGCTGCTTTGAGTGCTAATACAACACATAAGAAATCAGACAATCAAGGCATTTTCTTCAAAGCTTCATTACTGCTCCCATCCAGACTGCAAGAGAAGACATAGCCTTAGACAACTACTTTAATCCTGGAACACTTAATACTTGTCTTGCAGTTTCCAAGTCACTAGACTGCCCTTGTCTTTCTTTCCCTAGCTTTTCTGTCTACTGCTGTGAGAGCTATAAATGATGTTTGAGTTTGTGGGTTTGGTTAGTTGATTGTTTATTTTAAAGGCAGTTAGACTTCATGCAGTTTTCTAGGATCAAGGCTCTGCGAAATAAAATCAGTGATATCATGCTACCTTTGTAATGAATAAATAAGTAATACAGTTCTCTTTGAGAAATATCATATCCTTTTAACTACCTGAAGCAACTTGTGCTTTGCTGATTGAAGGCTTTATTGATTTGTGATAATTATAAAGAAGCAACCTGTAGATAACTGGTTAAAAATAAAAATTGTTTCTGAAGACAAAACAAACAACAGGAAAAAAAAACACAAAGGAAAAAGAAAGAAAAAGCCTAAAAAAACCCACTTTATTGGCTTGAACAGTTTCGGGTTGTTAACTTATTTATTCTAATATTGAAGCTAAATAAACTTTTCCTGGAGTGCAGACATTGCCAGTGTATGTGCCTGTACTACATGAAGATGAGGTAGAACAAAGTAATCATAAATAGTCAGGATGTAAATCAAGTCTGCCTCTGGGCATGCTTAGCTATGCAAAGTAAGAAATAGAATCTTACAGGTCTTTTTTATGAAGTGTTTTGGAAACTAAAACTTGTGGACCATTTCATAAGGGTCTGTTCTGAATGAGACACTTGAACACAAAAGTTTACTAAATTTCCAAAACTCACTAATCCTTTTTTTAAAAATTTTTTTCTTTTTCATATTTCCTCCCAAAGAACACATTTAAATTTCAAATAATTGAAAGAAAACATGCAAATATGTAAAAGCATTTAAATATTACATGTGTATTGAAAGAGCAAACACATTTCAAAGCATGCAACTTTAACAGTGTATTGGTCTTTCATTTATTTTGCATTTTAGAATAATATGATTCTTTCTAAAAAAAAAAGGTGATCTCATTTTCTCCCTCTTTGTTGCAGACTATATTTGGTTTGCATGGCAAGGTTTTATAAGAGGCCGGGACTACAGTGGTGGCTTCTGTGAGAAGGTGCTATAGGCTTCCCCTATGTCCAGCAGAGTCAATTCCAGCAGACTACAAGATAGACCTGCTGCTGGTGAAAGCTGAGCCCATCAACAATGGTGGTAGCATTTCTCTGACAACATATTTAAGAGAGAGAAAAAACTCCCCCCACACACAGAAGCAAACAAACAAAAAAAATCCTGCACACCTGCATCCAAAGAGAGGAATGAGAATATGCGAGAGAAACAACACTGCAGACATCAAGCTCGGTGAAGAAGGAGGTGGAGATGTGTTCCAGACAGAGGAGCAGAGATTCTCTCTACCTCCCTTGAAGCAGATGACAGTGAGGCAAGTTGTCCCCTTGCAGCCCACAGAAGTTAATGGTGAAGCTGATACTCGCCTGCAGCCTGTGGATGACCCCACACCATAGCAGGTGGTTGTTCAGAGGAGGTTGTGGTACTGTGGGGATCTCGTGCTAGAGCAGGCTTCTGGCAGGACCTGTGGACCCATGAAGAGAGGAACCTACACTGGAGCAGATTTACTGGCAGTACTTGTGACATGGTGGTATCCCACACTGGAGTCATCGTCATGGCTAGGCTTCGTGAACGAAGATCCAGGGAGGGCTCCATCCACGCTCCTCATCAGTGCCTTTTCCAAGTGCGCTGATAAAAAGAGGATAGCAGATAGCACCCTCGAGCCTGCGCTATGGATTTTTTTTTTAGGTGAGACACAGCATGCGCAGAGCTGGACCCACCCTTTAGTCCTAAGGTTCATCTGCCAGGGCCTAGCAAGCTTGGACGCTGGCAGCCAAGTCCTTAGGACAGAGGTTTTATTAGAGTGTCCCTCTCTTAGATGGAAGGCCTTACAGGGCTAAACAAGCTCCCTCTGCCTGGGTTTGGAAGCAGAGTTTTCTTTCTCCTAGGATGACTGCCAGAAGGCTAATAAGCACATCCTGCCCATACAAGGATTATAGGAACAAAGGTATCACTCCCCACACTTTACCGTGGGCAATGAGTTTAATGCTCCCTCTGCTGTCAGCACAGTTATCGCACCAGGGGCCACAGGAGACCCCAAGGGATTTTCAGACTGTGCCTGGCCCACACTGGAGTAGTCTGTTCTTTAAGGACTGCACCCAATGGAAAGGACACATTGTTGGAGCAGTTTGTGAAGAACTGTAAACTGTAGGAAGGACTCACATTGGAGTAGTTTGTGGAGGACTGTATCTCATGGGCAGGACCCCACACTGTAGCAGGGGAAGAGAGTGAGGAGTCATCCTCCTGAAGAGGAAGGATGGGCAGAAACAATGTGTGATAAACTGATTGCAACTTCCATTCCCCAGACCCCTGTACCACTGGATGGGAGAAGGTGGAGAAAATCAGGAGTAAAGTTAAGCTCGGGAAGAAGGGATGTGTGGGGTGAAGGTGTTTTTAAGGTTTAAAGAGTATATTACCTTACTCTGATTTAACTGGTAGTAAATTTAATAAATTAAATTAATTTCCCCAAATTGAGTCTGGTTTGCCCATGACAGTAACTGCTGAGTGATCTCCCCATCTTGACCCATGAGCCTGTTGTTATGTTTTCTTTCCTCTGCAGGCGAGGAGGACTGATAAAGCTGCTTTTCTGGACATGTAGCCTCTAGCCAGGGTCAAAGCACCACACAGATTGCTACACATTTACTGCACACAATCAAATTAGTCACACTGAGAGAGAAAGAGGAAAATAAAACAAGACAGTGCTGTATCTTGAATAAATTTAAAGAACCACCTCCATTGAAAAAAACTGTAAAAGCTTTAGAGCTTTACAGTGACAAACCTCACAGGCCACACAGCCTGTGTGAAATTGGATTCCATGTGATTATTTCTGGGCAATAATTCAGAGCAAATAACATCAAGAAAGGCTTGCATAAATCCTGACAGAAAAAGTGGATTTAAATCAAACTAATAGGTTGCAAAACATTTGAAATATGCTTTGTACTGTGCCTTGGAGACACATGGCCAAATCCATATTCAAAAAGTAAAAACAAACCAGAGTGATTTGAAGAATAAATTACTTGTCACTGTGATCTTTAAAAATGCCAAAATTTAATGCAAAAATATAATCCTAACATTTATTGCAGCAAAAATAAATGTCAACATATTAGACTTAACTGGCTAAGCCTTGTGGTAGCATTTCTACAAAGTGAAAAGAACATGACAAGTTGCATTTCACATTTATTAGAATGAGATTTGGTCTTCTTTATCATAAGCAGTAGATTTAAACACTTTATTTTAATTTACTTCACAGTATTGAGGAAAACATTGACTCAGATAAGAAGTGGAATACCATATACACTATTCTCTGAAGCAATCAATCAATTTTAGAAGCTAAATATGTAATATGACAACACTAGAGCTTTGCAGTAGAATACAAAATGTAACATAAAATGTTTGTGACATATCACAGACACTACTTAGAAGCATATATACTATATCTAGAACATTGTAAAAGTTATGGTCTACTATTGGTTATAAGAGACATATCTTTGTAAACACATTACTATACAGAAGGACTGTATCTGAGAACATCTTCTAACTGCAGCTAAGTACATATTCAGAGACAATTAGTTCTAATTCCTTCTTAAACTTTTTTATTGTATAACACTTGGATGCACTTCCTTGCCCTCCATTACTTATAACATTACTTAAGTTTGGCAGTGTATGTTCTTACACAATACCTTTCCATTACTACAAAAACTTCCCCATGAATCATAAAGACTGTCAGTTTTTTAAGCCTTATCTTCATAGGAAACAAACCAAATTCCTTGAAAATTGATAGAATTTTTTGTGTTATCACAGTAGCAACATAATTTTTAAGTTACATTTGTTGCCTCACAGAGTTAAAGTTTTAGATCATTTTCTATCATACAACAAATAATAATTACATAAATCTTTTTTCTAGAACAATAAATTAACATACTAAAATATCAGTATGTCAACTGCATTATTAATGAAATAGTGTAAAAAAAGTTGTAATTAAAATTTTAAAAATACATTAAATGAATATATTTAAATTTGCAAAAATTAATCAATCAGAAATTAGGAAATGACAGATGTGTACATCTTCATGCAATATTACTGCTATCTTTCAGTGTTTTCTACCTGACAATGACAGAAAGAATCAAAAATTACACAAAGAATAGAGTATGTGATTACATAATTGAAGAACAAAAGCATGCATCATTGTCAGAATATAAAATAGTTATCTATATGTGAATTCCTGTTTAGTACAAAACATTCATTTTACAGACTTAAAGGTTATTTATTCAGTGATATATAATAATATATGCAAATAGCATGTTCTGCTTTTCCTTTATGTTTTCTTTTAATGTTAAATGTTTCTATTGTCTTTGAAAATGGCAGAAACAAATACTACATCTGATAATCTCCCCATGATTCAGGGAAGATTACATGTATTATGTAAAAAGCCTGCTGCAGTTTCCCGCCTTTCTCACCTCAGGAACAGCAGTGAAACAATCCTGCATGTTCCTGACGCTGCTGTGTCTGACTGGTGGTGCTGCTGATGGTGTTCTTTTTGGAGCTCCCTGTGAAACCTAGCCCAAGAATTGGGAAATCTGATTTACCAGAGTAAATGAAAGAGAAAAGGCTAAAGAGAGGAAAGAGAATGCTAAAATAGTATGTAGTAGTCTATAGCAACATAAATGAGCCAGTTAGGGTAGACCAGAGTGATAACTGGTTTGCAAAGTTAACAGGCACAAGTAGTAGAAATCAACTAGAGGCTGATTTTCCTGCAAGTAGATTAAAAAGGTTCTACCTCAGAAAAGAGTAAGATCACATGAGAAGATCAGAAAGGAGACGAGATTGATTGAAAGCCTTTTTTCCCCTCCTTTTATTAATATCAATCATAATCATCCCTATCTTATTGAAACAAACTAAACGTTTTTAATTTTCACCTGGTTTTCTGACATGCATAGTAACATATACGAGCATGATAACTTGACATGAAAGGGTTCTCCAGGGAACTGGATATTTGCATTATCCTATGCAGGAGCTGAGGCAAGCTTTCTTGTTTCTTGTATTTAACAGGCAGAACAAGCTGGTACAAACCAAGTGCTAGGTCTAGTGGAAATCTTTACAACCTCAGAAAATGTTTTTTAGAGGAGACTAAAAAAGATCATCTCCTAACACTGCTTTGGCATTTGACATAGGTCAGCTTTGGCTTTCAGGTGTTTTAATGGATTTCATTCTCAGCAAAACTTTACCTTGGAATGCAATTGCTGACATGGGCACTATGACAAGTTACATCCTTTTTTTTTTGGCGGGGGGGGGGGGGGTTTAACAGACTTATATGTAAATGCCTTCTTTCTCCCACTATAAGATTATTTCACCACTTATGTTTTTGACAGATGGGATGTGTGTACCACCAGTAAAAGTATGTCTCTTAAAGGCTTGACATTACAAGCCTAAGAAGTTCTGGTACACATTGTTCACATAAATGACTGCATGACATGAAAATGTATGCTATATACTCCATATATAAGCTAAGGATATGAGTAATCTTTCCTTTGAATGACAAAATGTACATTTACACACTTCACTGAAATATGTGCTGTGAATGTGAGTTTCAGCATGTATAGATAATTGCAATTTAATTTGAAACTAGTTAGCACTTCTGAAAATAAATAAGGCTCCCAAATGTCTAAGTACTGCACTGTTTTGTATAAATAAAAAGAATGACAAAAAATCTAATTACATATGCTAAACATATGCTGCAATGAAGTGAGAAGTTATTACAATGTACTTTTATAGAGAAAAATCAAAGTCCTGGTTTCAGTGTAATTTTATTTCCATATAGCTTTTATATGATTCAACTTACAGATGTGAACCTGTTAGGCACTTAAAAATGTTCAAAAATTTCTACAGAAAAATATACTGAGCTTCTGACATATCACAAAACACATATACTTCTGGACATATATTTTTTGTAGGTTACATGAAAATGTCTCCTTTCTTTTCCTCTCAAAAAAATCCCCATTGTATTTTTTCTGCTCATAAAAGATTCACTAAAGCAAACAGAATGTTCAGGAAGTAATATTCTATTTTATATCACCTCTGCTTTTTAAAGAAGCTTTTTTATTTTGATTTATGTTTCATTGCCCCCTACTGTTGCAAAAAGTATTTTTTATTTTTTTTTAAAGAATAAACATCTAAGTCTAATTTATTAGCGAAAAAGGAGTCAGACTTCAAACCATCTTCTTTTGTTATGGTCTCAGACTCAATATGCTTGTTTTTGCTTGAAAGGCTGAAGTATTCAAATAATGGAGTCATTGTAATTAAACTGTTATGGCGATGATGCAGAATAAAAAATTGCTTTCAAGTACTGTTTCCTGTCTTATATAAATATTAAGAAAATATAATATTTTCATATGCAATTTCTCTTCCTTTTTTAGCTACTGTCTTGGGATACAGAATGCTTGATAGGTCCCTGTGAAAAAAAAGAGCTTTCGTTACACATGCTGATCTATTAGCCTCTACTCCTTGAGAAGCTTTCTCAGTTGCATGATGAAAATGTTCTCTTAGATCCTCTCATCACCTACCTCAACAGAGTTCTGGGATAGCTGAGAACATTAGTCATATTCATTTTATCTTCTGGAAATTATGCTGAAATTTTGCCCAAGCTGTGCTTATTTGCTCATATGGAAAATACTTCTCCAGTTGTGTTGTTACAAACCTGGATATGACAGGTATTGACTTTGTCCAAAAGCAGAAAATGTGTGTACCCTATGAATGATTACATTTTTAATGAGTTTTGTGCTAAGGAAGCATTGGCTGTGAGCTATTTTTGTAATGAATGAAATACATATGTAAAGACAGCCAAAATTTGGTGCTAAGAGTGTCGCAGTTTAACCCCAGTCAGCAAGTAAGCACCACACTGCTGCTCACACACTCCTCTTCCCAGTTGGATAGGGGAGAGAATCTGAAGGGTAAAAGTGAGAAAACTCATTGGTTGAGATACAGTTTAACAGGTAAAGCAAAAAACATGCATGAAAGCAAAGAAAATAAGGAATTCATTTACTGTATAACAGTTACTTGAGAAGGTAAATGACATCATTCTGAACATTCCCCCCTTCCTTCTTCTTCCCCTAACTTTATATGCTGTGTATGGTGTCATATAGTATGGGATATCCCTTTGGTCAGCTGCCGTCAGCTGTCCCAGCTGTTTCCCTGCCAAGATTCTTGTGCATCCTCAGCCTACTCACTGGTGGGGTGGGGTAAGGAACAGAAAAGACACTGATGGTGTGTAAGCACTGCTCAGCAGTAACTAAAACATCCCTGTGTTATCAACACTATTTTCAGCACAACTCCAAAACAGAGCCACAATACTATTTACCGTGAAGAAAAATAACTCTACTCCAGCCAAAACCAGGACAAAAAGGTTCCAGAAGTCACAAAATCATATTAGTGTCATCAGAATTGTGGAAGTGTATTGAAAGTTATGGGATTACTTTAAAAACTAATATTGGAAATGTTAGTTGGGCTTACTTGTGTTACTTTTCTGGCTTCTGTACATCAACTTTTTTTTGCAAAAGTGATGCCTAGAAGCTTAAAAGAAACAAAAAATTTTAAATTATATTTTTTAATCCAAATTTACAGACATTTCATAACACTGTTGGAGCCAATGCAGAAAAGCAATGGCGTTGGTAGCATTGCCTCTACACTCAATGGGTATTTCTACCTACATAAAGGATAGCCTGAAGATTCAGGCTAGTAGGCAGTTTATCTTGGCTGATGAGCTAGCCTGGATTAAAAAAATCTGGTATCTAGCTGTATCAAGCAGAGACAGCATGCCTTAACTTTCTTTCATTAAGATGTCATTTCATTTCACATTTGTTAGAGATGAACTAATAATATAGCCAATTAATTAGCTCAGATGATTTGGATGATTTGATCATTTGTCTGAGCCCTAAGGCTACTTAGTAAACATCCACAATTTATAGTGCAGTACAGATCTACCACATCATATCCTGTGTAGATGTGTTGCATGAGTATAGATGCACAGAGCTAGAAGAGCTAATTTAGAGTATTCTCTGCTTAAGGAAAGAAGCAGCTACAGATAGAGCCACAAACTGGTTTTCCAGTTTCTCAGCTAACCAGAATCACAAATGCTTCTTTTGGAACAGATTAACTGCCTCTATCTGCCTACATCATAGAAGAGCGAGGAACTAAGCTGATTTCACAAAGAGTTATTTCAAAATTACCAAATGGCAGAAACATTTGCTTCAAAAAGTGTTTTTTGTGGATTTTAGTAAGGCTTTTGATACTTTCCCTCACAACATCCTTCTGGACAAGTTGTCCAGAGGAGATCCATGGTGCACTGGGTAAAAAAAATGTCTGACAGGACTCAAAGTGTTGTAGTGAGTACATCTGGCTGGCAATCAGCCACCAGTGGTGTTCCTCAGGGCTCTAGTCTAGGGCCAGCTCTGTTCAATATTTTTATCAATGATCTGGACGCAGGAGTTAAATGCACCATTAGCAAGTTTGCTGATGATACTAAACCAGGAGGTGCTGTTGACTGTCTCAATGGACAAGAGGCCCTGCAGAGGGATCTAGATAGATTGGAGCATTGGGTAGTTATTAAAGGCATGAAATTTAACAAGAACAAATGCCATATTTTGCACCTGGGACAGACTAACTCTGAGCACAGGTATAAGTTGGGAGAGGAGTAGCTGGATAGCAACCCTGAAGAAAGGGATCTGGGAATGCTGGTCAACAACAGGCTTGATATGAGTTAGCAGCGTGCCCTGGCAGTCAAGATGACAAACCACATCCTGAGGTGCATCAAACACAACCAATCCAAAAAGATGATGATTCCACTGTATTCAGGGTTAGTGTGGCCTCACCTTGAATACTGTGTGCAGTTCTGGGCCCCACAATTGAAGAAGGATGTCAAGGTTTTTGAATGTGTCCAGAGCTGGTGAAGAGACAGGAAGGAATGGCCTATAGGGAGTGGCTAAAGATTTCAGGCTTGTCTAGTTTGGAGAAAAGGAGGCTGAGTGGCAACCCATTGCTCTCAACAGCTTCCTGAGGAGGGGAAATGGAGAAGGAGGAGTTGGTCTCTTCTGCATAGTGTCTAGTGACAGGACATATTGGAATGTTTCAAAGCTGTGCCAGGGACACTAGGAAGCATTTCTTTACTTAGAGGATGGTCAAACACTGAAACAGACTTCCTAGAGAGGTGGTTGATATCCCAAGCCTGTCAGTGTTTAGGAGGCATTTGGACAGTGTCCTTTAATAATTTTCTTTATTTTTTCTTTATTTTGTTCTGAAATGGTCAGGCAGTTGGAAAAAATATCCTTGGAGCCCCTTATAACTGAAGTATCTATCCTATTCGTTATCACTCACTATGTCAGCATCTGTGTCTGGTCTTGTGATGGGGTACGTGAAACAGGAAGTTCTTTGTGTCCACCTTACCTCCTCCTCCTTCTCCCAAACCTGTTTGTTTTGTTTTCCAAACTGCTCTGCTGTCGCCGCCCCCCTCCCCCAGGTTGTTGACGCTGGTAGCCACAGCAACTAATGGGTGGGTATGGGGCAGGCTGGAGCAGCTGGTTGAGCTGCAGCGCAAGCCGCCGCCAGGGCTTCCCAGCGTGGTGTATGGAGCAGTGCTGAGCACACGCCTGCGGCAGGCAAGGCTGCATCCGGGCAGATCACGCAGGCACAGAGCAAGGAAGTGACTTTCATGTGCAAATCAGCTGAGAAAAAAAAACCAGCTGCCGCACAGGACCCTGGGATTCCTTCTCTCTGGCTATAAAAGGAGACAGAGACATCAGACACTTCCTTTTTGCTTCTCTTTCTGCCTCCTGCCTCACTGGAGAGAACACACGAACACGCAGAAGGGGAGAGACGACTGCCACGTGGCCTCCGCCATCTTGACCACGCAGTGCTCTGCTTTCCATCTAACTGGGACTTTTTCAGCCATCTGAGTCCCTGGCTCCATCGAGATCATCTCAGCTCACCTCACCTTCTTCCCACTCCAACCGGACTATATTTCTTGCAGGTTTTATGAGGGGTGGGGAGGGAGAAACCTCGTGGCACGGTGAGGGGGGGAGAGACCTGGAAAGCTTTCTTACCTATTTCTGTATTTACACTGTTATATATATATTTATTTGTTAAAGTTATTCTTTATCACTTTTCCTTGGGTGTGCGTGTGTGTTCATTCTACATTTATTCCTTTATCCTGAGAGGGGGAGGTCCTTATCTGGGTCTTTCCTAAAAACAGTCTGGTCAAACCAAGACAGGTCTACAAGAAGTAAAAAAGCTTAATGCAAACAACAGAATTTGGAAAACCTCTGAAGGAGGATGAGAGGATGAAATAGGTTGGAAGGAGAAAGATTAGTTTTTATACTGAGGGAAGACTATAGGAACATTCTTTTAGTGGAGGAAGATATAAGGAAAATAAACTTTGGAGAAATAGGAGGGACACAGTGGAAATTTGGGACAGAAAGGAAGAAGAGAATGTGTACAGAACAGAGACATTTACAACCTTAGGAGTACAGAAATAAATTGTAGCCCAAGGCGTAAAGCTGAAACCCTTGATAATGGTGCTATTATAAATATGAGTCCGTATCCTGTTTCTCCTGTAGCACAACAATCCACACACCCATATCCATGTATTTCAGCTTTGTTTGCAAACATATCCTACTGAATCTAAACTTCATATCCATAAAGTAATAAAATATGTATTTCCTTCCCAAAAGTTCCTCCCACAATTTTTGGTCTAGTATAGTGTTTCTTTGGTTTTCCTGCAACAAAGCACAATGTGTTATTAATTTTTTTTTAATATTTGTTTAAAATATCTTGTTCTTATTACCAACTAAGAATTTGTTTGCAGTCTTGTCAAAAGTTGGAGATTGTTGGTTGCAAAGCTGGAAAGGACAAATTTCTTTATTATTTATACAGAAAGACTTAGCATGTTATTACAAATCAATGGTGTTACTGTTTTTCCCTTAACATTCAGGCTATAACATTCATTGTTTTGACATTTCATGAGTTATTTTAGGGTTCTGGAATTCATTTATGCAGGTATTTAGTGGCATAGCTGTTGGCAGCAGAGACTTTATTCACTTTCATAAAGGTTTGCTTGTGTCTTATTCGTAATTTGCAAACGAGCATCATGCTACACAGCCTAAGATAGATCCTGAGTGTGAATTGCCACATCTGGGATAGAATCTTTAGTCCAATCTCGGTAAAAATCTATTACACATTGTCCTAATTTTTCATCCTGATCATTGCCTTTTTGTGATGCAACCTTAACTGAATTCATTCCTTTTTTTATTATTATTTTAGTCACAGAAAGATTAGTAAAAGCCTCACTTTCTCTGTTGAGTCATACATGCATATTTTTGAAAAGAACATTGAGTAATAAAAAGGAAAAATAAATATTCAGCCTAACAAAACATTCTTTCTGTTAATGGAAGTTCCTCTGTTTTCAAAAATGCAATGAACACAGAATGTGCTTCTGGGATGCAGAAAAAGAAAATTATCAACAAGAGATTTCTTAGGTGAAAATAATAGTTTCAAATCTATCTACAAAGAGAAATTTGATTTAATAACTTTGCTTTTCAATGAAACTAAGGAATTGCATATAAAGACTTAATTTAGAACTTAGAATTTTAGACCACTTCATTGTGCAGAAGTCTAATTTTGAAATACTAACATCTAAACCACCTCCAAATTTTTTCTGCGGTCTTCTTAAATTTAGTCATGACATGTTCCAACATCTCCTGAAATACAGTTTGACCTTTTAATATAATCCTTGCTAAATTCATTTTCTAGGAATAGGAAGTAGTCAAGTTAATTCAAGGAAGCCCAGGACCACCATTTTTTTCTGATGTTTGTAGTAGAAAACAGGAAGAAATTTTTTTCTGTAAATCTTTCACATCTTTTTAGAAATACCTGTTCTGTCTGGTTTTCTTCCTAGCTATTTGAGAAGTTTCCTGAAAATGTTTTTCTTACAAAATATCTATTTGTGCCATTTTAACAAGCCAATCTTTCTCTTTTGTCTTTCTTAAGGCTCAGTGCCTCTTAAAAGTGTTGTTTCATTTTTTCTTTCCATATTAAGTTACTGCTATTGTTTTTACTCATTCTAGCTTATAGTACAATGTCAGAGATCATTTTCTTAACTGTTATATAGAAACTAAACATTGTGTCAAAGATGTAGGCTAAACTCTGTGCAGGATTGATGTCAGCTCTGGATGGTTTACAATACCATTAAAATTACTGGTTTGTTTTGTAGATATAAAGAATTCTAAACAACAGCCTTTCTTTGATGGTAGTTGCAAATTTTCCTGCTCTCTAACAAAGCCAGCTGAATGAAGCAGAAAAGTTTCCTGGTTTCTATAGAAATGGAAGAACTAATCAGTATAACTGCTTCTGTATATTTTTTCTTTCAGCCACATTCTGCTCTCATAAAATACATATGAGTTCTGGTAATCTTCATTGACACTGCCAATTGTTCCAGCTTATTGGGTTGCTTGTAGAAACAATAACAAAAGCTGTTTCTAGAATGTAATTTGGTGGAATATTTAATTATCAAAATCATTGTGTAAAAACACTTATTGTGTAATTATGAGACATAAGGCCATAACTGGAATAATTCTTAGTTTACATAACCTATTTTCCTGAAGCAGAAAGTACACACAAATATTCGTATTATATAAATATTTAAAAATTCATGATGACATATAATAATAATTATCAGTTTAGACGTATCATGTTTGTTATTGCAGGTGAAATTTCACAGATATTTTTAGTTTGTTCCTATTATTTCTAATAGAAAAATACTGGCACTGTTATACACAGACAATGAGACCACGTACACTCTCAGCAAGTTTGCAGACACCAAGCTGTGTGATGCAGTCAAGGACTTGGGTCTGCTGATGGATGAGAAGCTGGACATGAGCAAACAGTGTACGCTGGCAGCCCAGAAGGACAATCGCATCCTGGGCTGCATCAAAAGAAGCGTGGCCAGCAGATCCAGANCAGAGGGAAGGGATGACATTCAGATGGACCTTGACAGGTTTGAGTGGTGGGCTTGTGCAAACTTCACGTAGTTTAACAAGGCCATGTGCAAGGTCCTGCACTTGGGTCAAGGCAATCCTGAGCACAAATACAGGCCAGGTAAATAACAGATCTAGAGGAGTGCTACGGTGAAGGACTTGGGGACACTGGTAGATGATAAACTGAGTATAAGAGAGTAATGTGCTTTTTCACCCTAGAAAGTCAAATGCATCCTGGGCTACATCAAGAGTGGTAGCAGGTCAATGGAGATGATTTTCCTCTACACCACTGTCATGAGACCCATCTGGACCACTGTGTTCCGCTCTGGGGCCTTCAGCAGAAGAAAGACACAGACCTGTTGGAGTGAGTTGATGATGATGATGATCAGAGGTCTGGATCACCTCCCCTGCAAGGACTGGCTGAGAGTTGGGGTTGCATAGTCTGGAGAAAAGAAGGCTCCAAGATGATGTTATAGTAGCCTTTCAGTACTTAAAGGGACCTATAAGAAAGATGAGAAAAGACTATCTGGGTTATTAGTGATGACCTCTCAGATTCATCTCTGACCATTAGCTGATGAAGGGAAAGAAAACACTGCTTGTGCTAAGCTGACAAAGAGAATCACCATCCGTCTGCCAAGACTAATGACAGGGAAGACCTTCTGCTTGAAAAAGGCCAACAAAGGGAGACATGAGTATCTGTGAGCTCTAGGAAAAATCCTATACTGTGATACTAGGGTGCTCAAATCTATTATAATCTGCAGAAAGACAACATCTTAATCATAGGTTAACCTCTATATCTGTATATAGCTGCATGCACATGTGTAATTTGCTTTTGCTAGGCGAGTTTTGCTAAGTCTTACAGAAAACACTCTATTTATTATAACCCACTATTGATTTTGACTGATTAAGCATTATTATTCTGTAAGTTACCATAAAAATATTAATACATTTAAATTGCTGCTATTCCTTCAATTTGCTGCTGTCCCTTTAAATTGCTGCTGCCTCAAGTTTACAAAAAGCACAGTATTAGTTAAAGCACTAAACTGAAGTCCCACTGAAGTTGCTGGATCACTCTGAAATCTACAACTAAGCAGTGTTCTAGAAATGTCAAATGGTATTTTATTTTCGTATGGAAATGCTGATACTAATTAACAATACTTAAACCACTTAATGTCTGTTGTGGTTAAACAAAACTAATGTAATTTGTCAACCATCTTTGTGTAACTGTGTCCTCAGATATGTTGACCCAGCAATGACCTCCTGGAAAGCATTTAAACAGCTAATTTAAAAAAAATAAATGAAATCATCAGACTCTTTAATGTTATATAACAATGTATAGAACCATTACAATTTATTTGCGGCTTAAACACACATTATGCTTTCCTATATGCTGAGTGTAGAAAAACACAGATAACTGATGCTTCATAGGCTTGCTGAGTTTAAAGCATATAAAGAATACAAAATCACTTTATATTAGAGAGACTTTAGCATTTTTTTAAAACAAATTAATTTGATCTCAGGCTCTTCAGGATGAAATCTCAAGTGAGTAAGGAGAAATCAATATATATTTCTGTGTTGCACATTCCCATAGTTGTTAGAGAACCACTATTATCCTTCTTAACAAAATCACTATGCTGTTGTTACTCTCTGGTGCAATGTCTTTGGCAGTGTGTTTTAGACTGTCACTGCAATTATATCACTTAAGAGATCAAATGAAGAACCTCTAATTATGTATTTATGCTGCTTCAAAAAAAATTAAGTTATAGGAATTTATTTTCAGAAGTAAATGTTGTTATGCACTTAATTATATTCTTTAATTCTTAAACCATATAAATGTTTGGAGTGATTATAGACTGTGAATTACAATGTACTGCTTGGGAATAAGAAAAAAATGACTTTTTATTTTTTCTTTTAATATGAAGTCTTGATTTCTGTTGCATACAAAGTAACATTTTAGAGGTGGAATGGAGGAGGTATGCAGTTTTGATCCACCTCTGTTATTGAAATGAACATCATGCTTTTTCTGAACATAAAATAAATCTGTTACTTTTTGTATGTATGGCTAGGCTTCGCGAACAAAGGTTAAGGGAGGGCTCCACCCACACTCCTCATCAGTGCCTTTTTCAAGTGCGCTGATAAAAAGAGGAGAGCAGATAGCACCCTCGAGCCTGCGCAATGGATTTTTTTTAGGTGAGACACAGCATGCGCAGAGCTGGACCCACCCTTTAGTCCTAAGGTTCATCTGCCAAGACCTAGCAAGCTTGGACGCTGGCAGCGAAGTCCTTAGGACGTAGGTTTTATTAGAGTGTCCTTCTCCTAGATGGAAGGCCTTACAGGGCTAAATGAGCTCCATCTGTTCAAGCAAATTCTGACTTAATTGAGCAATTCAAGATGAAGTTTTATGGCTTACAAAGGAGAAAAGACTGGATTGTTGTAATGTACCAAAGATCATTTACATTTCCCAAATTTGAAATTTGGATATTTATCTGATATTTCAGGCTATTTGGAATGCTATCCAGCTTAAGAAAAAATAACCATACTATAGAGCAGACTGCTTTCTAAAGTGCAAGTTAAACCATTTTTTATGATTTTTAAAATCCACTTTTCCTCAGACTCATTTGAATATTGCTATGTCTCATGGGACTTCAAACTGCGGCAGTGGTCTAGACCTAGTGATTTGGCATCTTTTCACCAAGAATTCTTGAGGTTCCATTTTGATAATATCACATGTTTAGAGTCAAGTATTTTATATTTTTGCATAACTAGGACTCAGACTGTCTATAATACTTTCATCAGGATCTCAGCTTCTTAAGGATTTAGTTAATTATGAGTAGCTCATAGTATCCTTTAAGGGAATCATTATATCCTCAGTTAATGAAGTTAAATTAGAACTTTGAACTGGTGCTAATTAATAAAGCAAAGACAATGCATCATGACCTGGATTTGGTTCAAGTATGATGGGTTTGTAAGTCATGAGTTATAAGAACTGGGTTACTGGAGATGACATGCTTGGATGATGCATGCTGTGCAATATATGTAGCCAGTGTCTTCAAGACCATGTTTTAAGAGTTGTTGTAAATCTGGTCAAAGAGACTCAAAGAAAACAAGCACTACAGAAGACTTTACAGCAGAAATATTGTATTTGTAGTGGTTTTTTATGTATCTCTATATAGTATCTTACATATTTATATGTATATAATTGTATACATGTATACACACACACTCCCATTAAATTTTCATTTTGATTAATTTTCTGAAGCAAGAATTCCACAAAGCAATCTGTTTAGGGTCTGCTAATAGGCAGCTCTGCTGCTGTCTCTAAGAGAGCTAATAGATATCTCTGCTGCATAGTCTTCTTTGTGTCACACATGTTTTCCTGTGCTTGGGAAGTGTTATATTTGCTAGAATTCAGTTGACTGAGAACCTTGATCCAAGCTTTTTGGCAAAACCACTCAGTTTTCCTAGATGATTTCAAGGCTACAGCTCCAAGTCTTCTAACATGCTTTGCATTTATTTGGTTTAACAGACAAGATACCTGGACATTTTACTAGTTCTTATATCCTTCCCAAACTGAAACTTCTTAAGCTATTGGATTTTCTTGAGGAACTAAGATATCAGTCCTAAGAATGGCTGAAGTGCCTGTGGCCCAATACCATGTTTTCAGTAACAATTAACAGAAGTTGTCTAAGATAGATATTAACAGACCAAATTCAGTGGTTTTCCTGGTTTCTAACGATATGGTTCAGGCTTTTGGACTAGCTCTAGTATTATTTTATTTTTTTGGTGGAGGACGGATATACTGTATTTAATATTAGCGGTTAGTATTTAATATTATGAGTTCAATAGCAAAGTGAACTATACATCTCAGTTTAGGAAAGGAAGCACTCTCAGGACAAATACTGTTTTTGTTAAAGCACATTCATGTGATCTTTTATTGTGTGAAGTTCTTCTTATTCCTTAAAGATAGTAGAAAAGATAAAAACGTTCATGATGTCTGTTTCAGCTATGATGAAACACAGAAGAAAAAGTTAAATAAAGATGGACTAATTTGCAATGCTTCCTATGTCTCTGTGTAGTATTCTTAGTACAGATCTAACCTTTCAGCATGGTGATCATTGGATAAGAATGGTATTTTTTACAAAAGTAAAAACTTAACTGCATGATTCTAAAGAAATGCTGTGAACATGTCATACTTAGTGAAAATGCTTTACAAATGTGTGTTTTAATGCTTTAAACTGGAACAATTACTACTTTTCCCACCAGGAAGTACAAAAGGATCACTTAAGAATGGCTAAACAAATGAAAGACTAAAAGACTTCAATTCTGTCTTTTCTACCCTCCCCCTTCCTTCATAAAGGAAAAATTGTATTGATCATTGATATTATTCTTTCAAGAGATGCTTGAAAAGGCAGTGTCCTTGATAGTGCTTGTCCTAATTTGGTTGTCCACCACAACATCATTCTCTCTAAATTGGAGGCATATGGATTTGATGGATGGACTGCTTGATGGTTGAGGAATTCATTGGATGTTCTTATCCAGAGGGTAGTGGTCAACATCTCAATGTCTGACAGAAATCAGTGACAAGTAGTATCCCTCAGGGGTCTGTATGGGAACCAGTACTGTTTAAAATCTTCATCAATGACATAATGGGATGAAGTGTACTCCCAGCAAGATTACAGATTACACTTTGCTGCTGAGCAGGTTAGTAGACTTGCTTGTGTTTCTTTCAAGTGGCCTCCTCTTGGAGAAAATTGAGAATAGGGTCATTAAGACAACTCGAGAAACTGTTCCATCATACTGGTCAAAAGCAAGTAGACAGCACCATAATGTCCTCTTTCTTGTTGGAGATCAGGATTGTCAGTACAACACAGAGCAAGTCTTAAGGGTTTTGATTATCACTATGAAATATGATCAACAGGAATGTTCATCTGGGTTCATCTCAATTACCTCCAGCAGCAGGAGAAATTTTGTTGCTGTTGAAACCATCTACACTGGATATAATTCAGAGAACTTGTATAGACACATTTTGAGGGTGAAACTCAGCTTACAGGTTTTTTTCAATGTGTTTTGTATCTCATATTTCTGTGATACTAAGCAAGGTGTTGTTTGCCTTTCTAAGCACGCCATGGATTTGCCTGTGAGATGCTATCAAAAGACAACACACTAAGAGACATAACAGGGATTATAAAATATTTCATCATTCAGCTTCATCTGTACAATTTACATGGCTTGTATGGCTAGGCTTTGCGAACAAAGATCCAGGGAGGGCTCCACCCACGCTACTCATCAGTGCCTTTTCCAAGTGCGCTGATAAAAAGAGGATAGCAGATAGCAATCAGTTGATCACTGATGTAGAGGGCAACACCTCCTCCCCTCCTCCCCTGCCTGTCCTTTCTAAATAGCTTGTACCCTTCTATCCTTACATTCCAGTCACGGGAATCATCCCACTAAGTTTTGGTAATAGCCATTATGTCATGGCTTTCCAGCAGCACAGTGGCGCTTAATTCATCCTGCTTATTGCCCAAGCTGCGTGCATTTGCGTAGAGGCACTTCAGCTGGGCTGGCCATGTCACCCTCTTAGGTGAATCCCCTTTGATTCCCTTGGGGTGTCTTGAAGCAACTTCCCTGGCTTGCCTCAGGGCAAGAAGTTGAGAGCCTTTACTAGCACACCTTCCCTCTGGTCTTGGAGTGCTGCCCCACTGTTTTTCACTGGCAAACATAGTATATATATATATATGTTATACATAATATATATATAAAACATTTTTTCACAGCATCTAGCAGTCTGAAGCCCATGAATTCACTCATTAATAACAAGAAATAAAACTAAGTAACATTGCATGCTAACCATATATAGAAGGCACTGTTTAAAAAGGATCAAGACTTCAAAACCTATCTCAATATATAGGAACGCTTTCTTAACAATGCTTCTATATAAATGGTTCAGTGCTCTTACCTTAGAGTTTTGTAAAGGAAGTTTCTACCCTGCTTTTCCTGTCCCATGAGTACCTTTTTCTTATTTCAATTGCATCTGAATGGAGGGATTTAGATATTGTTAATTTGTTCCTTGACATCTTTTCTTTTAAGCTTCTTGATTCTCCCTGAATAATACTTCTCAAAGTAAAGAATGGCAAGAGTACAAATTGGCAGAGATTTGGGAATCTCCTTCCAAAAATTGGAGACTTTGCAATAGAAGAACATAATCGAATATCACCCTCAGGGCACAATGTTCAGAACTTCATTTACTAGCATTATAAATGAATTCACTCTTTAATTAGCAACTAGCAGTATGAGAAGGAAATAACATGATTGGTAACATATGATGGAAATGAAGTATGAAGTTTGTTGTTTTTTTTTCTGGACCAATACTGCTTATATATGAAAATCTGGTACTGTAAACTGTTACTTACCCTGGATTCTGCAGCTGCAAGCTGATTAAAACTCAGCAGGAAGAGCTATAATAAACAAATACCACCTGCTGCAAGAACAGGTGTTTGTGTCTTCATTTAGAAACCAAAGTAAAACAGAAGATGCCAAGGGGCTGAAGTAGATCAGTATTTGGATTGACATAATTTGTTACTACTTGTCCTTGAACTTAAAAGCATATTATTCTGCTTTAAAGATACTTTGATATGCATTCAACAACCATTTCTAGTAGCAATCTGCCTTCTCTGTGCAGCTGTCCATTCCCCATACTATATGCATTCACTGAAAATATTTGTTTCTTCTTTCACTGGTGTATAGCAGAGAGTCTTTGACTGAGAACATTGTAAGCACAAAAATAAGTTTAACTAGCATTTGATATTTTATTTCATGCACTAATCTCATCAGTGATTTGTTTGACATTTGTAGTCCAAATAGATCAATATTGTCATGGGAATCTATCATGCCTTATCTGTTCTTTGAAGGATTGCATACATGTTTACAAAAGAAGATATATATTTTAAAAAACAAAAGTACAATTCATTCGTCATCATTGTCGTGGCTAGGCTTCATGAATGAAGATCTTTGGAGGGCTCCACCCATGCTCCTCATCAGCGCCTTTTACAAGCGCGCTGATAAAAAGAGGATAGCAGATAGCACCCTCGAGCCTGCACTATGGATTTTTTTAGGTGAGACACAGCAACAATTCATTATGCTTCAGATATTTATCTCACTGACATTGTGATGCAGGTGAATCAAAGAGTATCTCTCCCAGTGAAAGTCAAGGTCTGTTCACTATCTGTCTTTCACGTTTGCGACTTCTCAGTGGCAATTTCCACTTTCAGAAATCTTTATTCATGCTATGTATTTGTTCCTGTAACTAAAAAAATGCAGGGGAATGCTTACCAATGATTGTGGTATACAATTCCAGAATCAATTAGACTAAATGGATCCAGTCTGTCCCAAAGAAACTACCAGGAAGCTACTTTCATGTTGCAACAAGTCTCAAACTACTTGGCATAATGGTGTTTTTTTTTAGATTGTAGTTCACAGAGGAAAAATTTAAGATAGTTCATGGTGGCAGATAATACTTAGCCAGCCAGCAGGGAGAGAACTCCAAGGTAACAAACAAAGTTTCTGAGTGCTCTATTTTTTTTCCTCTCTTTTGCAAGAGATGTCACACATAAATAAGGACTGAAATCCTATAATACTTAAAGCTCATGTGAAGAGTTATTACTGGGAATAAAAGCAATATCACAAAGTCATTTAAAATCTACTCTCTTCCAGAAGTGTGGATTATAAAAAGGAGAAATTGAGAACTGGAAAGCTTTTGGGAAGATTTAGCATATCTAAGATGTAAAAATTACTTTCCTGTCTTATTTAGGGAGCCTGTATGGGTTGAACAGGAGCTGGATCAGCAACTTACTAAAGGTAGGATTAACTGGGGGTTTCTGCTTGTTTTTGAATTTCTGACAGTCTAGATGTTTAATAATCTTGGAGGTAAATGATGCTTTAAATAGTTTTTAGATCAATATCCCAAGAGAAAGCATAAGTAGACAGTAGAAAGCATAAGTTATTTGCTACAATGGACATAAAGCATTTTGACAACAAGCTGACTGATCTCTTTAATGTTATTGTGTATTGGAGCAAAAATTTCCCTAAAAAAAAAAAGAGGAAACAGGCAAATCTCATTATATGGGTAAAATCCACTTTCACTAATATAGAAGACACCTGGAACTTATTTTAAATTATATTTTCTATATTAAATATGGTGAAGTATTTGAATGGGATTTGTATGAGATGATTTTACAGTAGAACTATATATCACTTTAAATTCTGTTCACAAAAGCATACACATTGTTGGTTTAGATACTTTAGAATTTAACAACTATTATAGTTAAGCCAGTAATGTAAACAGATTTTTTGAAGAGATTTTTTTTTCTTAGTATAAGTAGATATGAGCCAGAGAACTGGGAAGGAACTGAAATATATTTTGAAAAATAAGGTTGAAAAAAACATAACCATTGCTGAAATAGTTCTGATGTAGATTATAGAAGGATGTAACTAATTTGAGTGAATATTCAAATATATGTGGAAATATATAAGCATGGGCCTTTTAATGTGGAAGTCAAGCTACATGTTTATTTTAACAAACTGAAAGGTAAGGGAAAGCTCATTTTTTTGTAGACTCAAGAAAATAAATAAAGCTGATCTATCAACTATTCTATGGGAAAAAAAAACATAGATGGGTCATAAATATGACTGAAACTTTTCATTTTAGGTGCAGCTACCTGTTAGCTGTTGTAGTTAACAGATTGGGTTTTTTTGGGGGGTAGATAAGACTTTCACAGTGATATGTAAAATTGTTGCAGAATTTGAGTTAGGTCAGCACTTTTTTAACCATCATGGTTTAGTTCTAGTCAGCAGCTGACCACCACAGTTTAAATGCTGCCCTCTCTACCCCCTCCTTCTGGTGGAATAGGAAGGAAAATTGGGAGCAAAATGTAACACACCCTGGGTTGAGATAAAGCAAGTTTAATAGGAAAACAGAAAGAGCAAAGAAACAACAGGAATAACAATAGTACTGATGAAGAAATATATAAAGCAAGTGATATAAAAGGCAAAAATCTCACCCGATGCCACATGCACCAAAAACTTCTGCACCTAACTGCACTAATCCTCCTCTTAGATAATGGGCATGAAATCATTATTGTGTGGAATATCCATTGGCTAGTTTAGTTGGCTATCCTGAGTGTGACCTCTCCCAGCTTCATGTGAAAATTTAACCCTATCCTAGCTGAACCTAGGACATTAACTTATGATCTATGGAGTTTTTAAATGGTTATTGGCTTGGGTAGCTGACACAGAAATTGTCTTCTAGAAAGACATAAGTTTCCTTATTCTTACAGCAGAGTTTAACTCATCAGTCCACATCCAAAAGAAAATCTTATAAAATCTGGTCAATTCATATTTTCTCAGGACAGTGAAAAAGAGATGTACATGAATATCAGGATGTTACAAGACCAGAATTGACTTCTTATTTTTATTTTTTTTGTTGTTAAATCGTACAAAAGATAGAGAGTGTAGAGGGAATAGTTGTTGCTGTTTCTTAGCCTTGATTTTCGTATTTTATTAAATTGCTTTTAGCCACAGATTGTCCCCTATGACTAAGATGTCAGATGTGTAGTTTATTCTGGCAGTGCCTGAAGTGCTGCTGGTTTTTCAGTGCTAGTATATAGTGTACATCCATTTGCATGGATATAAAGGTTAACCATGGTATAGTGGCCATTTTCAACCCAATAAGTTCTGTGAGTTGAGGCAGAGACAAAAATAGAATATTATTGAAGTGTATGTAATTAGAAATAAAAATTCAAGATGGTGAGAGATTATCTGAGTCATGTTTTCCTGTCTTACTCTGGCAAAAGCTGTTTGACATTTTTTTCTGAATTTCAAAGAAAAAATCAGCAGAGATGCAAAATGTCTGCAATAACCATACAGTGAGTACATGGTTCAGATCTAAAATCTATTTCTGAACTATTAATATTTCATATTTTCAGAACTTCTGTACATCTGGATTTTATTCTATGGTCCTTCTTGCTAGAAATTGTTGCATTGGATCTTAAGTATTTAAAGCAAACAGTCTCATTTTTTAATATAGGGTGGAAATCTCAGGAAATATTCCAGATTTTCTGATGTCCAGAATTCTGGCAGCATGTCCAAACCCAGACAGTACAGCGACTTTGTAATCTTCTTTTTAGAGAGAATTTCTCTGAAAAGTAACTGCAGTTGGCTGATCTGGTGGATAGCATTAAAACAATATCCCAGTTGCCTTTATTTTACTTTCTTCTAAGAGGTTTTATGTGTGTATACTTCCCCTTCCCATACTATTCTCTTCATAAAAAAAATTTTTTTTTTACTTGTTAATATTAGTGTAGTTTATATAACTTTTGTCATTCTTTCAAATATTTACCTCCATTATTTATGATTTTGCAAGTATTACAAATTTATTTTTAAACTCCAAATACTTCATTATAGCACTGCAAAAATGCTGAATATTACTGTTAAGAGTAAAACCCAAAATAATAAATGTTTCAGTATTTTTTTAATGGTATAGTAAACAACAGAAACGCGAAATCTTTGCGCTATGGATTTTTTGTATTCAGTCTGGCTTGGAGAAAGTTAATTTTCTTAATACCAGCCCCTATTATGTTATGCTTTGCATTTGCAGCTAAAACAGTGCTGGTAATATTCCAATATTTTGGCTATTGCTGAATAGTGCTTGCAAAGCTGTCTCTCCTTCCTACTCCACCATACCCTCTAGCCAAAGCAAGTAAGCTGGAGCTGGACAAGGGGCCTGGAGGTACATAGTTGGGACAAATGACCCAAACTGACATTCCAGACCAGATGATGTTATGCTCAACAATAAATGCTGAGGGAAATCTAGAGCAAAAATGATAAGTGGCTGGATGGACATTTAAAAATTGATTACTTAAATTTCAAACTTGTAAAATATTTTTTAAAATTAAATCTAAGCAAATTTTGCTTGAGCTGTGCAATGTCTTTGAAATGTAAGTAATTGACTAATTCTACTGTTTGCTTGCAACCCTAAGAGAGGAAGTGGAAAGTATCCTCTAGTAGTTGCTGTTATCTCTATACCTGAGTTATCACACCTGCAGGAAGGAGCAGCAGGATAGAGTTCCTCTAATTACTTAGTTGCTAGAGAGTATCTCATATGCAGATGATCACTATCCTTACCAGAGCCCACAGTAGTAATATAAAAAGAAAAGAAGCTGTAATAATTCTTTAATATTTTGTCCCAGCAGTAGAACAGGTCAGAGCAACTCTAATAAAGGAAAGTAACAGACAAGGATGGATAAGTCAAACTGAAGAATAAGAAGGGAGGGCACAGACAGTGGAAGCAGGGATAGATATCCCAGGAAGAGTACAGGGACACTGCCTGGTTGTGTAGGAATGAAGTCAGGAAGGCCAGTGCATAGCTGGAGCTGAACTTGGCAAGAGACACGAAGAATAATAACAAGGCCTTCTACAGGTACATCAGCCAGAAAATGAAGGTCAAAGAACGTGTAACCCTCAATGGACATGACTAGCAAACTGGTAATAATGGATGAGGAGAAGGGTGAGGTATGCAAAAATTTTTTGCCTCAGTCTTCGCTAGAAATCTTTCCACAGCTCTCAAATGGATGGACTTCAAGGCAGAGACTAGGGAAGCAATGTCCTTCCCACTGTAAGAGAAGATCAGGTTCATGACCACCTGAGAAACATTAACATATGGGACCTGACAAGATGCGTATCAGCATCCCAAGGAAATTGGCTGATGTAGTTGCCAAGCCACACTCCATGATGATTGAAAAATCATGGCAGTCAGGTGAAATCCCTGGTGATTGGGAAAAGGACAATATTGCACCTGTTTTTAAAAAGGGTAAAAATAAGAGCCCTGGGAAATACTAACTTTTCAGCCTCACCTCTGTATCTAGAAGATCACAGACCATATACTTCTAGAAGCTATGCTAAAGCACATGGGGAACATGGAGGTGATTCAACAAAGCAAGGATGGTTTCACAAAAGCAAGCCTTGCCTGACCAACTTAGTGGCCTTCATGCTATTTAATATCTCCATTTTTATTCTCTCTTCAACTTCTATGACATAATTCTCTATCTATCACAGACTGAATAGACATTGATTTGTATTTATCCAAATCAGAGCATAGAAAATTATAAGCACATGAAATTTCAGGTTACCTTGAATTTTCATAGGCTGTGCATTTCATGAGATTAATGTAAGAGGATAGACAGAGGAGTACACAACCTTCCCTGTATTATTTTTATGTATTTATATATTATTGACTTCCAGTATTTATACATAATCAAATAATTCTAACATTATTCCAGTAGTGCAATTTGGAGGAGGGAAAATAGTTCCATTACAATAATGATTTATTTAAGATTATTAGAACTGAGTATAGGGTGGAAACTGAGGCAATGCTGGATGATAAGAAATCCTCTTTCTCTGTCATTTAATTTGGAATTATTTTTTTAAGAAATCAAAATGTTAAACAGGAATTTAGAAATAGTATCTGCAATTCTACAGTTCTTTCAGAATCAGCCTAATGCTGATATCTGCCTTGAGATAAAGATCTTGAAGATATTTCATTTCATATTCTATGTTAATTCATTTCTCATAGCTTACACAGAGTTTTGACTGTGTAAACCTTGAGAGGCAGTTACTCAAGTAACTGTTGTAGGATATGTAATGACCAATCTAGTGGCTTCCACGGTGGACTGACTGCAACAGTTGACAAGGGAAGACCAACCGATGTCATCTACCTAGATTCTGTAAGGTCTTTATCATGATCCCACAGGACATCCTTATCTCTAGAGACAAATTGGGAGGATGGACTACTCAGTGGATAAGAAATTGACCAGATAGATAGATGCAGCCAGAGACTTGCAGTCAATGGCTCCATGTCCAGGTGGAGACTAGTGATGAGTGATGTCCCTCAGGGCTCTGTCTTGGGACCAGTGCTCTTCAATATCTTTCTCAATGGCATAGACAGTGGGATTGAGAGCACCCTCAGCAAGTTTGCAGATAACATCAAGCTGAGAGGTACAGTTGACACAGCAGATGGAAGGGATGCCATACAGGGGGAACTAAACAAGCTCAAGAAGTAGACCCACTTGAACCAAATGAGGTTTAACTAGTCCAAGTGCAAGGTCCTCTGCATGGGTCAAGGTAATCCCAGACACGAGTATAGACTGGGAGAAAAAAATCTTTGAGAGAAGCCTTGATAAAAAGGACTTGGGGGTTCTGGCAGATGAACACCTGGACATGAGCCAGCAATATGCACTTGCAGCCCAGAAGGCCAACTATATCCTGGGCTGCTTCAGAAGATGGTAGTTACCTAGAGAGGTGGTGGATGCCCCATCCCTGGAGGTGTTCAAGGCCAGTTGGATGGGGTTCTGGGCAACCTCCTCTAGTAAAACTAGATGATCTTTAAGATCTCTTCCAACACAAGCCATTCTATGATTCTATGATAATTGCAATGAAACATTCAATTGAAAACTTACTTCCTCTTTTCTCCAAAGTCTCTGAGACAAAGATGGGATTAAAAGGAAAGAATAAGGATCCGAAACATAATGTGACTGACTAGGTCAGACCATTCACTTTCTATTACACTTTTTAAATGTCAGTTATAGTGCTATATGAATGGTAATACCTTTTAAATCATGGTCCAAAGCTATGGACCATGATTTTGAAGAAATGAATATTCATATACTTTTTTTCAAATTAATTTGATTGCTGAAGCAAAAATTTATTATCAATCATCCAGAAATATTGTAAATTATTTATTATATTCAGAGCTGTGCAAAATTTATCTCAGAGAAAAAAAAAGAATAGTCTTAGCTATTACTGGAGTTAGAATTCAAGATAATGAAGCTGTATTGTATTGCCTTCTTGTAAGCCATTGCTTTTGAAATAAATAAGTGGTCGTTCTTCAAGGGAAGATTTTAAGATCAGAAAAACAGAATTGCAAGATTTATAAATAAGTATTTGCAACAAAATGGAAAACTATTAGCAATGTACTAAACCAGTAAAAAACATAATCATACTGTTTTCTACTGGATCCTCTCCAAAATCAATCAAGTTGGTTAAGTCTTTGATACCAAATTCATTTTGACCTACATATAGTCTGAGAATTGAGAAAGTGCAGGGCATCCCACATAAGAAAATGAACTACTTACCTCAAGTATAACATTAGAGGAGAGAGGAAGTTGATTGATTAAGCTTCCTTGTAGAACAAACCTAAAACCTAAAGTCTTCAGGGAAAACAGTAGACTAGACAGATCTAACATGTAGACTGTTGAAAAATGACTTAAAGTTGCTGCTGTCAAAATGTCTTCAGAAATACTCTACCTTAAAAGCCTTTGGCCTAAATACTCCGATAAAGTAGACTGGAAACTCCTGGAATTTTTTATAGATCTGCCTGTCTGCATACTTGTGTGCACTTCATTCACCTGGCAGGTGGTTTGATCAATACCTGAGTCACAGAGATTCAGAGATCTGAGTCTTTTCATTGTTCCCCTTTTCTGTCAGTGATGAGCCTAGTGTAAATGTGAACAGAAAGATAGATGGGTGGAAGTGAGGCTGAGGTAGAGTTTTTACTCCCCATTAACCTATTCCAACAGAATTTCATTCAGATCACAGCAAAAGAACCAGCTCCAGTTTAGTGTTAACCTAGAATCCCTGTGGTAATAATACAGAGATGAGGCAGTTGATCGAAAGCTAATTCCCAGAGCTCATAGTCCTATTTTTAACTGTTAAATGCTTACCAGTGTGTATGTTTTTATACTAGATGCAAAGGGATGGATCAAATTCCCAGTCAAGTCTTTGGAAAGTCTCCTAGACAGTTCAGTAGAAGTTCAGACCAATAGCATACACATCAAACTCCACCAAAAGTAGTCTTGAACACGGTCTTGGAGTATCAAACCTTCAACAAATGCAAAATAGTTGACACTTTAAATGTATTCTCATTAGCAGGATTCATTGATTAAAACCAGTAATTTCTGTCTTCAGTTTAATAACTTCTGCTGTATTAGAATGTAAATATCCTGAATGGCATAAACTCAATATAGCTTCAGATACAGGAAAGTAGAAAAACACTGTACAGTTCTTGTACTTTAAATTGTTTCTTGCCCCTTCATAAGAATGCTATCATCCTACAGTTCTCTTCTTCTGTCCATCCTGAATGGTATTTATCACACACAAACCACAAACATATGAAAGCTTGCAAAGAACTCTAAGTATCTCAAATATTTCCAACAAGTAGAGAGCATGTTTCTTAACTGCCACCTTACTTTCACATCTAGTAAATAATTTCTACCTGGAGTAGATTCACATCATTTTAGTTGTTTGCAAATTAGGCATCTAATTTAAACTAACCCTAATTTAAAATTTCTCAGAAATTAAATTGCAAGCAGACACTTTCAGTAGAAGTTCATCCCACTTTCAAAGAGACATAAAAAAGGACGAAACTCTCTAGAGCTGAGTGACTGACCTCCCTCTAATCTCACCATACACTGACTGTTGAGAGAGAAAAACAACTATCTTTGATAACATGACCAGTTTCAGAGACTGATAAGAAAATCCTAAATTTCCTGTATTCTGAAATATTTCAAAATGAAAAATTACTTAGCCCTATATTTTTAACAGTCAGTTGACACCAAAATCTTATCCCATCAATAAGTATTATTTTATTTCATTAGCAGGCTTTAAAATCTAATTTTTTCTACTGTGAAGGAGGTGATGGAAATAAATCTGAGGATAAACTTCAAACTCTAAATATTCAAGTAAAAATACTGGATTCATAATCTTGCCAAGTAAGAACCCAGGTTTGTAAAAACACAGATTTTGAACCAGGAAGTACTAATTATCATCTAGAACTTGAAAGGTATTACTGGGATAGAATTATCAATGAGATTGTATTAATACTTCAGTGGGGTGGAACTTAATACACAAACCATAAGGCCACAGACTTAGAAATTAGTCTCAAAAGAAAAATTGCTATATACAGAGAATCATCAGCTAGAAATAGAAGAATAAAAATATCTAGTAAATTGCATCAAGAGTATAGGATAGCAGTGTGATACAGTTATAAAAATAAAAAGTTATTTATGCTATGGTTATATCCGAATATTTCCAGTAGTCAAGGTAATTCCCTCTTCCTACATGGTAAATCTGTAAGAGCTTTCAGAGGTTACTTTCAGGAAAAGTTTGCCAGTAGTAAATTTTGCTGCAACTAGGTGTAGATTTTACTTAGTTTAAATAAATGGATGAGTTTCACCAAGTTGAACACTGAGCCAGCAATGTGCCTTTGCTGCAAAGAGTTCCCTGGGCTTCATTAAGAAGAATGTTGCCAGCAGGTCAAGGGAGATGATCCTTTCCCTCCATGCAGCACTGGTGAGACACATCTGAAGTTCTGGGTCTGGGCTCCCCAGTACAAGGAAGACATGCAGAGACAGTCTAGCATAGGTCTACTAAGACAATGAAGACACAGGAGCAACTCTCCTCTGAGGAAAAGCTGAGAGATTTGAGACTGTTTAGCCTGGAGAAGGCTCAATGGAGATCTCATCAATATAAATCAATACCTGAAAAGAGGATTCAAAAAAGATATAGCTAGACTCATTTCAACAGTAGATCATGAAAAGACAAGAAGTCATGGGCACAAACTGAAACACAGGAGGTTCTGTCTGGAAATCAGAAAACATTCTTTCATTGTGGGGTAACTGAGCACTGGCACAGGTTGCCCAGGGAGATTGTGGAGTTTCCATGCTTGGAGGTATTCAAAGGCATTTGGACAAGGTCCTGAGCAATCAGCTCAGGACATGGGTTGAGCAGAGGAGCTGGGCCAGGTAATCTTCAGAGGTTCCTTCCAACCTCAACTATTCTGTGATTGTGTGAGTTCTGTTATATTAATCTTAGATTCTTAGTCAGAGATTCTTGGGTAGGACCCTTTCCTGTTCTCTGCATGGTTTCATATAAAGTGGGATTCTTAAGACTGCTAGAAAGATGTAGATATAATAGTTTAAGCAACTAGAGTTCAAAATAAAATCTTAATTTGCTTTAAAGTATGTTTGTAGTTCTTGTGACAGGCACAGTCTGAAAATCACTTGGGGTCTCCTGTGGCCCCTGGTGGGATAACTATGCCAACAGCAGAGGGAGCATTAAACGGTAAAGTGTGGGGAGTGAGACCCATGTTCCTATAATCCTTGTATGGGTAGGATGAGCTGATTAGCCTTCTGGCAGTCATCATAGGAGACGGACAACTCTGATTCCAAACCCGGGCAGATGGAGCTCATTTACCCCTGTAAGGCCTTCCATCTAAGAGGTTAAACCTCCATACTAAGGACTTGGCTGCCAGCGTCCAAGCTTGCTAGGCCCTGGCAGATGAACCTTAGGACTAAAGGGTGGGTCCAGCTCTGTGCATGCTGTGTCTCACCTAAAAAAAATCCATTGCGCAGGCTCGAGGGTGCTATCTGCTATCCTCTTTTTATCAGCATGCTTGGAAAAGGCACTGATGAGGAGCGTGGATGGAGCCCTCTCTGGATCTTCGTTCGCGAAGCCTAGCCACGACGATGACGACGACGATTACCTAGCATTTAGAGGTTGTGATTGTGAAAATTTGCACTCTGTTTATGGAAATTTTTGTGCCCTATTTATTCCAATTCTATCCTAATACTGTTTGTGTATTATACAAGACAGTATTTTAAATAAGTGAATGTTACAGGCAAAACACTGCAGTTACACACGTTTATTTTCTCTTTTCCTGCTTTTATCTGGATTCTTTTCCTTTTATATCATTGCAAAGTTTTACAGAAAGAAAATGTCCTTCTTCTGCCCTATTCAAAAGAAATATAATCTTGTATATATGTCTGTTATCCAGAAAAGTAGACTTTGTGTGTTGTAAAAAAAATCTTTCACTATGGAAGTATATTACAAGTTCTCCTGTGTAGTAATCTGCTTCCATGAGGAACTTTGAGTGGAAATGCATCTCCCTATTAAGATTCATCTTTTTTTGATTTTCTGTTCTTGCTTGTCTTAAAATTCATACGAAGTTTTTACAAAGGTCTCTAACATAGCTTGTGCTCTACTTTAAGGCCAGATACTCAATTCTAGACTAATTTAAATTTCCTTATTTCTCTCTTCTTTTGAATAAATTAAGACATTTTTTCTACTTCCAGCAGTAGCTTTATTATTACAAGCAATACAAAAGCAAAATGATCAGCATTGCACAACCAGTCCCTATGCACTGTTAGCAATATTACCCTAGTAACAATGTTAAAGTAGTGTTAGTTCTACTTAGCTGATTTAGTTTCCACATAAGAGTAATTGCAATTTGTTCTAGGTTTCAGATAATATCAATTAAAGATTGACTACAGACAAAGGTCTTTGAACTTTTCCAGAACAGGTATTTAAAAATAAACATGCTCCTATATATTTGCACCTGAATATGGATCCTTGGCTTGCTAGATATATTTGACTGCAGATTCTTCAGGATGGTTAATTTACCATTCTAGTTTTTAGGGAAGATACACGTTTACTTCTGTGTAGCACCCCTGATGATATGGGTCACTACTAAATAAGACCATAACATAAAGCAGAAGTTTAACTTTTGTGATACATGAAAAAAAAGAGCAGCTCAGCCACTGAATTTATGAGATTATCCAGAAATGTACAGAGGATTTGAGGGAAGTCTTTTGGTTTGTTTCCTTTAGATTTTATAGAACAGGAATGACCCAGGGAACCTTCCTCCAGTAATTGCTCTTAAAATCACCTCATGAAATCACTACTCTTCTATGCAACAATTGTGGGTCAGGACCTAGTATTTCTGCAAGCCTGAAAGCCTTTGAAATACTGTTCATAGTATGTGAATTCAGCATGAAGTAGGAGTGAATTACAAACTTCTGCAATATCTGGAAGTACTAGGGAAAACTCCTTTTGTGAATATCACACAATAATTACTAACCTGTAACTATTAAGGTTCTTACTACTGCAGAGCTTGAGTCTCTCATGCAAAGACAACAGTTCTGAGATACAGGGGCTGAATCTTTATTTTGAGAACTACTAAATAGGTAGCCTGTCCACAAGCTGATGTGATGGGTTAAACACAGGAAAACCTGTTCTACAATCATGTGAACTAGCAAGGACTTTTTCACTACCTGCAATTACATGAATTGTGCAATAACTGAGTTGAAGAATGATACGAAAGGGAAAATACAGATGACAGAACTATTTAGGGAGGTTGGGTTATTTATTTCAGACTTCTTTTCTGTAACCAATTCCAGATGACATTTGTAACATTTCCATTTTTATCCCATTTTCATCCTAAAGCCTGTACAACATATAGCTATGGTAGAATGGCAAGTAAATTTTCTGGTAATGGTATCTGCAGAGACTCTGTTTTTAATTAGCATGGAATATTGGACATAAACCCCATAGAATATATATATTTATAACTGTAATAGCTATTTAAAAGACATACAAACTGAAACAAATACTTAGCATACAGTAGTAACTCAAGCTTACTCTAAGGTGTAGATAGTGCGAGATAAAGCTTTCAACATCTAACATATTCAAAAAATATTTTTCTTTTTTTTTTATGGAGATGTTTCTTAAAAAATAATAATAAAAAAAAGATAGAAGAAATCAGTTTCAGGAAGCAGAGTGAGTACACAAATATATTGTGACAAATTCAATCTATCTGCAAGTCTTTATTTTGAGAGAATATGAAAGCTGTGAAAGAGAAAGTGTACTAACTTAGCCAAATGAGTAGTTTCTGAACCACAGTAGATTTACATTAAATGCTACACTTCTGCATTGTATGTCAAAGTCTTGCCTTTGTTCTGAGTTTTAGATCTTTTGAGAAGTTTAGAAGCTTTGTCTAAGCTTTGCAATAATTGACAACTTGGATGAAATAGACGAACAGTGTTCATATGCAACTGACAGAACTGCTGAATACTGTTTTCTTTCTCAGCAGAATGAGATGGCAGGATGTGAAAAAGACTAGAGGGTTCTACACAATACAGGGAGAGGAAGTATTCATGGTTAAAGAATGTAATTAAAATAGAAAACATCTTTGTTAGGGCTTAAAAGCATTGCACATATTAAAACACTTTTTAAGTTACAACATCCATTTTCTAATCTTTACTCAGAATATTGCTTAATAATTGAATTTGCTTACTTAAATGATATAACACCTACTCTTCGGTAAAATTTGTAGATGTAGCACCAGCTCCCAGAAGCAGTATAGCTATATTACTGAATTGTAAGGTTCAAAGCAATTACTGGGAGACACATTAAATTAATCCAATCAAATGCCTACTCTCTAACTGCTGTTATTGTATAAGCTCTTTTCTCAGAGTGGTGATCCATTGCACAGAAGCAGCAGCTAACAAATGTTTAGAAGCATCAGCACTTGTTCCTGAACGAGTACTGAACCCACACCTTTGTGTTTCATTTGAATCCCACATTGTAATTCATCAGTGTTCAGTGACCACAAATACTGAACTTGAGATAAATATTGACTTAGTCTTCTTTACTGTAATAAGAAATTGGGTAGGAGGAGAAGGAATTTGGTACTGTCCTACTCAAATGTAGGTTTCTGGACAGATTTATACTGTCACTTCTGTAAATGATGTTTCATTAGCATTGCGACTTCACAGATTTTTTCACAGATTTTTGAAATACACTTCATCTAAGAATGACCTTAAAGGATTGGATTGCATCCTCCCTCCAAGATCAGACTTTGTCAGATATATATGATGTAAAATCAACCAATCTAGCAGCCATACACTGCTGAGAATGGTGGTCTAGCTCCATCAACTTCCCTTTCACTGGACTCAGTTATCATGCAATGTGATGAGCCACTTTAAATCTGGAAGCAAACTAGCCCAGTGGGAAGGGAAGCTTTAGTAATCCAGCCTTCTAACTAGTAGCATGGATTGAATATCTACTTTATTAAAGGATATTGTACATATAAGTGTTGACCTATTGACCTGTGAAAGATTGAATTCTTCATCAGTTCTTTCTTTCTGACAAAGTTTAAGCCTTTAGTGGCCTTATCAAATTTGGTAATTTTTATTCTGCAAAGAAAAGATGCAAAGCAGCAACGCTCATAAAACATTTCAGAAATTCACAGAATGTGTTGCAGTGCAGTCTCTCACCTGAATGGCTAATAAGAACATCCTAAAAATGTCAAAAATGTTACACTGAAGATTAGAATAGCTTCAGGCAACCTGCAGCATTTTGGGAAAAGCCATAGAGAGAGAGATGGAAATAGTTGCATGTAATTACAAGTGAAAAAATTAAATAGCTAAATAATAAACTTAGATTTTAAAGACTGCATTTATTATTTAACTATTAATTATAGCTATTAAAATGTATGAGTATTTATGTTTTTATTTATTGTATTTATACAATGTCTTACAATTTCTGGAAATCTTCTTCAGAGATTTTTTTTTAAAAGTAAACAACAAAAAAATGCCACTCATTAAAAGTTACAATTTGTGTATTTCGTTGGTGATAAAACATGCTTATTGAAACCAGACATTTTAATGTGTTGTTCTTTTTTTTTTTTTCTAATGCAGATTTGCCAAGACAGGCTAACTTGTTTTACTTTTTTTGTGTCTTGCCTTCTTCATCTAAAAAGGCTGAAATAAAAGATCTCTATGTGAGACATTGAATTAAAAATAATTGAAGACTTACACACTTGTGATAATGACCAAAGGGGGACAAAAAGATCAAAAGATGTGAAAATCTCTATCAAGCAACAAAAATAGCTTTGCACATTTAGTGTTTAATAACAACAAGCATGTTAATGAGATGTTAAATAATTAAATTACCTGCTTGTTGGAGAAAATAAAAACCTTATAACAGATAAAACCTGCTTCTACTGATAAGTAATAAAAAATTAATATGAAATTAAGACAGTCATAGTGATGGTGTTAGAATTTGCACAGCAGTTCTTTTTTAGTAAGTGTAGGATGAATAGATGGAGAGGGTACAGAGGCAGGCTACCAAGCTGGTAAAGGGCTTAGAACATAAACCTTATGAGGAAAGACTGAGGGATCTGGGCCTGTTTAGCCTGCAAAAGAGGAGACTGAGGGGAGACCTTATCGCTCTCTATAACTACCTGAAGGGAGGTTGTAGAGAAGCAGGGACTGGTCTGTTCTCCCTAGTGGAGACTGATAGGACGAGGGGATATGGATGGAAATTGCGCCAGGGGAGGTTCAGGCTAGACATTAGGAGGAATTTCTTTCCTGAAAGGGTTGTCAGCCATTGGAACAGGCTGCCCAGGGAGGTGGTTGAGTCACCATCCCTGGAGGTGTTTAAGAGACGGCTGGTTGTTGCGTTGGGGGGCATCATTTAGCAGGTTGATAGGACTAGGACAAAAGCTGGACTCGATGATCTTCAAGGTCTCTTCCAGCTGCAACTGTTCTATGATTCTGTGATTCTATAACTGGAGAAGAAAGATGGAAGTGGATTGAAGTACAAATACTTATTTAAATAATGTTTCATTAAAATTGCTATATGTTTAGTAGTTGACAAAGTTATAACATAGTATTTGCTACTGTGTTCTTTCTTGATATATAAAGGGCTTCAGTGTTTTACAGCCAGAAAAGCAGAAATTACCTGTGATAAAGATGCAAATCAATAACATGATGTTCTTATTGGTGATGATTATTTTCTACATATCTATTTAATTTTAAAAAGACAGAAATTTATAAGTTGGAAATTTCTTGACTACCTTAAAATTTAAGAATTAGTTAATTATTGACAAATTAGCAGCACTGTTGTAGGGTTTGGGGAAGGATAAATTAATACTAGCGAGCTCCATACCCGTATTGAAGGTGACTTACGCTCATTCTAGTAGCCAGAGTTTTAACTAGTGATTTTGTGTGTTGACTGAAGGAACAGACATAATGGCTACATCCATTATGCATAATCATCAGGGGGGAAAAGAAAAACAAAAAAAAAGGTTTTAAAAGAAGTCTGTACTGTTTGCCTATTGACTATTGAAGTACTCAATAGCTGCACTTTTAAATTAGCCTTAAGACTTTGAATTCAGTCTGTGAATGACTGGAATACATAGAACTCTGGCACACAACAAGCCCTCTTTGTAGGGGTGGTCTTTTATACAAAACCAGCTGCAATTTTCACTAAGTGTTTGCATGCAACCAAGCAAGACACAACAGTTAAAATGTAATGAAGAAGTGATAGAAATTGTGATCTCCATTATAAAATAATCACTTGAGAGAAGAGGTAGTCTTCTGTTCCTGCAGTGACATTGACTTTAGTATCTATATCTGAAAGTAATAGGCTTTCAGAATGAAATTGAGGTTACGTGGCATCTTCAAAACTGTTTGATGTTTTCTGAGGACACAATGCAAAAAGACAGTAGCCTTACCTTCAAAGCACTGGTACTTTTGAACATCATCACATCTTTCTTTAGTCAAACATGAAGAAACTCTTTTGAGCTGCACAAATATTTAACACAAATACAGTAATAAATCCTCATAACACTGAAATTACCGTTTAAAAAGTAGTTAATTACTTGCAATGATCTCGGTCAAATAACTTTGCCTCTTCCAACAGTCTGTAATGATGAGTTATTCAAAACTGGAATTTTTCTATGACCTTATTATGATATCATAAATTCTACCAAACAATATTTTTTGTTACCGCTTCAGTATGTTAGGCATATATATTCAGCAATGCAAAATGCTAGAATAGCTGAGCACCATATACTCCAGATGGTTCCTCCTACATAGTCACTGTGGAAATTCTATCACATGTATTGTAGATGAGTCCAATTAAAGGTCTTATATTGCAGTGAAAGGCTCTTAGTCATTATACTGAGTTGCAATTAGCAGGGCCCCATTTAAAGGTTGTTTGTTTTTTATTTTTCCAGCTTGATTATGATCAGCTAAATTAAATACACTCCAGAAATTTGTAGCTTTGTTTCAGCAGAAATCAAGAAGCAAAGTTAAGCAATATTTACGTACATTCCTGTCGTAACACAATTGCACTCTCAGGAAGTAACTTGTTTTTATCCCTGGTTTTATTCCTTGCTCTATCCAATTGTCTAGAGAACTGTTTAGGAAATACTTTTTTAGTAATTGTACTCATCGAACTGTTATAGTTAAGCTTTGAACTTAAGATGCTCAGCAGATATTCTTGATGACCTAGTGATATACATCATATTTCTAGTCTATTCATTAAAAACATCAGTACAACCTAATGAATGAAAATATTACCAAAATTTTTCCTTTATCTTTGTAATTACTGAATATTCTTATTTCATCACTTCTCATCCAAGATGGTATTTCCAATTGAAGGGTTTTCAAAATTTACTTCATTTAGTATTTTTGAGAAATTTTGACTATAATTTAGCCAAATATTTAACACAAGAAAAGTACAGCACAGATAGGAAGTACATTGCCTCAATCCTAGTACACTTCTTACATGCATAAAATGTCTATTAAGATCAAGCATACTAATCTTGCCAAAGAAAACTTGTACAGGGTAAGTTAAAAGGAAACGTATGAAGACAAGGAGGGTTGGGAGGAAAGAGGCACTTTCTAAAACTGCTGACTAAAAGCAGTTCTTGAGAGAAAGGTCCAGAAATATGTTTCAAAACAAACATATAGAAAATACAACAGAACAGTTCAAAGAAAAATGCTCTGAAAGAATTTCCTGCCTTGTGGCTAGAGATGACATTGAAAGTAGCATAGACACAAGTTGATTAAGCTGCTGTCAACATATTTGGCCCCAGGAATCAGTTACTATTGATTTACAGCTTACAGAAAAGGAAAAAAGGCAGAAACTTATGAAAAGAGCTCTATTCAGTAAATGCTATTAGCATATTCACTGCAAAGCATGAAAAAAACAAGGTAGAATTAATCTAAGGAAAAATTCGCATCAAAAGGCTCTGTTAGAAGCAGAAGTCTCCTTTGTGTTGAAAGCCCGTGAGAAAAATGAGAACATAACTGAAAAATGATCTTTTTATTTTTTTCCTTATTTTGTGCAGCCTTAAAATAGTGGCATATTATAGTTAGGCTTTTAAAAAACAGTATTTAGTATATAAAATCAGTGAGTTGTTAAAAATAAAACATGATAGTTTCATTTATAAGACATTCACATTGTGTTTATTTAGACATTCTAAAATATAAAACACAAGCTCTCTTCTCTGAATAAGTGATTGACTTCTCAATTGTTTTGACTCAAGCATAAACATAAGTCAATCAGACCCTTAGAACATATTGTGGCTGTCACATGGAGAGCTATACGTGCCAAGAGTATTGTCAAAGACTATCTCAAAACACCTTGCAAAAAAGGTATAGATAGTGTGATGTAGAAATACAGGAGCTGTCAGCAGCTATAGGTCAAATAAATAGGTTATCAGTGAAAATTAAAGTACAGACAGCATAATTCACAATATCAAGACTCAGTAAATTGTTACTTTTGTAAAATTTAATTAGGTAAATTCTTTGATATTATAAATTCTACAGTATCATAAAGCCAGTTTCTCCTTCCCTACATGATATTATTTGGAAAAACACATTTATACACTTTTACTATGTGTGATCACATAGGGATCACCCAGTCCAACCTCCCTGCTAAATCAGGTTTGTCCAGATCAAGCTGCAGAGATACTCAGCCAGGCAGATCTTTAAAGTCACCAGAGAAGGAGATTCCATAGCCTCTCTGGGCAGCCTGTTCCAGTGCTCTGTCACCCTCACAGGAAAGAGGGTTTTACTTATGTTTAGATGGAACTTACTGTATTTCAGTTTGTGCCCATTGCCCCTTATCGTATCACTGGGCACCACTGATAACTGACTGGCCCCATCCTATTGAAACTCACCCTTTAAATATTTATAAGCATTGATAAAAATCCTCTCTCAATCTTCTCTTCTCCAGGTTAAAGAACCCCAAGTCTCTCAGCCTCTCCTCATAAGAGAGATGCTCCTGTCCCTTCATCATCTTTATAGCTCTCTGTTGGACTCTCTCCAGTGGTCCCCTGTCTCTCTTGAACTGGGGAGCCCAGAACTGGGCACAGTACTCTGATGTAGACCTCACTAAGATGGAGTAGAGGGGAGGAAAACTCCCCTCAACCTGCTTGTCATGCTCTTTTAATGCACCCCATGACAACGTTGGCTGTCCTGTCCACCCACAGAAGTGCACTGCTGGCCTATGGTCCACTAGGACTCCCAGGTGCTTCTCCGTGGAGTTGCTTTTCAGCAGGTCACTCCCTAACCTATACTGGTGCATGGGGTTATTCCTCCCTAGGTGCAGGGCTCTACACTTGCACTTGTTGAACTTCATGAGATTCCTCTCCACCTAACTCCCATGCCTATCCAGGCCTTGCTGAATTGCAGTACAGCCTTCTGGTGTGTCAGCCACTTCTCCCANAGATGGAACTTACTGTATTTCAGTTTGTTCCCATTGCCCCTTATCGTATCACTGGGGACCACTGATAACTGACTGGCCCCATCCTATTGAAACTCACCCTTTAAATATTTATAAGCATTGATAAAAATCCTCTCTCAATCTTCTCTTCTCCAGGTTAAAGAACCCCAAGTCTCTCAGCCTCTCCTCATAAGAGAGATGCTCCTGTCCCTTCATCATCTTTATAGCTCTCTGTTGGACTCTCTCCAGTGGTCCCCTGTCTCTCTTGAACTGGGGAGCCCAGAACTGGGCACAGTACTCTGATGTAGACCTCACTAAGATGGAGTAGAGGGGAGGAAAACTCCCCTCAACCTGCTTGTCATGCTCTTTTAATGCACCCCATGACAACGTTGGCTGTCCTGTCCACCCACAGAAGCGCACTGCTGGCCTATGGTCCACTAGGACTCCCAGGTGCTTCTCCGTGGAGTTGCTTTTCAGCAGGTCACTCCCTAACCTATACTGGTGCATGGGGTTATTCCTCCCTAGGTGCAGGGCTCTACACTTGCACTTGTTGAACTTCATGAGATTCCTCTCCACCTAACTCCCATGCCTATCCAGGCCTCGCTGAATTGCAGTACAGCCTTCTGGTGTGTCAGCCACTTCTCCCATTTTGGTATCATCAGCAAACTTGCTGAGTACAATTTATCATTTCATCCAGGTCATTGACAAATATGTTGAAGAAGACTGGACATAGGACTGACCCCTGGAGAACACTACTAGCTACAGGGCTCCAACTAAGATTAGATTGGATAGATTGGAGGTCTGGGCAGCCACAAATCAAATGAATTTTGACAAGAGTAAGTGCTGGGTTTTATATTTGGGGAGGGGTAACCCAAAAAACACCTACTTTCTGGGGAATGTTAGTCTAGAATGCAGCACAGCTGAGAGAGATCTGGGAGTAATAATAGATAGTAAAATGAAGNTGTGCCTAATGGGAGTTGGACTTGATGATCCTTGTGGGACCCTTCCAACTCAGATTGTTCTATGAGTCTATGATTCTATGATTCTATGAACTAGACCCTGCACTGCTGATCACAGCCCAGTGAGCTATGTTGTTCAGCCAGTTCTCAATCCACCTCACTGTTCACTCATCTAACCCACACTTCCTAAGCTTTCTTATGAGGATGTTATGGAAGACAGTGCCAAAAACCTTTCTGAAGTCCAGGTAGACAACATCCACTGCTCTTCCCTCATCTACACAGAGCCACACTATCAAAGAAGGCTATCAGATTCGTCAAGCATGATTTCCCCTTTGTGAATCCATGTTGACTTCTGATAATATTTTCCTCCACATTTTTGGAGATGACCTGCAGAATGAGCTGTCCTGTCACCTTTCCAGGGATGGAGGTGAGGCTGACTGGCCTGTTCTTTCTTTGCTTCTCCTTCTTGCCCTTTTTGAAGGCTGGACATTGGCTTTCCTCCAGTCATCAAGCACCTCTCTACTTCTCCGTGACCTTTCAAAGACAATGGAAAATGGCTTAGCAATAATATGTCAACTCTCTCAGCTCTTGTGTGTACATCCTATCAAGTCTCATAGAATTATGGGACATCCGAATTGCCTAGGTGATCTCTAATCCAATCCTGCCCAACAAGAGAGAGTCTTTCTTCCTCCAGACATACTTTCTTACCTTAGGGACTGGGTAAGAGGCCCAGCCTTAGCAGTAAAGACTGAAGCAAAGAAGCTGTTCAGTAACTGCCTTCTCTGAATCATCTGTCACCATAGCACCCATCTCATTCAGCAACAGGCCCACATTTTCCCTAGTTTTCCTTTTGCTACTGATGTACTTGAACAAGCCCTTCTTGTTGTCTTTTACATCATTTGCCAGATTTAAATCTGAGGGCCTTAGCTTTCCTCATTGCATCCCTATATATTCTGGCAATGTTCCTATATTCCTCCCAAGTGGCCAGTCCCTTTTTCCACATACTGTGAACTTCTTCCATTTGAATTTTTCTAAAAGCTCTTTACTCATCCATGCAGGTCCCCTGCCTCCTTTGCTTGATTTCTTACTCATAGGGATGGTCTGATCTTGAGCTTGGAGGAAGTGGTGTTTGAATATTAACCATATTTCTTGGGCTCCCTACCTTCTAGAGTCCTATCCCACGGCATTCCTCCAAGTAGGTCTCTGAAGAGGTTAAAGTTAGGTCTTCTGAAATCCAGGTTTGCAATCCTACTTATTGCCCTGCTACTTCCTCATGTGATCCTGAACTCCATCATCTCATTGCCACTGCACCAAGGCTGCCCCCAGCCTTCAGACAGCCAACAATACCTTGTTTGTTCATGAGCACAAGGTCCAACATCACACTTCTTTTCATTGCTTCCTCCACTACCTGTGTCGGAAAAGTTATCCTCATGGACTCCACAACCTCCTGGACTGTTTATCCCTAGATGTATTGCCTTTCCACATCACTCCATAAAACCAGGATTATTTCTGTTCATAAACAAAATAAACTGTTTTAATGTTGAATATGTATTGCCTTTGTACATTGTTTAATACAGTTACAGCATTTACAATTCCCTCATATTTTCTTTCTGGACTAGTACATGCAGAAGAAAGAAGGAAAACATGCACTACTCTGTTCTTGCAGCTGGGTCTGCTCAGATGAGAATTTATAATAAACTGGAGTTTGGAACTTCAGCCAGAAATCTACTCCTACATATTTAAGACAGGCAAACTCAAACTAGATACAGTGTGCTGTGAAAAGTAATGAGTTGGTCAGGAGAACGGAGAATCTATCAAGCAAAAAAAGGTAAAAATACCAATTTTACAAAGCTAATAATGATGTGTGAGAGGGGATATGGTAGTAACTCTGGGATAAATGAGGAACACTATGGTTTTATTAAGTTTCAGGATAGTACTGTGGTAGCACTGTCTTACAAGACAAATAGTTCTTCCTGAAGTTTATCAGTCTCCCCTTGACCTAGTATGGCATGTCAGATAAGTATAAACCAGTACCTCTGAGGAGCAGTAATGAGAGTATGAGATAATAAGGTGGTTCCAAATATCAGAATTGTAGTGACAGTATCTTAGACCACACTGCTTTCTCAGTTACTAAATCTGAAAAACTTTGATAAGTAGAGCCTCAAAAGGAGTGAAAGAAATAGATGACTCATTCATATTATTATACTCAGAAGCAGATTTTAGGTAGTGTGAATTATGTGTAATCCTATCATCATATGCAATCCTACACCACACAACCAGATGTCTGAAGTAACAAGTTGCTTTAGCAGATTTATTCAATGATATGGTTACAAGTTAAGCAGCCTGACTGTTTGTTCTTGTAGGCTTGTCTCTGTATATTCACTGGGAATTTTCTACTTCAGAAACTTGTTTCTGCAGGAATGTTTTTTCTTGTTCTGCAAAACTAGTGAATAGTTTCTGCTGAGCTTTGTAATTCTACAGAAATTTAGCAGACCTTTCACCCACTGTGCAAGTTTTCTCTTTATGTGCAGTCACTTTATTTTGGGGAATGCTGAAGTAACTAGGTGTCACTTGTGTTTCTTAGCTAAAAACAACAGAATGAAAGACAAGCAATAAGAAGAAATTCATCATAATACTAGGGGTCACAAGGTACTTTTTATTTTGAAGTGTTCACACCTCTTTCAGGCACAGTCTGAAAATCACTTGGGGTCTCCTGTGGCCCCTGGTGCCATAACTGTGCCAACAGCAGAGGGAGCATTNCAACGACGACCACTACATGTCCTTATAAAAAGGTTCTTCTCCAGCTTTCTTTTAGGCCCGCTCTAAGTACTGGAAAGCTGATAAGGTGTCCCTGGAGCCTTCTCTTCTGTAAGCTAAACAACCCCAGCTCTCTCAGCCTGTCTTCATAGGAGAGATACTCCAGTCCCTTGATGATTTTTGTGGCACTGTCCTGCACTTGCTGCAACAGGTCCCTGCCCTTCTTATGTTGGGTACTCCAGAGCTGGACACAGGACTCCAGGTTCTGTCTCACAAGAGCAGAGCAGAGATAGAGAATCACCTCCCTCAGTCTAATGGCCACACTTTTCTTGATGCAGCCCAGGATGCAAATGGCTTTCTAGGCTGCAAGTGCATGTTACTGGCTTATATTGAGCTCCTCACAAACCAACACCCCCAAATCCTTGTCCTCAGAGCTACTCTCAACCTATTCTCCACACAGCCCATATTTGTGCTTAGGCTTGTTCTGGCCCAGGTGCAGGATCTTGCCCTTGGCCTTGTTGAACCTCATGAGGTTTGCACAGGCCCACCTCTCAGACACATGAAGGTCCCTCTGGATTGCATGTCTTCCCTCCAGAGTGTTGATTACACACATATAACTGAAATGACAGAGTAATACTAATAAGAGAATAGAAGTGTAATGCACACAGCACAATGGATTAAGCTATCTGTACGTAAATATATAAAATGACCCCACATACATGTTTTTCAGACTTTTTTTCCTTCTGGAGAATATTTTTGTCCTCTCTTATCCCCTCCCAATGGAAACTGTTCAATATTCTTAGACAATTTCCCTCTGCTTCACGTGTTCTCCTGCAGTGACTAAAATGAAAAATGTCATTTATAATCTGATGGAGAAGTAAAGAAATTTTTAACTGGTAGATCCTCCAAAAGTTATCATTTCTAGTAAGTTACTCTTTTCACCAGTGGCAAGTGCAATTTAGTCTGTCTAGATCTTCTATTTTTCTGGAAGATAGTATTAAATATTATAACAAAATACAGCCATATCACAACCGTAAATGATTAAACCTACTTTAGTAATTCAAACATCTTATTCTTTCCAGCTGAATAAAATTCTAATTCCGAAGACTGCTGTAATGAAGCATGACACATTTGCATTTCAAAACAACAATAATGACAGCAGTGAAAAATATTTCATAATTCACTTTTTATGTAAAATCAGATATTGCTTTAATCTCTATGATAATGTCACCTGCTGCTGCCAATATGCTTAAACATCTCCACAGTTTTCCTATATCCTCAAAAAATATTATTCTTATGCATATCACCTGTAAAAATAATTCCCAGCTTCACAGGGATGTGACATTTTGTGCAGAACTGAAGGCATTTTCTTAGTCTGTTTACTTAAGAAGTATTTTATTAAATCTATCTGGGTCTCTGTTTCTAACTTTTTGAATCTATTGGTTAACTTAAGCTAATTCTAAATAACATCACAAGAAAATCTGCAAGAAAATTACCACTTACATACAGAATAGGGACTCAAGTTAGGCATCCCTTGAAAGGGAAAGGGCAAAGACCTGTTTGCATACTTTATTAGATGTCATCCGAAACCATGCACTTTATAATCACCTGATTAGCTTGTATTTGGCTGCAAACTAGCATTGATAATGCTGTTTCTTGCCTACTATGAATATTGCAGAAATATGGGAAGATTTGAGGAAGGGAAGAGGAGGGAAGAAAATTTGACAGAAGGGCTGGCTAGGTGACAAAATATATGAAGTCATACTTCTTATTGCTTTCACCATTCAAAACCAGCTTGATTTTCTTCTCTGCTTTATTTTCACTGTTTTAAGTTATGGTGAGTGAAGGAAAGATTTGTTTAAAAGAATTGCTTTGTTTGAGTGCCTTTTATTCTTGAAATGCAAAAGCACCTTGAAAATAATATGTAGTTTGTAACTACATGGAAAAAATGTTCAATGATCAAATGTGAATTTGCCACTTTTGAACAAGTTGCAGGAATAAAGCTCCTCATTTCTCAAGTTCATTATTGGTAAGTTTGTTAATATAATACAATTGTTCTTTTATCCAGAATGTGTAGATTTAGTGAGAATTTATTGCCAGTAACCAGCTGAGCTGCTGCCCTGAAAGACCAGCACAGTGTCATATAGCTCACATTCCTCTCTGCTTCTTAGCCAGTATAGATCAGGTTTGCACATGCATCATGGTCCCAAACAGATATCAATGTAACTTAAAACTCATCGGGATACACAAATACAATCTCAGTGATGTCAACCCCATCAAAGAATTTCTGCCAGAGTTGGCTAACTTCTGGCCTACTGAGATGGCAGGTAGGTACAGCTGACTCCAGCTGAACATATAGACCTACTCTGCGTGGAGCCAGTTAAGTGACAATCACTGTGGCTTAAAAATCTTCTAGTTGTGACAAATAGCTATATTAAAAAAAGCCAATATCAGTGCTGTTTATATCCTTAGTTTAGCTAGGATATGCTCAGATTGAATGGTAATTGAAAACTTATCTATGAAGTTGACATGAAATAGGTGATAACTTGGAGGCCAGGTGAAATGCTGGATGCACAAGGTTGCTGCTGAAGTGTTCATATTAATCCTGTGAAAACAATGTTGTTTTTAAGAGTAGGCATTTTAATTTGGGATATCTTACACTCTCAGTCTTTCTGAAGCCCAAGCAATTGGGTGGAGATTATGTGACCTATTGGTTTCCCTCAACCCTCAATCAAAAAATCTACCTAAATCTTAATTAGACATCACAGTCTGCCTTTTATGGTCCATTTGTTTTGCACTTTGCTCATCTTATGTTCAAATATATAACTGAACAGACTTATTTTTGGAAATGTTACAAGTTCACATATGGTCACAATTTGTAAACAATATGTTCTTAAATAACTTCAAAGCTATTTAAATTTCCTTCCAAAGTTTAATAAATAATCTCTAAGAATCATGTAATTTTAACCCATTAAAAATCCATTTGAGATGGAGATACTACTTTCAATTCTTACTTACAGCAAGTGGCCCTATAAGGAAGTAACTGAAACATCCTAAACTTTGCCTCATTTCAGCAGTGATAAGATTCATAGATTCGTTTTAGGACAATTAATTAATTTATACTAGCTCAAAGGCTGAAAAGTTTTCACCACTCTTTTATAAAGTTTTTAAAAGTAAAATATCTCACTTTTTTGTTCGTTTGTTTAAGGTTTCTTGTTGTTTGCTTTCGGAGGTATTTTTCTGCAGAATAGTGCAAGGCAAACCATTCCCCTCAGAAAACAGTGTTCCTAATTATTTACACAATCACAGAATCATAGAATGGTTTGGGTTGGAAGGGACCTCTGGAGGTCATCCAGTCCAACCCCCCTGCAGTGGGCAGGGACATCCCCAACTAGATCAGGTTGCCCAGAGCCCTGTCAAGCCTTGCCTTGAATGCCTCCAGGGATAGGGCCTGTTCAGAAAGGACAGGAGGGGAAGGAGGGATGGAGGTGTTGCCCTCTATGTTAACGAATGGATTGAATATGAAGAGTTGCCCCTAAAGAATAGCCAAGGGCAATTTGAAAGCTCATGGGTAGGAATTAGTGATCAAGGTAACAAGGGAAAACTTGTGGTTGGAGTCTACTACAGGCCTCCAGATCAAGAGGAGTCTGCTGATGAAGCATTCCTACTCCAGCTACAGGAGGCATCAGGCTCACAGGCTCTTGTCCTGCTGGGGGACTTCAACCACCCTGACATTTGCTGGAATAACAATACGGCAAGCAGTAGGCAATCCAGAAGGCTCCTGGAGTGTCTGGATGAAAACTTCGTAACATAAGAAATAGACACCCCTACTCAGGGGAGTGCAATACTTGATCTGCTGGTCACCAATGCAGGCGAGCTCATCAGGGATCTCAAGACTGGAGGCTCCCTGGGCTGCAGTGATCATGCACTAGTGGACTTCACAGTCCTGAAGGACTCTAATCAGCCAAGAAGTGCAGTCAGGACCCTGAACTTCAGAAAAGCAAAATTCCAACTCTTTTAAGAGTTACTCAGCAGGATACCCTGGGAAATGGTCCTCAAGGACAAGAAGGCAGAACAGAGCTGGCAGATTTTTAAGGACACTTTCCATAGAGCACAAGAGCTCTTGATCCCCAGGTGTAAGAAATCTGGTAAGAAAGTGAAAAAAACAGCACGGCTGAGTCAAGACCTGCTGGTCAAACTAAAAACCAAGATGGAACTACACAGGGAGTGGAACAAAGGACAGAGATCTTGGGAAGAGTATAAAGATGCTGCCCGATGGTGTAGAGATGAGGTCAGGAAGGCATTTTGTATTTTTATGCTAATCATTAAGGTAATGTAGGTAGATTATTATGTCAATTCATGTGATGAAAATATGAAGCTGGGAAGCACTAGTATTAGCAAAACCATAGTCCTATTTTTCTACTGAAATCAGTTACTCAATGGATTATTCAGCAAGCCTTATTTGTATTTTGGAGCACTTTTTTGTCTTCAATATGTAACTGGAGGTTCTGTTTACTTTCCACCTCTGCCAAATAATGGGAATTCGTTGTACCTGATAGCTTGTTGTATTTATGCAGCAAGAAAGAAGACTTCTTTCTGTCTTAAAATACTCCTAAATTACAATTTTAACCCTAAATATGAAATTGATTAGGATTCAAGGAAACAGAATAACAACCCAAGGATGACATAGACATAAAAACCCAAAATAAAGACACTGGATTTAGAGATGCTGGTCCGCCACAAGGGTTTTGTTTACTCACCAGTTCTTACTGATCTCTTAGTACTAAAATGCAAAATAGAAAATCCTCTTTGCTAGTTTTATAAGATAGTTGTGAAATACAACCGTTTCATGTAAGAACTTCTGATATTTGCTGAGGTGAGTTTTCAGCTTCTTTAAAAACTGTCTGTCATAGTAATGTAAGAGTCTGTGCCCAGGAGCAGATATACTACTTAAAGGATACCTAAAGGAACTAATTAATTAAACAAGGTTGAATAGAACAGCATGCAACAGAAGATATTTAGGCACGTTTTTCCCCTCCCTGTTTCTGCACCATAATGACTAACGTTTAGTAAGTCCCCATAGTGAGATATTGAGAGATTTTTCTCAAGATCTTGTGCTGTTTTAAAAGGAAACAATGGCTTGTGGCATAGTCAACTCATGCTGAGATACATTAACTGCACCGTGTTATCAGCTGATAATGGTACTATTAACACATTACCCACTGTGTGTATTTGTGAATTAGGATGTTTCCTTGTTAATTGAATTGAGCCATTTTCTTTGAAATTGTAAGTATTGGGCATTTTGACACGATTTTGGAGAAGAATGGGGAATATAGCCTAATTTATATTTATTAGAGGGCTTTTTTTGGTGTATACTTTTTAAACTTCAGGAAGTACATTTACTTTTTAGCTGTTGTCATGTTTTGAGATTTCGTTGAGCCTATTGAAAAGGCATAATTCTAACAATGAAAGAAAAATATTGAAATGTGCTATGCTGGAGAATTGCCACACTATAAATTCTGAACATTCCAAAAGGACAATGATCTAATACAACAGTAAATAATGACTCTTGGATTGTATAATTGAAATGCAGTTGCTTAAGTATAGCCTTTTATCTTTCCCTAGTTAGATGGCACTGGTCAGCCTATGGAGTGTAGTAGAAAGCCCAGATTCTTATTTGTTAAAGAATATTCATCCAGTTTCTCATTCATTTGCTTTTTCATACATTGTGGTGACCTGAAAAAAAATGTGATTTTTCATGCTAACTAATAAATGAAAGATAAAGTTATCATAACTGCACTGCTGAATTTTTGTTGAATATCTCTTAACCAGTATAATTTAGTCTCCAGATGTTTCATAGGAAAATCCATTACTCATGGCCATGTTTATTATGATTATGGAGCATACCAGTCTTAGGGATTGAGCACTAATTGGAAGAAATGTGATCCAGCTGACTAGGAAGGGTGGGTGACTAACTAGATTGACTAAGAGTTCCTTATCTTGACTGAGGAAAAGCAATAAAAACTATGCAACTAATAAACTCAAGGTATGTACTCGAAACACAGACTAATATAAATTTATTTATATATTTTCCTGTTCATTATGGTTCCCGAGTGTACCTGATGGGGTTTTGCTTTCTAGAACAGCAAACTGTATGATCTATAACCTTCTACCATCTGTATGTAATTTTAGTCAACTACTTTTATCTGATATACCTATTCAGAGCTTAAAAAAACCCACTGTAATACACCAGTAAAAATAACAAAGAAATGTGACAGTTTTAGACATAATTTAGAAGTGCTTTCTTTCAGATAACATCAATGATTTAACATTTTGGTTTTATTTATTTATAGATAAAAACAACTCTGTTTGCAGGGGGAGTAGAGGGAGAATCTGAAATAAAATATAAAATCAATAATATTCTTTCCAAGGAAACTTGCTCCTTCTATTAGAGCTCCTAAATAGGACCTTGCAAGCAAGAAATTGACTGAAAGTGAAGAATTTATAGTCCTTTCTTGTATCATCCTGCATGTATGGGCCATCTGAAGTTGACTTCAGATGGAAGGCTCCAGATAGAAGATTCGTGAGAATCTGTGCAATGTGTCCTCAAGAAATAAAATCCATCTCAAAAAATTCACAAGTACCTGTTCACTTCATCTCCCCCAATTTTTTTTTTGTCTGGAAAAGAATGTAGATGGTGTCATACAAGTGAACTGAGAGCAGCAGACAGAGCTCACAGTGAAAAAAAGATGAAACAAAACCACAAAAAAACAAACAACTGGCAACTAAAAATAAACAACAACAACCATCAAAAAAAACCCACAAAAGCAAAAATATTAGGACAACCAAGAACCAAGAAGTTTTCACATTAAGGTAAGAAATAAGAACACTGAGAAACAAGGATGAAGTGAGGTAACATGTATCTAAGACATCAGAATAGTGAACAGAGAGAAGAATTAGTGTCACGGTTCTATGGGTACATAAAAAAGAGGGCAAAAGAGTTAAGGACTGAGAAAAAATGTCAGTCCACTTAGAACAAGAGTGGAGGGCAGAATTAACAAACAAGGAAAAAGGGAATCATAAGGATGGACAAAATGAGGCAGGGTATGGTGGTGGTCATCCTGCAGAGCTGCACTGCTGAAAAATTATCATTTAATCCAAATTGTTTACTTAAATTCAACAAAAAAAAACCCCTGTATGATCCAGGTGTTACACTAAACATCAGAAGATATAGGACAAATCAAATTTAAGAACTTCAGAAGTGTTATTTTAGTATAATTGTTGAATGTTATAGAAACTGGATTTTTTTTTTTTGTGAGGAAATGACAATGTAAGGAAATTAAGGAAAATATGAATATCATAACATTCATAGAGAATTCATTACAATGTGGTGACTCCTGAGATGCATAACTTCTCTGTTGTGCCTCATTGTGTATAACATTAAGGAAGTGATGGCTGAAATTCATTTTATAAATGGATAGGCAGCAATGGTCAATAAATTCCTTATACTGCTTGAATGTGTATATGTATCTGTGACATCATTCACGTATAATTTTACTACCAAATGATGGCAAACACCAGAGGTTGTTAATTTGTTTGTTCTTTTCTTATTTTGCCTTCCTTCCGAAAAAGAACAAGTTTCAGAAGCTAAGTGTTCCAATTTTAGTTGAACGTTCAAGATAATAGGATAGAAGGAAAACAACCATATAACAGCCAAAATTCAGGATTGGACCCCTGGCAGTGTCCACCCATCACAGTGTAATATTTTTAGCTTAAACCTGTACCTTTAAAGTACCTTCCTGAATGTTATTGCATTATATTATGTTAGGTATGGTAAGTGACACTTTTGTAGAGCACCGTGAAAATCAGTTATTGTCTGAAAATCTGAATTATATTCATTCACAACTCAAGGAAAATGTATTTAACCAAATAACACTAAAGTAATTTGACTTGAAGATATTATGTAGAAAAAATTCCCAAGAATTCCATGTCCATGAATGATAAAATATTTTCTAATGATTTACATTAAATATATGGCAATTTAGTTATCCAAAAAGTGAGATGTATGTAGAATTTCAAGAAATAGCAATCTAGCTGTGCTACATTCACATTTAATTTCTAGATCTGTCGTCCTTTTTACAGTGATGCTAGTCTTTTAATCATATTCCTGTTTATTTCTGCAGTATGGTTTAAACCTGAGTAGTTTTACATACCTGTTAGAACTTCTCTGTTTTAAGGTAAAAAGTATATTTCTGGAGTTGTTGTTTCTTCCACTTCATAGGTTCTCCATGCAAGAATTTAGAACACAGTTAGGAAGAATACTCACCGAGATTTGAGTCCTGATAATGGAAAAGAATAAAACTCTCCCCGTTTCCTCTGGTCTTGAGACAAGGTAACTGGTGCCTATCATTTACTCTCAAACTGACATCCTTCAAGGTGTCTTTGCCACCTACTCCCCACAGACCTGAAAAACCCTATCCCTAGTAGCAATATAAACTATATTTTTTTTTCTCCCCCCCCCCCCATTTTATACCCTTCTTATCCTACTCTTTTTACAACTTACTGAGAGCCATTTATTTGTTATTAAGACAGAAAACAGTGTTCAGGCTTGCCTTGCAGCAGGTTTGTAATATTCCCAGTAATTAGGTCATGGGAATTGGGAGAGATGGATCTTTTCAGCCTACAGGGATTCCTGTTACAGACTGAATGATTCCAAAGTTTTGGCACAGAAAACTTGTCTTATGATGACTAATTTCCAAAACTCTCTTATTCCAAATAGTGTTTGTTCATAATACATGCTACAAATGCCTCTCCCAAAGGCTCAGTAGAACAAACTGTGACGATAGAAAATTGCTCAGTACTTGCAGTCAATATAAGTTAACAGGTAGCAAAAAATGCTATGTCTAATAAAGAAAGAGAAATAGATTTAATTTTCACTTATCCTGGCTATGGAAGTGAAGCACAAGGCCTCTACCCAATATGTACATATTTGTGTATGTGTATGTATGCATGTATGTGTATGGGCATGTCTGTGTATATATGTATATGCATGCACACGCTATATATATGTGTACATTATTTGTAGTGTGTTATATACACTATAAATGTTAAGATCTGTTTGAAATATAGAATAAATCTGCAGTTTTACATAAGTATTTTACAAATTTATAGAGGAATGTAATATTAGTGATATTACAGGCTAAGGAATTTACAGTGTTACAAGCTTCAGCAAAAGAACAGTAGTTTGAAAAATATTCCAACGGATTACTTGGGCACATATTGATTACTTATTCAAGTCATCATTAAATACTTTGTTTGTTGCACGCCATTATATAGAAATAAGATTTTATACAGTAAAACAATGACAAATAATATTCACCAGTCACATATATTTTAGCCTACAGCATTTTCAGGTCATTCAAAATATCTTTAGTCTTACAATTTTATATGCATAAATTTAGGAACCAAGTTTACAAAGTTAACTCTGCTGAAAATGAATTTGTATAATTTGCCTTTTTTTCAGATTTACACATTAGTCTTCAAAATTTTATTTTATACACACATTAGATTTCATATTAATAAGCACTGGTGTGAGGCAAGGATTGCTGAGAGTACAAGCACAGAATGGTAACAGAGGTTGTGAAAATGACAGGATGATAACAGAGGCTTCAGGAATGTAAACACAAATCACAAATGCAGCCTTGAGATCTCTATACCATAGCAAAAAGGAGAAAAAAATCATCATATATATGTGAAACCTCATAGGAAATAAGACAGTTACAGCCCTATTGTGAGTAAAGGAAGAACAGAAAAGAGAAGAATTACACTAGCAGTCTCTCCCCTGGGCAGGGATGCTGAACCTGATCAAAGCTACTCTTTCTCCTCTTCCTCATTCAGTGGAGAGAGAGATATTTATTACATTTTACAACTGTATTTCAACAGTCATATTTTAGATTACTTTAAATACAACTAAGTTAACTAGAATTTTAAAGAAACACATGTGCTTCTTTAAGCGTTTTGCTTCAGCCTTCCAGTGTAACAAGGTAGTTGACTGTCAAGTCTGAGGAATTTGGATGCAACAAGTGTGAACAGGAAATCATTACATGAGTGTAACAGAGTATATGCTAGATTTTTATTAGCGAATTCGGATATTAGAATCTTTTCTCAGGTTACTGTGTTACTCTCACAGCAACAGATTAAGGTCTGAAACTATATCTTCTCATATTAAGAATATGAATGATGATTATAAAAGCTGACAAAGGTGATTTATACATGTTCTAAAATTAAAAAAAAAAAAAAAAAGTAACATGGTTTAAGGGGATAGGAGACCAAATAGGGAACAAGATAGAAACAAAGTGTCGGATTGGTGCACATTCCATCACAGATCACTCAAAAACAAAGTCAATGAGCACATATATAGTTTCTGTCTGTCAATGTTCCCAGTAACAGAAGCTATACTTGCTGAGAAATTAATTCTGTGGTGCTATATGGATCATAAATAATAGTAAAATATTATGGTAATAAAAATAAGATTAAGGCAGCAAAGCTTTCATAAGTAATAATTCCAGTGATGGGAACAACTGTCTTTGGCCTGCTAAACCAGGAAGGAAATATGTCAACATTTTTAAATTATTGTAATTCTGTTGAAGTCATTGAGAGAGTATCATTTTGTATCAGCACAGGATATGTCACTCTATTCTGTAACAGTTCAAGGCAGTTATTAGTGTGACTGGTACCACAGCTAAAACAGGAGTTGCAAAAACATGTTACTAGTTTTGATCTGATATCTTGATACACCACATTTATTATACATTGAGACTCTAGACATCTTTTTGTTCTACTACAGATAAGTAATGAAGTTTGAAAATATAATACTGTAATGCTACTAATTAGATCAAACTCTGTGGATAGCATTATTTACAAAATTTCAATAGTTCTAATATATTAACCATTAATATTAACAGTTTCAAACCTTCTATCTGTAATAATAGTTAACATCTAATATGCATCAAAATTGCTCTCAGGTTTGCATGTGACTTTGGAAAGAGTGAATAAAACAGACAATGTTTTTTTTGAAAATGTAGGGGGAGTAAATCAAATTTGTCTCTAGTAGTTAAGAAGGCAATTGGATCCCATTGTGTAGCTAGATTTACAGGAAGTAGGGTTCACCCAGGCAGGCAAATGAAAGTTTTCCTGTCCAGATTATTTTACTTGTATACTGAGCTAAGGTTTTCTTACACACAACATTAAAACCAGCGATGCTTTGTAGAATTAGGAAGCAATTTTTCAAATTGAGAGACAGTCACTTTGCACACAAAGAAAATGGATCAATCATCAGGATTTTTGCATAAAAATCACATTTAAGCACTTCTATGTTTTAGCATTCTTAGTACATGGTAAATACTAAATAATGAGGTCACGCTGTTATTGTCATCTTCATGAGGATAAAATCTGAGTGTATGTTGTTCATGTTCAGATGGTGAGGTTCTTTTATTGTTTCAGTTCTGGGTGAAGATTGATGTGAGAAAGTTTGAGACATGCATAACGGAGTTTATTGTTCAGCCAGCTGTTGTATTAGACTACTAGTGATCAATTTTCATATTGTCAGCAGTCTAGTGCCAAGTGAAGATTACAGAAAAAAAACCTCATAGAGTTACATTCCTTTTCAGCAGAGGTACAAATAGAAAAGTATCTGAATTAAAACTTTGCTAGATCTGTGCTACTGTCTTGTGAAGTCTCCAGTTCTTTCAACTGCATGCCTAGCTCTGAGCTATTCAACCAACACATCTCTTGAACAAACAAAATCCTTTTAGTTTCACATCTAGTAAAATGTCATATAAATATCTAGGTATATGGCTTACATTAACTTCTTTCTCTTATAAGTTTTTGAAGTTCCTTCTTCATTACTTATCCTGCAAAACATTATCCATTGAATTAAAAGCAGGCAAACAAAAAAGATAATGTCAGTGAAGTAAGAGAGCAGGGTTCCATCCAGAGCAGAATTTCTCCCATGAAGTGTTTTTACCTCACTCATAGTTCATGTTCATTTTGTTACCTAGCACAGATTGTAATGGTTTTACATTGGTTTCTTACATTCTTCCAAGAACTGTGGACAAGAATGTTATAAGGAAAAAGGTAGTTTGTACAAAAGCAAAACCCATAAGAGCAGAATAACTACTAGATAAAACTTCTGCTGAGTAACTCTGAAATGATCATATTTGCAGTGTTATGCATTATGTTTTGCAGAATCATTCTACAATTCACATGGGGTATTTTCTCCTGGAACAGGCTCCCCAGGGAGGCAGTCATGGCACCAACTCTCATGGAGTTTAAGAAGCACTTGAACAATGCTCTTAGACACATAGTGTGACTTTGGGGTTGTCCTGTGCTTAAATAGGAGTTGGACTCAATCCTCGCAGGTCCCCTCCAACTCAGGATATTTTCTTATTCTGTAATTCTGATTCTGTGACCTTTAGGTCATCTAGTTCCAATCCCTCCACCATGAGCAGAGACACCTTCCACTTGAGTGGGTTGCTCAAAGTCCCATCCAATCTGGTCTTGAACACTTCCAAGGTTCCAGGGTAATGCTGAAACATGGTTGCTGACAGAAAAACTGATAATTATTTTATCACTCCCATTTTTAAACTAATTTAAGTCCCAAGTGAACCCATACATGACAAGAAAATTAAACTGATAAGACATACTTTAAATGAAAAAAACATTTCTTATGAAATTATTTATAATAAAAAATTATTCTTTATATAAACCAATGTATTTTCAAGCTGTAAATTGAAAGTTTATTGTCTTTAACAAATAAAGCGCCACAAATTAAATGTAAATGAGGATGACTATTAAAAAAATATGTGATTTACCCACACCAAGAGCTGTAATTGTAATGAATATAATTTATCATATCACCACAACACTATATAGACAGCTATGCAACAATAATACATTAACCTAGGTAAAGCTCTTTTTGCATAAAAATAAATACATTACAAACACTAAACCAGGGTCACAAAATCAAACACTTGAAGACAAAGAAGTATATAAAACTACTGAGATTGTTTTATTTTAAACTATGGCTTCCCTATCCCTGATTTCATCCTTTAACCACCTTTGTTTTAATCTAATTTTTGGGTTAAAAAACATAGTGGAAAAAATTATTTATTGTTATTTTAAGTTAATTTAAATTGTTGTCAAAGTTCCATTTATTTAATAGAAGATAGAATACAAACAAATATGTATATTTCTTAAATGCTTATAGCCACCAATCAAAAATATTTTTACTCATTGTAGTAAATATTTGTTTCTTGGTTGCTTTAATGATTAAAAGGTATTGATAAAATAATCTAAGCAAATAAAGCACATCTATGTTGAATAGGTAGTGGGAAAAAATGTAAGATTATCATCAATAAAGCCTGTTCTACAAGCATGACACAGGCACAGTCTGAAAATCACTTGGGGTCTCCTGTGGCCCCTGGTGCCATAACTGTGCCAACAGCAGANGCCAATGTACTCACACCTTTAAAGTGCTAAAATCTTGCAAACAGAATTTTTCTAAGTTCAAAATTACTACACAGTATCTCATGACATTTTGGGTATTTTTCAGGATTATTCTGGGAAGTATCCAGTGAGGAAACATTATTTTATGTATTCCTTTTAAGAAGAACAACTTTTTTTTTCTTTCTAGGAGATACTGAACTCTTTTACCATAATGTCTTGCATTTTCCATTTCACTGATGATTCTAACAGTTATATGTCCTTTATACCTGAACAAATAACTTTATGGGTTCCAAAGAATTAATGAAGCAATGCAAACATTATGAGTCTAAAATAAAGAGCAATAATAATATAGTTTATGTGCTCATCCCTTCAGAACATCAGTTACTATCTATTTTGAGAACCACGCTTGGGTTTAAGTAGAATAAAAAATATCCAATAATTGGATTTTATTCAGATAACTCATCTCAATGCAGTATCTATCTATTTTCTTTTCTCTACTTTTTCTTTCCCCCAAGCATAAGCTTTAATTTCACTACCTCACAGGAAAAGACAGCGTTTAGCATATTTAGCAAGGTTATAAAGCTAACTGTTAAAACATGTTATTTACTGGTTATGGCCTTCTTTTTTTTTTTGGTACTTGTGTCAAAACAACGGACTTGTTTTAATAGATTTCCATCAGAAACTATCAGTATCTTAACATTTTCACAGAAGGTGCAAGGGATTTTTCCATACTGGCTACTCCATTACACGAACATTATACTTCCTTATATTCCAAGCTGTCTTGGCTCTGGTAGTTAGCAGTCTTCACTCTGTGGTCTTGCATTTCATTTATGCTAGTCTCTAAACCAATGTAATTGTCTTTTCTATAGCAATTTATGTTGTTCCTTCTTTTTCCCCACTTATTTCCAGGTTTGTGACTATCTGTCAAGTATACAACAAATGCTTTTAGCATTGCTTTTAAGAATTGTTGTCGTTGCCTTATGTCTTCTCTGGATACCAGCAGGATTTTTTTCTGCTTAAGAATAGAAGAATAGTTAAAGCAAGACAATGTTCACAGTATCTAGCTATCTTTACTTACAAACCTGGTGGTAGCACAAGAACAAATATTATTTGTACTGACAGTTGCCTAGTGGTGGGTAAAAACGAAATCTCTAGGTTGTTGGCAGGATTGGTGTGTTCATCCTCACATGCAGATGGCATGCTCAGCAGTGTGCCATGTCATGGACTAAGAAGTGGTTTGTAGATCAGAGCAGAATCTGTGCAGTGTGTCCGGCCTCCTTTAGCTCCAAGAAGATACATACTTTTCTAGGTTTTGGAAAAACTAAGCCTTCTCTGAAGAATACTGAGTCTGAATTCTACTTATCCGTCAGAAATGTAAGCAAAGCACAGCAGAATTTGTTCTGTGAAAAAAACCATCTGTTTGACAGTAAGAGCTTTCCTGCTTCTTTGCCCAAGTTTCGCTAGGTTTCATCTGGAACTCTGCTGTGGGGTTGCTTAAAATTAATCAGCTCTTAAAAGTTTTGATTCATATTTATGAGTCAAATAATTTTAAAAAATCCCCAGAAAATTTGACTAGCTTTATTCTTAAATGTCCAGTAGAGTTGTTTATTACTCTAACACAAGAAAGACAAGACAAGCAATTCTCATCTTTTCTAACCAGAGTATTTCTCCAAAATTTTATTCTTAACTGCCAGTGGATGTGAATTCATCCACTTGATTGATTGGTCTTCCTAAATGAAGCTTTTTTTTTCATTCCATAATATGTTAGTGAGAACATCAGTCATATCAAGGTGTTCTGATTATATTCTAGTATACTTAAAGAATGAAGGACAGAAGTCCTGTGATGATTTTATTGTAGTTATTGAACTACAGAATATTACAGAATGTACTCATTAACTACAGAATAGAAAAAAGTTTGTAGCATTTGTATAAATGTACAAATATGCAATCTGAATAAATGTTTTCACTACTTGAGTGTTCGTGTTAACCTTTTAAAGTGATTATAAAGAAGCATGCAAAATATGCTATTTTGACTTTGTACAGTACAGTATTTTCCTGCTGTTGTATTTTCCTCTTACAGTAGTATTATTTCCTTGTGTGTGTTGGCTTTTTTTTACGTCCATTTCTATGTTATCATGATTTCACTTATCATCCTGGATCCCAAGAGATATGACACTTTAGAACAGTTAATGATCTGTTTCATAATTATCTGGAACTGAATACTGTGTATGTTGGCATATTGCAATAAATTTACATACCCAGATGCTAGAAGGACCATATGTCTCGGTTTTCTACTTAGAGGTGTATCCTGGAGGAATTTCATACACTTGCTCGTTTATCTCAGAGTTTGAATTTTATAGGTAGATTAGATGACAGTGCATTTAGCCTCGCTTCAGTGATGCTCGTTTCAGTCTTCAGTGTGTTCACACCTTTATCACTTTCCCTTTCTTGAGTTTGGCTCCCTGAGTGTTGAAAGAGATATAGCACAGCTTTAACTCATGTACAGGTATAATACATGAGTTTTAGCAGTGCCTGGGTACTGAGGACATGAAAGTAACTATGAGTTCAGAGGAATGAAATGCACATAAATCAAGTCAGAAGCAGAGATTCAAGTTGCATTGCAAACTTGATGTTTAAAAACTCAACACAAAACATTGGAGACTGCAATTGTTAGTTTGGCAAGAGTTTGGATCTTCTGAAACAGGAGCAGCTAGGGAAAATGAACACAAGGCAAATTATCTGAGAGAGAAGAATTTTGTCATCATCATGAAGTTTACTCTGCCTGAGTACTTAAAATATTAAGGAGGAACTTTTTTACTTTGAGGGTGTTGGAGCAGTGGAACAGGATGCCCAGGGAGGTGGTTGAGTCTCCCTATCTGGAGATATTCAAAATCCAACTAGATGATCTCCAGAGGTCCCTTCCAACCCCTAACATTCTGTGATTCTGTGATATGGTCTTCCTTGGGACACACAAACAAAGCATAATGTGTCTTCCAAGCTCTATTCTCCATCTCCACAAAACCTCTGCTGCATCCTTCCCCACTATTTATCTCTAACAACAAAGATATAAGAAAGACTATTAAGAAAGATGAGAATACCCAGGTCACTATTGGATGGGTCACTGACAGAGTCACACCCAAGTACCGTCTTGAAGAAACTCAACCATAACTTTGCAACTGATAGGAAGAGGAAACAAGATTACCACGGGACTCATGGGAATGAATACACTTTTTATGGGATATTTGAGAGGCCTGGTGGAATTATGAAAAACCTGGTAGAGGATGAACGTGGAAATGTGTAACTGTGGGGTGCTTAGGGGAATGTCCAAAGGTAGTAAAATGGAGGGAGAAATTTGAATCAGGGAGGACCAAGGGTTAGGGAGGAGGGAGAACACAACATCCCAGAATGCTGATCAGCATATCTGTGTGTCCAAGTTCTGTGCCTTATCACCACATTGATACAAAACATACATACATACAAGTTTTATAAAACTCAATAAACTCTATTTTTATTCCAGGCTTGAGCTTGGAGCTTGAGATTGTACAGAAGGGACACAGAGTCTGGGCATGGATTCTAGATAGGTGGATTCAATTGGAAAACTTTGAATATGGGAGTTCTTATATAGCATTATTCGTAGGATTGCTTTGTATGTCAAAGGAACTTGTGGGGTTTGGTTTTTTAAAGATTTTCTGTGGAAATACCAAGAGAAATCTGATGATAACTGCTTTAATAAAAGGGTGTAATTATGTAACATCATTCAGAATATAAGTAACTCCAGAATCCTATAAAAACATTTTTACGTAAGTTTTTTCTTCAAGTATATTCAGAAATAAAATCAGGATTGGTAAGCAATCTGGGGTGGATTAGCCCTGACTAACAGCCAAAACCCCACCAAGCTCACTCCTCTGACCCAGTGGGGTGAGAGGAGTGAAATAGGAAGAAATGAGAAAGCTTATGGGTCAAGGTAAAGACAGGGACATATTTACCAATTATTTTCACTTTCTAGAATTTCTTGAGCCCCACAATGGACATCAAAAAGGACTCTGTGTGTATGTTTGGGCAGGGTAAGCTTTGCTAACATCCAAAATCTCACCTAGCCACTCACTTACTCTGCTTCTCAGTGGAATGGATGGAGAAAATAGGACGTACAGGAATGTGAAAACTCATGGATCAAAGTAAAAGACAGGGAGATCACTAATCAGTTACTGTGATGGATTATTACCAACTAAAATATTTGGGTAGAGGGAAAAAACCTAAAACATTAAAATGCCATCTTTCTTCTTTCCCATGTTGAACTTCACTCCTACACTTCTGACTTCTCTGCTCCACAACTGAGTGGCTCAGCACCTACTCCTTCTCCTTCTTCTTTGACTGTGATGTTCCTCTCTCCCTCTTCCTGTTACCTCTGCTTCTACCTGTCCTTTCTTAGACATACTTTCTCTACCAGCTTGGCTGGGGGTGCTCAGCTGTGCCCTGTGGTGGTCTGTTGGAACAAAGTGGAGCCAACTACATCCAGCACAGGGAAACCCTTGCTTCTTCTCAGAGAGTTCACCCCTGCAGGTCCCCATTGCCAATACCTTGCTACGTGTAGCCAATACAGCTTCTCCCTTTAAATTAGGTGAATATAACTATCATTCCTGAAACTGAATCAGATGCCTCATGAATAGGAATAACTGAATGTGTAAAGGCTTTTTAAGGAAAACTATAAACTTTTAACCAAGAAATATCTTAAAAGTGTGTCTAACATGCCTTACGTTGCACTGAATGAAATATAGAGGGATTTCAACTACAAAATAATATTGAAAAGATTTATTCTAGTTTCAAACTTAAAAATTAATTCTTGAGTAAAATAGTAATATTTCAAGATATAAATTATTTGTAGAGTAGTATGTGATTTTAGCCATAGAGACAAAAGTGTTTTTGCATGCTTATACTTTGAAGTTTCCAGCTAAAAAGAGATATAGCTCTACTTTTTTATTTCAGAAGTGTGAACCTGATCACTGTTATCTTCCTCGTAGTATCTCAGGACAAAATCAAAACAAGGAGGTGTTCAGCATATCCCACTACAAGTTGCCCTTTTCCGCAAAAGGAATTCATATTAACATGTACCTCATGTCCAAAATAAAATACTGAGTTGTCATGTGATAGATGAAAGTATTTTGATGCTACAGAAAAAGCATTTCAAAGTCCTTTGTGACTGTTTAAGTAGGCAGTAGCTCTTTTCGAGCTAACCAAAAGAAAGGACAAAGAAGGCATCTGTTTCCCAAAGGTAAGCAGCTACTTGTACCTCCAAATAGGGCCCATGAGATTAGAGCTCCAAGCACAAAGCAGTCCTTGGAATTTAGTTGCCTGACTATTCCACAGAAAATGAAAGGTTGGTTCAGCTCATTTCTCTACATAAGATGTTTTAAGAATTAGTGTGCTTGTGTAGAAATAAGGAAATCTGACTCTTGTGTCTCACCAGTCTACAGCTCACCCCATCTGGGACAATCTAAACTTTTTTGTTACCACTACACTACCAAGAGAGGACACTCTGTGGGGATACAAGCAAGATTAATTTATCTCTGGAATTCTAAAAGACTTGAAATTATTTTAGTGGTTTGTATTGCAGGAGAATACCTGTGTCACAGTAGGCTATGGATGTGCAAGGTATTTCCAGTTCAATACCTATGTAAATTTTTAAACACATTTTAGAAAATTTGTACTTCCAATATGCAAGGTGTTATTTATTTTTCTCACTTACTTCTAAAGACAACATCAAACACAGGTTGTTAGATTTTCTTTTTAGAGGCAACTTTGGTTTTTGTTGTGTAATGTTAACAGAATATTATCTGTAAATCAGCATAAAAACAATTATTATGCAGAGTTGTCAATTTATAGCAAAAAAAATAAATTCCTAAACCATTATTTTATGAATCTAGTCTTAAAAATTACTGTCTTTCTTTAGTGATAAAGAGCAGTAGTATAGAGACATTCATTCAGAGCAAATTGTCTTTAACACTCAATATTCCTAAAAAAAAAGAAGACTAAGTTAAGCATACTTTTGAAGGAAGTCACTGTGATTAAAAAGGCAAGATTTGCACATCTGACTGAGAAATGTCTGAAGCATAATGGCCTGTGAAATGCAAAGAAAAGCATATCTTCTGTATTTTATTTACATTTGCACCCACTGAAGTTATGCTATTATGAAACTAAGGATTTACATCTGTAATATTAAAGCAGTAAAGTGACTAAAGGCTAAGACCTTCTCTTTCTGTTTACATATAGTGTGGTTCCCACTTATGACAGTTCCTAAATAAATAATTTTTATGTTAAATATTGATATTTTCAGTTATTTGTTCAAAACTATGAGTAGTGCATGTGACAGGAGGTTTTTACTGTCCTTAAGGGACAGCACTGCTCCCTTGCCTGATGCATTACCCTTGATATTCACCTGACTAATTATTGGCTGGAAATGTACACAAGCAGTCCAAATATTTTCATTTGGGTTTTTAATCTGTAGACTTTTAAAATATTTCAACCTAAAATTTACAAGTTTTAATTTCTGAGCTGACATGTTTGATACAGTATGTCACCCCAGATTGCAAGAGTGTGATAAAGTATGCCAAGTAATAAGGTAGAGAGAGTGGATACAACCATTGAGATCTTCAGCATCCACTTACCTGCAGTTCTGAAATGATCTGGAGTCAGTCTTGCTGCCAAGACTGTTCATGCATTTTATATTAATGGTCACTGAAAAAACCAGAAATGACCCTCAGACTCCCCAAACTAATGAATATTTAATTACTTAAATTAAAAGTGAAACAGCATCAGCAGGATAGATTTGCTTTTACTTACAGAAAAGAAAATGTATAAGGAAAAAACAGAGAAAATGCTAATACTGATGGCAGTTGGAGCAAGATATTGGTGGCTAAAAAACTGTGCCAAGTCAAACTAATAGAACAACTCATAAAAGCATGTATTAAATTGTAAATATGTGATACAACAAAACAGAGGAAGTTGAAGTAATCAGTTATTGCAGGGCTAACAGAAACATGAACATCACAGCAAAACATCATGTCTGTCTTTTGCCCGTGATCATAATTGGAGAATGTGCCCTCCCTGTCCTTTGCCTTGTCCCTGGAGCCTTTTGTTGTGTTTTTCCCCTCTTCATACCATTGGAAGGTGGTAAGAGTGAGAACGCATGTGTGTGGTGCTTTGTTGCCAACTGGGTAGGCTTAAAACATGACACAGCTTTGCTGGGATGGATTTTCATAAAGCATAACAATAAAATCATAGAATCATAGAATCGTAGAATGGTTAGGGTTGGAAGGGACCTCTGGAGGTCATCTAGTCCAACCCCCCTGCAGTGGGCAGGGACATCCCCAACTAGATCAGGCTGCTCACAGCCCTGTCAAGCCTCACCTTGAATGCCTCCAGGCATGGGACCCCAACCACCTCCCTGGGCAACTTGTTCCAATATTCCACCACCCTTGTGGTGAGCATTTGCAGGAAAGGAGGCTTATCAAGAGTAGTCAACATGGATTCCGTAAGGGGAAGTCATGCTTGACTCATTTGATAGCTTTTTATGATGGCATAACTAGGTGGATAGATGAGGGGAAGGCAGTGGATGTGTTTTTTCTTGACTTTAGCAAAGCTTTCAATACTGTCTCCCATGGTATCCTCATTGCCAAACTTGAGAAGTATGGATTGGGAGACTGTGCTGTGAGATGAATTTGGAATTGGCTGAAGGACAGAGCCCAGAGAGTTGTGGTTGGTGGAGCAGAATCTAACTGGAGGCCTGTTTTGTGACTCAGACAATGCTTGTAATACATTATCTAAGTGGTATAGTCATTGTCCAGTTGCACTTTTGCAACTTTGTAAAGTCAAGAAAAAGGCAATATATATTTTACAATAACTTAGTTTTTGCTCCCTCTTTCCAGTCATCAAAACTAATGTTAGAGAGCACTATTTTCCTATATTTTTTCTATGAATATTTATGTCTATTGAAGCAATTTAATAAAACCTTTTTCTCGGTATATTTTAATGACATAAAATCTTTGATAAATAACATTCCCTGTCTGGGAAGTGAGATATAAAATTGTAGTTCTTTTGATTGAATTCTGTGTTTGGATTAACAAATCTTACTATATCTGATTTCTGGTTTTCAGAGCTGTTTTGAAGTTCAAAGTGTTCTCTCGTCGTTTTTTAAACTTACTCTCTTACTAGAAATTATTTTAACAGATTCATTAGGACAACTGAACTGGAAAAACTATGGGCTGAAAACTCACTCAGGGTAAATTGTTTAAAAGCTTCAATGAATAATTGGATACAACATTACAATAGCAGACACGCAATTCTATTTCATAGCTTCTCTTTTTTTTCACTCCTATGAAGCATTTGCCACACTCTCTGATTTCATGAAACAGAACAACTTGATCGGAAAAAGTATAGTATAAATGTAATGTTCATGTTTATTGAGACTAACCTCACATTTAATGAAGTCTTTCTTTTCCTATTTCCAAGTGTTTGAATTATTTAAAAACAAATAGCAATTTAATAGCATTTCTATTCTTAAAGCAACAGGAGAGTATCATAAAAAAAAATTAATTGGCCATACATTGTGACTAGCAGAACATTTGTAGGTTTAAAGCTTTATACTATATGACTAGAAAAATACCATGCTAACTAGAAGGAAAGATTAAATCCATAGTAAAAAACGAACAAAAATCAAACAAAATCTTCCTGTAAACAGCCCACACTGTATAAGATTAGAGTTTTATTTTTTACTTTAACCAAAATTTAAAAAAAGAAGGTCATGCTTTGGGGTGCATGATCTGAATGAACTTAATCTTAATTACTTGGGCAAACTTAATATTCCCCATATTTTTTTCCCCAAAATATGATGTGAAGGATCTGTATGTCCTTTCTTTCCTCTTCATTCCTTTCCACAATGAATTCACCTTCCACTGAAACTGAAATCTATATAAAGCCATATAAACATTCAGACCTGCCTAGCTCTTGTATGTTTGTTTAACATTGGGGAAGGAAAATACATTTTGTATTGCATACAATCATTAATGGCTGGATTTATATGAGTAGCAGATGATATCTGTGGTTGTAAACAGCAATATGAGGGAAAGCAGTGGCAAGAGCAGTTAATAACTGAAGCAGTATTCTCAGAGAACACAATGTAGTCAGACTGGTCTGGGTATTTATGTTCTAGCCAAGCTGATTAAGGGAAAAGAGATGAAGTGTATTTCACAATCTATGACTAACGCTACTCTGTAAAATCAAAATGTTATTTCTCTCTACCTTGTACTTGAAATCTGCAATCATACATCTGGCTAAATTTTAAATTTCTTTCTTACTGAAAAATACACTTAGTCATAACCTCTCAAAGCTTTAAAATGTGATGTGCTTTGTTGTTTTTTTTTTGTTTTGAACAACTAAAGCTGTAAAGACATATAACATAGAAAATATTAGACAGAATGATGTTTGGCTTTCTGAAGCCTTAAAATATCCTAAATGGGAGGATTGTTCAGCTGTTAAGATGCATTGACACTTCTTTGAGAAGGACAATGTTCTGAAGTTTTATAGATTAAGATTCACGGGGGACAGAAATTGACACAGGGATATTTCATTATACATTGTAGTATACGCAAAGAATATTTTTCCCATATTTGTCTCTCAATAAAACCATAAAATAGATCTAAGCAGATGCAGGGAAATTTTATATAATGAGTTCAATTTTGCTAAGTTCTAAGATGAACTGGTTTGGCAGTTATTTATTTGCAGGAGAAATTGCAAGCCACCCAAGGGGAAGGATTAATTTTCAGGCTAGATTCTTTCATTAGTAGGAGCAAACATACTTTTACTGTGTTTCAAGAATTCCCATATGTAAAGCATATATTAAATTTAGTGCAGTTAGGTGTAAACCCAACCCAAAATATACTATTGCTGGGTACAGGTTATATTGCCTTTTTATCTGATCTTGATCAATCAAAGCACATACTCTGCAGGAAACATTAACACTGACACTTCAGTAGCATTTGAGGTTTTGTTTTCAAATATAAGAGTCTTAATTAAAACTTAAAGTATGAATCAAGGGACTAGTAATTGAAAATGTCTATGAAAAGTCACAAAACAGACTTATAAACTATTTTAAGTGTGTCTATGTCTTGAAATATGTGCATGAGCTCCATGTGCTTTTTTTTTGTGTTAACAAAACCAAATATACCCAACCTTAGCACTGTTTGCTAACAGAGTGATTGGTGATGTGTTGTATTGACAAGCTTTAACACATATTAGGAGCATGGGCTGAACAAGACCACATCTGCCTATGAAATTTAACACAGTTACCTCTGCTACAAGTTATTACTAATGCTGGAAGCTTTCTATCCATCATGGAGGTGTCTGTTCCTTGAAAAAAATGTAAGAGGAGTGTGTGCTCATTAGTTACATGGTGAAGAAGAGGGAACTTGATGATATTTGCTCATAATCTTCAGATACTTGCTCACAGCAGAATAATAATAATATTCCAGAATCCTAGGTAACAGAGATTTTTCTGAATGTGGGTTCTTCTGTAATTCTTTTTCCTTCTTTTAAAATCTATTCTTTTTTCTCACAGACACATCTTCTATCACCCTACTCAAATAGAAAGTCCAGTTATGTAGTTTGGCTTTCTCTACATTTGCAAAATATGTCTCTTCATAACTCATTGTCCCTTACTTGATAGCCTTCATTATGTAATGTACCTCTAAGAAAAAGGGATAAAAATAGAAAGACTAAGAGACAAAATGAGTTCTTTGTCATGGAAGGAAAAGATAAAAAGAAATTTTTGTGAATGTATAATAGAACAAAGTAAAGTATAGAGGTTAATTACTTATAAGAAAGAAGAAATTATTATTTAACAAAAGAGGCTTAAGCAGATACTGCTTTAGTCTTTACAAAATTAATTGTGTTCAAACACATAACAATAATCTTAGCATAGAACTAGGACTGCAGGCCAGAATATGGAAAGATTACATTGAGGAAGACTTCAGTTCAAATCTTCAGTGTTTGGTGATCTGAGGAACTAAATATACCAATATTATATTAAAAATTGGTCTTTCCTGAGAACTTCTGAAATAAAGAAAAGGACTCTTAAAATTGGAGAAAAAGGGAGGTAAGAATGTGAAAAGACAAAAAAAATAGTAACCTTCCTCGCAAGGTCTGTGGAGCAGTGTTATTAAAAAACTAGAAGATATATAACAGGTAAAAACACCTTCTGTTGGTCAAGAACATATTATGTCATACCAATGTCATCCAGAAGGACCTGGACAAGCTGGAGAGGTGGGCCCAGGTGAGCCTCATGAGCTTCAACAAGACCAAGGGCAGGGTTCTGCACTTGGGTCGAAACAATCCCCACTTTCAATACAGGCTGGGGGATGAGATGATAGAGAGCAGCCCTGCAGAAAAGGACTTGGGGGTGCTGATGGATGAGAAGCTGGACATGAGCAAACAGTGCACNCAGAGGTCCCTTCCAACCTAAACCATTCTATGATTCTATGATAATCTAGTTTTTGCTACACTAACAGGTTAATGAATGAGGGGGAAGAAAGGACTACAATATTTACTAGGGTCATAGAAAGGATTTGAGGACTTTCCTATATAATATGCTCTCATGAGAAGCCTCAGAAAGTGTAGTTCATATTTTATCACTTTAAAATTGGTGTACAGTTGGATGGAAACCTACACTCAGTATTTAATATTGATTCACTCTCTGTTGGAAATATTTCAAGTGAGGTCTTCCAGGGTTTGTTCTATGACTGATTCGGTATAATATTTTCATTCATGAATTAGATGTTGATACACAATAATGTGTACAGATGGCATCAAGATAAGAGGGGTGATAAGTTCTTTGGAAGATCAGAATTCAGTGTGATCTTGAGAAAATGGAAAACTGATCTGAAATCACCAATAAAAACAAAGTTTGAAATGTCACAATTAAGAGACATAAATAAAATGTGCACAAATATTAAATGAGATTATCTGCCTAGGCATTAATGCTGCCAAAAAGAATGTACAACTGCAGTGAGGCCACAGATTAAACAAGTTTTTATGTGTTGCTGTGGCAAAAAAAAAGCAATTACTTTCCAAGATTCATTTATGCTTCGGCAGTATTTTGTCTCATGTTTGCATTTGGTCACTGGTGCTGTCTAAATAGAAATTATTTTTTATGGTGGCCATGCTACGTGTGAATAAGCAAATAATTCACATTCTGAATAAGCAAATCAGACTTGAATCCTTATGTCTGGAACTGTGTGAAATCAAAGAGTGCCATCAGGCCTATAGCTGTGATTAAGATCCCGCACGATTTGGAAATTGCAGACAACAGAGTATAGTACTAATGAGAAAAATCATAGGTGCCCTGGTTTCCTTTTGGGTTTGGTTTTTGTTTGTTTGTTTGTTTCCTCAAAAATGTAATCAATGAAGAAAGGTTAAAGGAATTGATGTTAGCACTGAAAAAAGGGTGATTGAGAGAAAAATAGAGCCATAGTAACAACCTTCCAACATATAAATTGTCCTTACAAAGGACATCTCAGCAGATCATCAGAAAAAGAAAAAACATATTCACTTAGTAAATGACTTTAAGAATTTCAGTTTGATAGTAAGAAAAGTTACAGTGGACTAGATTGCATGGCAGTGCAGAGAAATATCCTTAAAGAGAAAGTCTTTAAGGAAAAATTAATTGGGTTATCACAAGTTTGATTCTGAGTATAAGTAATCTTACTTTCATGAAGAGTGATTGACCACATGATTTTTGAGGTCCTCCCTAGCAATCTATTCTTCCAATTCAATAGAAAACTTATTATTTTATAACACCTGAGAGACTAATTAATAAATCAGGATCCTTGTTGTGAGAGGTCTAGTTTTTATTGATGGGACTTATAACTATATCTACCTTCCAAAATATTCTCTGATAAAACAATAGAAACCATTAATATATTTTAATGGTTAATAGTATTTTGTTCCCCCAAAATGATGTTTTATTCTTTAAAATGAGTAAATCTAAGCTCCTTTTGTGCTTCTATAGGTTTTGCAAAATTGTGTTAATATTAAAAGGTATTAGTTGGCTAAAAGCTAATATGTGAGAAAATAACTATAATTTTCAACCTGCAATTTAATTCAATCATTCATCATTTGGAAAAAGTTTCAGTTTACTTCAATTATTTCTTGTCTTAATTTTGAATTTTGTTTTAAAATTAATTCATATTAATTACATATTAATATATATGACAGAAATTACCTGTCATATATATTGTTGATAATTATATTTTCTTTCACAACAATTTTATTATGTCTAACTGGAAATCACACAACAACATTTGTGGTGTTAGTTTTTTTTTGATGCAGTAGCTACACACTGATGAATACGTAAATTACTTTTAAAAGAATACCTTCATTAATACACACTATTTCCATATACTAGTAAAGCATACTGGAAATAATAGAATATGTTATTTAAAGTACAGATATTTTCATAAAAAAATACAACATTATTCAAGAAGAGTACTGTGAAGAAACACTGGACTGACTTCAAAGCATATTAAGTTGCCCATTGTAAATAAACATAAAAGAAAATGACATTAAGTAAGCTCCATTTAGTGTTTTATTAGACTGTGGAGGACAGACTCTGGCAGAGGCAAGAAGTATGTTGTAATAGGTGAGAGAAGAAACTCCATGATTACACAGCTTTGTCACTGTTACATATCGCACTCTATCCACAGCTTATGTTAAACAAGTGAATAAAATGTTCCCCTGGGAACACTCTGAACATTGCAAGCTTCCTTGGCAACCAGAAGTGCCCACAGACAGCCCTGCCTATCACATTATAGTCTTTCTCTTTTCACATCATCTTGTTGCTCTGAAGCCCCAGTGCACTCTTTTTCCTTCAGGGTCATTTTGCAGTTCACAGATAATGCAGGGTATTTTGCAACCCACTGCTATCTTCTACCTCCCTTTTCTGTCTTCTGGACTGTTTCCATTCACACACTTATATTAAAACTTCCTACTAAAGTGATAAATATTACTGGAAATAGAAAGGAGGAATTTTGCCCTTGTTTGTTTTTTTTTATTGCTGGGAAAGGCTAAAGGCTCGTTCTGTACAAGCGCCTAACTGCCATTTTGTCCTTTGAACAAGTGGATGGCCTTAGAATCCAGATCCTCAAAGATATGAATTTTGTTGAAAGTAGATTATATAAATATCTTTGAGCAGCTGGCTATCACTGCAAATAATTTAATAAGACTACCTGTAAGTTTAGAGTGTCTGAGGGTCTAGTATAGCACCTGAGAACCCTTACTCTTGCTGCTGAGCCCTAGCTCAGCTCCTCTCTGTGCTCTTCTGAGTTCCTCAAATGTTGTCTTTTAATTTTTTTCCCAATCTAGGGGGCATTCTGATACATCAGCCTACATGGAAAAGAAATAGGAATGATTTTTTAGTAGAGATAGTATTAATTATGTTAAATACAGCATCAACAGCACTGTTCCTTGGGAATTAAAAAGAAACAGCTCTACCTCCCATAAGCAGTTGCAGTTAACACTTATTGTCAGGTACAGGGATGCTCTCCATTGAGCCTTCTTTAGTCTTCTCTGTGAAGTTATTCCAATTTCTACAAAAATAAATATTCATGATGATGTGTTCTTTTTCTTTGAACAAATGCATGAGTTTGGGAGAGTTTATGTTGGACTTTTATAAGGTGCTTTGAAAATATTCATTCAGCTTCAAGAGTTGAGATTCTTTGGGAGAATCCACTCTGGGGAAGGTAACTCAGGTGCCTCTGGATATTATGGGAGCTCCTGAAAGTCCTCTGACCACTGGCTTGTGCAGATCCCATTCTTTAGTTATCTAGCTTGCTTTACTTTTTCTCTGATTCAGGAATGCTGATTTCTGTGCTTTTTATACTCACATAATTTTAAGTGTTCTTTTAGGCATGTAGTTTAAATTTTCTGTGATTTTTTAAAAATATTCTTCAGATAGCAATTTTTTGTTCTGATGGACCACTCCATAGTAATAATTAGGAATTACTCTCTTTTTTATTGAGGATAATAGTATTTGCATTATAATCTGAAAAGGTTCAACTAAAGCTTATGTACCAATAAATGGGCTTAAATAAAGGAGAAAGAACATTTAGGGAATTGCATTTTCCTTTTGATTTAGATATCAGATATCAGCTGTATGCTGTGTTATATTCATGCAAAATTGTGTAAGTTACCTTTTTAACAGAATGTAATATGTTTCTTTGTCTGAAACTTTTTCTAAGTTTCACCCTGCAGTAAATCTTTCAACCTGATTTGTAAATATTCATAGAAATAAAAGTAGTAGGATACATGAAAATACAGATCTTCAACTACAAGAACACCAGGGAACATTGCAAAAATTAGATTTTAATGTGTTTTTCTATTAGAATGCATTTCTCCTGCTCTCTGCAAAAGAATGTTTTTGCTTCTTTTCAGAGCTGAAATTGCAACATTAAAATATTTGAACATACTTGTTTGTGAATGATCTATGTAACGGTAAAACATCTAGTTTGACCATGAACAAAGTGTAGATTCTGCTTCCATTGAAGTCATGGAAAAACACTGATTTTACTCCTGTGGGACTGTTATTTTAGTGGAAAGCTAACAGTATGAGATGTTAATACTTTAAAAATAAATGTTCCTGCTAACATGACAATTTCTAGCAGGATTCGGAGTAGAATTTGGAGAAGTGCATGGATATAATTTTTTTTCCCGCTGATAAAAGTTCATAATGAATCAAGATAGTTTGCTGCTTTAAGCTTTCCTTCAGCCTTATTCTGGATAAAATTTAGTTCCTACATCATATAATTGTATTTTCCTGCTGAATAGGTGCATCCCAAAAGATTGTAAAGTGAAACTCTGATCATAAATACTCTCATATCATCTCTTTGTCTTTATCATTATCGGCTTTCATTGCTGTACTCACACTTTTTTATCCTAATATTACTAATTTATTAACCAATATTGATCTCAAGGCTTATCTTGAGGAACATCATCACAAATCTCATCTAACCCTGAAAGTTCCTTTTTCCGTACTACCTCTTTCTGCCTCTCTTTTATCTAGTTTCCACATTAAATATGTTTAGCGAGTCTCTATTACTTTAATTATATTCTCTTGTGTAGTGCATTCCTTTTCATTTTTACTGCCATCTGCAGAGCAAAACCATGTTATATAATCAATCTGATTACAACTATGTGATGTAACACTGTGATTACCATCCATACAATCACATACTTCTTGACACCAGACTTTTTCATTAGTATTTCAAAATATGCTGTTGACTTTTTTTTTTGTTGTTCTAAATACCCCTCAACACAAGTTTAATAGAATGATTTCATTAAATTACGAATGATGTAACTTTAGTTTAATTCAGATGTTTTACATCTCTCCTACTATTTGTAAACTATATAAAAAAATAAAGTGGAACAAGAAACAACTGTTAAACAATAGTACATTCTATGTGCAGAAATGAGTTGAAAAGGATAGTAGTGAAAAAAAAATATAATTAAAGATTTTGGGGCAGATTAAAGAAAAAGTTTGAAAAAATAGCAAGTACAAATTCTTCATAGAAACAGGAATGAGAAGATTTAAAAAAAAAACCCAAACATATTTATTGTTCACAGAATAACAATGTTTGTTAAAATGAACTCCCACACATTGAAATGAAAATCTTTGATGAAGACATCATAATATGGTTCAATGCTAAAAAAAAATTGTTTCCTCCCAGCATAACACAAGCAGTGAAGTAAATGTTTGATGGTGGTGGCGGGGAGAAACTGCAATTTGTGTTTCTAATACTATATTCACTCCCTGGGGAAAAGCATTAGGATTTCCCATAAGACATATTTTCTTCTAGAATCACAGAAACATAGAATGGTTTGGGTTGGAAGGGACCCCTGGAGGTCATTTAGACCAAACCCCCTGCAGTGGACAGGGACATCTCCATCTAGATCAGGTTGCTCAGAGCCCTGTCAAGCCTCACCTTGAATGCCTCCAGGGATGGGGCCCCAACCACCTCCCTGGGCAACTTGATCCAGTGTTCCACCATCCTCGTGGTGAGGAACTTCTTTCTAATGTCCAGTTGAAATCTACTTTTCTCCAATTTAAAACCATTGCCCCTTGTCCTTTCACTACAGGCCTTTGCAAACAGGCCCTCTCCACCCTTCTTGTAAGTTCCCTTTAAGTACTGGAAAGTGACTATTAGGTCCCCTCGGAGACTTCTCTTCTCCAGGCTGAACAATCCCAGCTCCCTCAGCCTGTCCTTGTAGGAGAGGT